>CM077200.1:40573602-40963602 GCA_039654625.1 Rhinogobio ventralis | reverse complement strand
CCTTTTAGTTAACAGTTCTTAAAGAAGCATGTTTTTCCACGATGAAGACCCTGAACGGTTCCATGGATGTCGGAGTTTCTTCATGGAACCATCAATGCCAATAAAGAGTCTTTATTTTTAAGAGTGAGCTGTTCTTTTTGAGGCTATTGTTTGCTATTGCAATAAACAGAAACTTAACTTTAATCAAACAACCATAAAAATGCCGAACTCATTTGATTGGACTCTGCAGATGATAGCTCTCTTCAGTCTGGTGGATTTTGAGAAAAACACTCTTCATTTCTTTTTTTAGAGTCATGACTTCCAGCATATTAAAAGAGGCTCTTATGTCAAAGATGTAAATGACTTTTGGAAAGTCTTTTAAGGCCAAAACTGGCACAATGCGTTTCATTATGTGTCTAGTTGACATTTTGTACTTTCAGGCTCTTGTGGAAGAGAAAAACACATTTAATGGAGTTTGACGAGTATGATGTGCAACCGCATCGATGATGATGATGATGAGCGCTGAGTCATGGCGAAGGCTTCATAAGTCTAGGAATGATACTGCTATAGTGCTGATTGTGTGTCTCATGAGCGAGTCTGTCTGTAATACTGACCAACAATGACTGTGTCATTTCCTGTGCAGCAATAAGGACACAGAGTAAAGGATCAATCTTCAACAGGGCTCCAGAAGCCCACAGAAGGACACGAGAGGATGCTATAGGGGGACAGTTCTGAGACTCAAATGATTTTACATCATGTATTTCTAAGGGGTATTAAAGTCAGCATTTTATTTAAATATACACTATCATTCAAAAGTTTTAATAAGTATATCTCTTATGCTCACCAAGGATGCATTTATTTAATCAGAAATACAGTAAAATAGTAATAATGTGAAATATTGTACACATTTTAATTAGCTGTTCTATTTTTAAACATTGATTGGTAACACTTTACAGTAAGAAAAGGCCTCATTTGTTAATATTAATGTGTTAACTAACGGCGAGCAATCCATTTGTTATAGTATTTATTCATGAATAAAAATACAACTGTTCATTGTTTGTTCATGTTAGTTCACAGTGCGTTAATGTTGACAAATGCAACTTTTGATTTTTAATGATGTATTAGTAAATGTTGAATGAACTAAGATTAATAAATGTCTAGGAAGTATTGTGCATTAGTCCATGTTAACTAACGAACCTTATTGTAAAGTGCACCATTATTTATTAATGTGATGGCAAAGCTGAATTCCCTTTGCTCATTCCTCCAGTCTTCAGAATCATTCTGATATGCTGATTTCTTCAAGAAGTCTTTCTTATTTTTATTATTGTTATGCGGATTAATATTTTTTTGGAAACCGTAATACATCTTGAATGTTATTCAAAAGAGTAAGAAATAAAAAACAATTCAGCATATTTTAAGTGTTCAGGTCTTGTACAGTTTAAATGTTATATATATTTATATATATATACATATATATATTTTATATTATATTATATTATTTTTTTTCTTGACCTCAATTTTGAAAACCGTCATAACTGTACAAAGTCAGTGTATATTCTGTCCCCTAAACCTAAACATAGCCATCACAGAAACCTTACTGCATTTACATTTTCATAAAGCATAATTTAGAATGATTTATAAGCCGTTTTCCTCATGGGGACCAAAAAAAGATTCTTACACCCTAAAAAATGCTGGGTTAAAAACAACCCAAGTTGGGTTGAAAATGGACAAACCCAGCAATTAGGTTGTTTTAGCCCAGCGATTGGGTTGTTTTAGCCCAGAGATTGGGTTGTTTTAACCCAGCGATTGGGTTGTTTTAGCCCAGCGATTGGGTTGTTTTAACCCAGCGATTGGGTTGTTTTAACCCAGCGATTGGGTTGTTTTAGCCCAGCGGTTGGATTGTTTTAGCCCAACGGTTGGGTTGTTTTAACCCAGTGATTGGGTTAAATGTTTGCCCATCCTGCTGAGTAGTTTTATTTAACTCAACTATTGTTTAAAAATGACTGTATGTCTGGCTTAAAATGAACACAAAGTATGTTTAGAGTTTACAGCATTGTTTAGAGTGTGGTATTACTATTGGACATTTTGTCCTCACCACACACACAAATTGAATTCTACAGTGAAAATGAAGCAGAATCACACACTGCCGAATCCTGTAATAACCACTGTTTATTATTCAAATGTTACGATCAAATTTACAGGCAAATGGGTAACAAGCAGAGGTGTGTCAGGTCCTGTGAGTGTGTTTATGAATGCCTTGAGCTTTAGAAACCATTACACTCTCTAGAACCAAAGGATCACATAAAGACTTGTGCAGCAAACACATACTCTAACTGTAGAACAACATCACAAATACTTGATACATTATAAATTAAAAATACTGTTTTATACATAAACGTGTACGTGTTGCACTTATGTCCGCAGTGGTAGAGTGGGGAGGTCTATAATATATCTGATGTTTTATAGTGGCACTTTCCATAGTCGAATCTCTCGATGTGACCGTCATCTGAGGAACTAACCTCAGGAAACCGGTCCGAGTAAGACTGAAGGATCTACGGATACGGCAACAGTGAAATGTACTATAATGTACTTTAAACTTAAGATGCAACGTCCACATTTAGAGGATTATGTCCAAGTTTAGGCACTAAAAAAAACACGTGATTAAGCTTACCATCTCAAGGAAAGCAAATCATTCCGATAAATATGAAATATTAGAGACGTGTGGATGTTCGGACATGATTGGGGGGTGTACAAGTTAAAGGGTCAAGACATTACGCATCACCATCCGCTGAAAATGAACCACAAATAAAATCAAAGATAGAGCTATGATGCAACACTGAGCCGTGTATACAGGCAAGCGTATTATACCACAGAACATATTATATATATATATATATTTATATATATATATAAAATTATATATATTATGCAGAAGTTTTGGCTGATTTTTGTTTTTTCTCATGAATGAACCGATGAGGTGGGCTGGTTAGATCTTGGGTTTTAAAATCAGCCGTTCCTGAATCATTTAAGCATATTTACACAAATAACAGTTCCTCAACTCTATATTATAATAAAAAAGAAGAAAAAAAAAACATTCACACAAAAATATAACATTTGAAATAATTATTAGCACCAGTGTATCAGATAAAAGTCTTGCTACGCCAATGTACAAAGTTGCATAGTGTTGAGTTTTGCTCATGTTAATGTGATTCGCAGGACACCTGTAATAAGCAGCAGCGTCTGGAAAAAATAAAAACAAACATAAAACTGAAATCAGCGGAGCCATGCGGAGACTTCTAGTACTGAACGATTTATATACACACGAGCTGAAATACTGTATTCACGCACACGGCGCACATTATCAGTTCTGAATCTAGCACGAGGGGCGAAAGCAGATGCGCATTACGAACAATTTAAGATTCCTTCACTGTTAGCTTTGAGCGAATAGTGTTACCGATAATGATGATGATGATGATGTACACTAGCTTAAGTAGCAAACTTCCCCTAACAAACGCGTCATGTGATTCTGATCCTGGTGTGAATATCAGAGACGTTTGAGAGGAAGAGCTGGAGGAGGTGCAGTCATGTGGGTTCAAGGCCTCTAAAAGCTGGCTATAGCGCACACACACACACACACACACACACACACACACAAATACGCACAAACACACACACACACACACACGCACGCACGCACGCGGCTGGTGAGCGGCATTGCTTGGAGTTCTCTTCACGTAGCATATAAAAAAAATTAAAAGCTGCTTTTGTCTTCTGTTTGTAAAACATGATTTCGAAGAAACGTGTAGAAACACAAACAAACAATAACCTAATAAAAGGAAATAAAATGCGAGTAAAAGCATTTGAAAGGAAACAAAGGCTGTTTTGGTTGCGGGTGGTGTGGGATGAGGGGATGGAGGAGGATATTGAAGAACACGGGGAGTGTATGGCAGGCGTAGCGCGTGGCATGGAGGTCAAGGCTGCTCGAGAGACGGCGTGTTGAAGCAGCCTTCTGGGAGAGTGTTCTTGATGTCGTTGAGGTTAGCGATGTCCGCTCGAATCTCTCGGATCTGACGGTCGTAGTCTGTGATCATGTCCTCCTGGCTCTTGGCCACGTCATTCAGCTCCTTCAGCTTCCTGTCCAGCTCACTTCCTGCCATCTTGTCCTTGGCCTCTTTTAGAGCATTATCAATCTGGTTCAGCTTGCTCAGATCCACCTTATCGATGTTGCCTGGAAGAGCATACAGTGGTGTTACAAGTGTGTGTGTGTGTGTGTGTGTGTGTGTGTGTTAGATGTCACTACATTTCACAGAACTACATTCTTCTTGCACAATATAATGGGTAAATTAAATTTATTACAGATACCAACAGTGGAATTGAGATAAAAATCAAGTTAAACATTTATTTTCTTTGCGTTATATATATATATATATAAACTGTATATCATATTTTAAATAAGCTTTTATTTTTATATTTTCATAGTAAATGTTTGTTTAATGTCATTTAAGTCTAATGTTATACTTCATTTTTTCAAGTACCAAAAAAATTCGTCTCAGTGTAATATACACACACACACACACACACATACATATATATATATATAAATAAAATCATGATTAACTGATTGCCCAGCACTAATATATTTATATAAATGTATCAAAAATAATTTATTATATATATATATATATATATATATATATATATATATATATAGTGCTGGGCAATCGATTAATCCAAAATAAAAGTTTGTGTTTAATAATATATGTGTGTGTACTGTGTATAATTATAATGTCTATATAAATACACACTCCTTCATGTATATATTTAAGAAATATTTGCATGTATATATTTTTATATTATAAATAGTTTATATATAAATATAAGACTTTTTCTTAAATATATAGTTGCGTGTGTGTATTTATATAGACATAATAATTATACACAGTACACACACATATATTATTAAACACAAACTTTTATGTTTTTTTTAAACACGCACACACACTGTTTTTCATGTATTATTGATTAGCAACTAGACAGTCTTACCGAGCTGGTTTAATAAGTCATTGATGGTGTTCAGAACGGTCCTGACAGCATTTTTGGCTTTTCTGGCATTGCCCTCAGCTTCTTTAGCGTTATCAGACGCCTGGGAAGAACAGCACAGTCGATACAAATACAAAGTCTGCAGTGAGGTATTAAAGCAAGTGCTACACATAAAGTGCATAACCCACCATGGATGCCATCATCATGTCAGCGTCCGCCTCGGCTTTCTTCTTCTCTAGCTCTTTCTCAGCTGCTGTGAGCTGGTCCATCATATTGTTCACTTCTCCATCCAGTTTCATAGTGTCCTCAAAAGCTTTTTCTGCATCTGCCTTAGTCTTCGCCGAGCCCTGATTAAGAAAATGCAAATAAAGTAAGTCTATAGTTTAGTGTGGCTCACCGCATTTGGTGAGAACATGCAATAAATAAGTCCTCTCTTCTGGAGCTGTGGCGTGACTGTTTGATGAAGACACAGGCATGCCAGGACTTTGTGTTTTTAATGTTCTTCATCTGAAACTCAACAGGTACCTTCTGTACGTCATTAGCGATTTTCTCCGCTTCCTCTGCCTTTGTCTTAGCCTCTTTAGCGTCTGCGGCGGCGTTGCCTAAAGCCGCCTCTGCTCGTCGGGTCTTCTCATTGGCTTCATTGATGGTCGCATTGATTTCTGGGATTCGCCTCATGGCATCCTCAGCAGCAGTTTTGTTGTCATTCACTCTCTTGTCAAAGTCTAAAAGTGAGACACAAAAATTAAAACATATCTAAACAAACAAATCAATATAATTTGTTTGAAATATATATTTATTATTTAACCCTTTATGGTACAGAGTTGCCATGGCAACAATTAATTTCTACTCATTTCCATTCAGAAACAGATCAAATAAATTGCCCTATGGGAATTAAAAGGGCATTAATGAGGGCAGACGTGTAGCCAATGATGTGCTGTTTTTAAGTCACATGACATCTGAACGTCCCTCCAAACCGCTCTTTCCCCCGGTCACCCGCTCCAGAAATCACTCTATTAATCTCATTTCTACACATCTCTTCTCAAGGGGGATTTTATTGCAGCATCTATGATAAGTAAATTCATTTTTTTAATTCACAAATCATGGTTTTACTGTAAATTGAGAAAATATCAATGTTTCCATATGGCGACTGTCCCACAGTGGAATTGCACTCATGTATTTCCCCATTGGGATGTGCAGTTATTTATTTACTTAAAGGGTTTATTGTAGTATAGTTGTGTTTATGTACAAGTATCAAAATGATTTCTTCTTTTCAGAAAATAAACACCAATATTTTTCCGGACAGGGCAATAGGAAGAGTGCGGAGTGACGAGAGTGAGGATGAGTTAGCCACTTTATAGGGAACGACTGGGATTAAATGATAGGGATCTACTTATTTTTGGTTTCGAAGTATATAAATCTATCAGTTTCTAAAAGAAATATGCATTTAAATGGTAAAGAAAATATTTCATGGTTAGAACATGATGCGTCCCATAGAGGGTTACATATTTATTTAGATCTTTTTTATTATATATAAAAAATATATATATATTTTTATGTATTTTCTTTTTATTATTATTATTTTAGAAGAAGATGGATATAAAAGCCCCGTGACCCAGGAGCCCTCACCTCTGAGGTTGTTTAATATGTCCTGCGCCTCTTGGAAGGTAGATTTGCCTTTTTTTGCTGCCTCCTCAGCCAAAGCTTTCGCTGCGTCTGCACGTGCCAACAACTGATCCGCCGTCTGAAGAGAGTCGGACAACACACAACATGCTGGGTCACATTCAATCGCCGTCCTTGACCGGCTAACACTCTGCACCGACAAGACATTTACTGTTTATCATGAACATATTTACTTCTTAGCATGACAAGCAACACTGTGGGTGAACAAACACACAATATTATTAACATCTAGTCTATCACGAGTAGTCATGAAAGTACTATTTATAAAATGGCAAACTTTATCAAACATCTCAAAGAGTAACTTGCACTCTGAGCAGGTTTCATAGGCACAATGAGCTCATGGTTCAGCTCTTTCATTAAGAGCATGACATTTAGCTCAATCAGATTAGGATGTGATATGGAGTATGAGCAGTGGCATCACTCGTCTCTCATCAGCGTCACTGATGTGGCTCCTGGGCCTCATGGCATGTGAAACAGCAGCTCACCTCAAAAGCAACTAAATATTCTCATCTTTTCTTATTTTAGAAGAACCATTTTCTCATGTACCTGTTGCTCGGTCTTTCCTTTGTCCAGTAGTTTGCGGACCTCCGTCTCTTTGCCCCTCAGGTCCTCTCTCAGGTCGTTGTACTCCTTCTCTGTCTTGTCTATCAGTTTGTCCAGGTCTGATGCCTCCTTCTTAATCTTGTTAGCCTCATCCTGAGGGAAACACAATTCAGGAGGATTTGATTATAGATGCATCCAAGTGGGCATGAATTAAAAAAAGTTCTGAAATCAGCACCTCTAAAGTTTTGGTGTCGACTGGTGGCAAGCTGGTCAGGTTAGCATAGATCTTCAGAGCTTTGTTTCCTGCCTCTTCTGCTTCAGCATGAACTTTAGCTGCTTGTTTCTCCAGGTTCTTGGCCAGATCTTTTGCTTCTATATATCTGAGCACATAACAACAGCATGTTCGTTAAAAAGCATCACCATCTGCATTTAAAAATCACTAAATGTTTTGAAACACTTTCTCAAAATCATCTTAAAATCAGATTATATAATAATTTATAATAAAACAATGACATATGAATAAATAAATAAATAAATAAATATAAAATAAATTAATAAAATAAAATAAATTAATATAAAATAAATAAATTAAATTAATTATATAAATGAATACATAAATATAAAATAAATAAAATAAATAAAATAAATAAAATAAATAAAATAAATATAAAATTAAATAAGTATATAATTAATTAATTAATTAATTAATTAATTAAATAAATAAATAAAATAAATAAATGATATTTGCACCCTATTCTAATCTACTTTATATCCTCAGCTGCTGGCTGAACAAACATGTTATCATTTTGTAAGATGCTTAGAGAAGGAAAGTCACATAAAATGTGATGTCCAGGACGTACTTCCTGTTGAGTTCGTCAATGTCGCCGTTTGTCTTGTTTTCACCATCGAGTGCCTTCTTTAGCATATTATAAGCCTTCGTGGAAGTGTCATTGGCGTCCTTCGCAATCTTTTCAATCTGATCGGCGTCTGCTTTATGCCTGTGCAAAGAGCCACAGAAAAGGTTAAATAAAACTGTGTTGGGTGGTCTGAAAAAGTCACATTAACACTGATTGAAATACTGTAACTCACTTTTCTGACAGTTTACGGGCTTCCTCTGCCAGAAGTGTCATATTATTTGGATCTCCAGAGGTTGTGGGTATTTTAATGTCCTATAGGAAATGTAATAGGATAAAAATGAATATATATATATTGCAATTAGGAGACATTTTAATGGACTCCATGACCATTAGCTCAAGTTGTTTGTGGAGTATTACGCCATCTCACCACTTTACTGATGGCCTCCTTGGCTTTGTCCAGCTCTTCTCTAGCGGTGTTGATCAGGTTCTCTGCCTCACGGACTCGGTTGCGTGCTCGATCTGCCTGCGTTCCCGTGTTGTCCACCGTGTTCTTGATGTTCTGCAGTCTGTTCCACTGGTTGCTCAGGGTCTTGTTGATGTTGTTTAGACGGTCCAAAAGCCCTTTATCCACTTCTGTATGATAATAGTGAAAGATAACAGAATAATTCTGATGTAAAGTGAAATATATCTTATTTTATCTAGTTAATCAATATGAGGTCCTATTACAGGTTTCCCACTCTTTTCCAGGACATTTTCAATTTTACTATGACGGGAATAAAAGACAAGGATCACGCCAAATATTGCTCTCTAAAGGTGTACAGTTTATTGCCAATAACAATAACTATAAAATCTATAACTATATACAATAACTATAACAATAACTATAACTATAAAATCAGTTTTTAACATGAGCTCTAAATCATACATTATGACTATGAATAAAATAAAAGAATAAAAGAAATAAAAAGAAAAGGTAATTGCGACTTTTTATCTCACTATTCTGACTTTTATAAAGTCAGAATTGTGAGATATAGGGCCCTATCTCACTGATCTGAGCGCATGGTCTGAGCTCACGGCGTAGGAGCTCTCAGGGCGTGTCCGAAAAACGGTCGGCACGCCCGGCTCATGGTCCAAAAGGGTTGTGCCTCTTCTCTTAATGAGTCATGGGTGTGTTTTGGGCGTAACGTGCAATAAACCAATCGGAGTCTCATCTCCCTTTCCCTTTAAAAGCCAGTTGTGCTCGTACCATGAGCGGATTCACTATTTACATGAGGAGAGACTGAACGCTTCTCCAGAGAGGAATCCTTTTATTTTTAATATTTAAACGTGTGCGTGTGTGTGTGTGTTGCTGTGCGTCCCTGTGTGTGTAATAATCAGAGTGTACGCGCGTTGTGCTCCGCCTATAGGCTCATATTACTAACACACCCTTTAAATAACACAATAATACTGCACTACTGACTTTAGAGCAGGTGTGTGTTGGTCAATGGCGCAGTCGTCTTCAGTTTCTCACAATAGCAACACTCCAGCAATGCTCCTGAACTCCTGGTGTTCAGACCAGACGCCCATGGGTGAACAGATGCGCCAGTGCATTTGATATTTAAACAACGAGGAGCTGGACGTGAACATGAGAACTGCGCCGGCTGAGACTAGCAGAACACACTGGCGTCACATTGCGCCGGATGTATGATAGGGCCCATAAACTCACAATTCTAAAACAAAAAAGGTATTTTTTCCTCAGAATTGGACTTTATAACTTGCAATTGTGAGTTTATATCTCACATTTGTGAGAAAAAGAAATCAGAAATGCAAGATATAAACTCGCAATTGCGAAAAAAAAAGTAAATTGCGAGAATTGCGAGTTTATATCACGCAATTCTGACTTCATAACACCCAATTGTGAGTTTTTATCTCAAATATATCAAAATGTGATTAGGCAGCTGCTTACCAGTTGACATTCACTGCATTTGAGCCGTTAATAACATTAGCTCAAACTGCTGCGAGAGGCAACACAACACTGAACATCATCACTCGAAACACTCTCGCGTGTCAAACTCAGCGCTCCTGAACATCACACTTTCTGCAACCAGTGGTAATTGTTTGGGCCAGTGATAACTCCAAAAAAAACCAAAAGAACTTTTTAAAAAACAACAAGATTTTCATTTTCTGTCATTTTCCATGTGTTTTCCAGGACAGAAAAATTTGTCATACATTTTCCAGGTTTTCCAGAACGAGTGGGAACCCTGTATTAAATGGCTTAGATAGAAAAAAATACATTTTTTTAACAAAATATTGAGATATTTTGAAAATGACCACACGACAGACAATACCTTTGCTAGCCTGAGCCTCTTCCAGTAAGTCCATTATCGTTTTCTCTGCCTCCTTAAGTCTGTCCTCAAAGGCCTTGTCACTCACTGTACTCTCACTGTTGTCCAGATTATCGATCAAATTCTGAAGTTCAAGAAGCTTCTGTCTCTGCTGGTTCACCTGCTCAGAAAGAACACTGTGAAGTTGTCTCTTCTGCTATAAAACAAAAAGTCCTGGTCCATAAGACAACCTCATACCTTGTCTCTGACCAGGCTGTAACAGTTGGGACACTGCTGGCACCCTGGCGTGGAGCGGTTGTAGAAGTAGTTCTCCTCACACATGTCGCAGCGGTTTCCCACAAAGCCCGGGCGACACTGACAGCGGCCGTCCTCCTTGCACTGTGCGGACTGAGAGCCTTCTGGGTCACAGTCACAAGCTGCAAAAACAAACCAATGGTAAATGGAACAAATCTGAAATGCAAGATAAATTATACAGTAATGTTGCATTTAGTAGAATAAGGCAAAACCGTACGTTTGCAACCCGACGAAGTGAATCCAAAGAAGTTGACCTCACAGCGCTCGCAGTGTTGACCTGTGACCCCAGGCTGACACTCGCATTGGCCGCTAACGATATCACACTGGCCGTTTGTGGAGCCAATAGGGTTGCAGTTGCATCTGAGGAAACGCATTCAAAGATTATAAAGGTTTTAAAAACATGCAGGTATGTTCAACATCCTGTTTGCAATACAGAAAAGAGAGTTAGATCTAATACCTGTCACAGCCTTTGCCGCTCTGTAGGTTGTAGAATCCGGGCTCGCATGCACCGCAGTCTCTGTTAATGACATGTGGAAGACACCGACACTGGCCCATCGGAGAGCAGGTCGTCTGCCTGTCGACCGTACCGTACGGAGAACACGAGCACGCTGCAGAGGTGGACAAATAAACATTATATAATATTAATAATATACTAGAGCTGTCAATCCATTAAAAAAAATTAACTGGATTAAATCACACATTTTTTCGCAATTAAAAACACTTATTTGGCTGGAAGGTGTGCAATAAAATTGTTTAATGCACAGGTAGTTCCAGGTCAGTTGAATCACCGTTCTATATTAATGCGCCGTTATCATTGAAGCACACACACACACACACGTTGGTGCACCTATCATTATGAGGACATTCCATAGACGTAATGGTTTTTATACTGTACAAACTGTACATTCCATCCACCTACACTACCCCTAAACCTACCCATCACACACACACACACACACACACACACACTATCCCTACCCCTAAACCTACCCATCACACACACACACACACTACCCCTAAACCTACCCATCACACACACACACACACACACACACTGCCCCTACCCCTAAACCTACCCATCACACACACACACACACTAACCCTACCCCTAAACCTACCCATCACACACACACACACACTACCCCTACACCTACCCATCACACACACACACACACACACACACACACACACTACCCCTACCCCTAAACCTACCCATCACACACACACACACACGCACGCACACACACACACACACTACCCCTACCCCTAAACCTACCCATCACACACACACACACACACACACTACCCCTAAACCTACCCATCACACACACACACTACCCCTACCCTTAAACCTACCCATCACACACACACACTACCCCTACCCTTAAACCTACCCATCACACACACACACTACCCCTACCCCTAAACCTACCCATCACACACACACACACACACACACTACCCCTAAACCTACCCATCACACACACACACTACCCCTACCCTTAAACCTACCCATCACACACACACACTACCCCTACCCTTAAACCTACCCATCACACACACACACTACCCCTACCCCTAAACCTACCCATCACACACACACACACACACTACCCCTAAACCTACCCATCACACACACACACACTACCACTACCCCTAAACCTACCCATCACACACACAACCCCTACCCCAAACCTACCCATCACACACACACACACTTTTAATGCACTCCGCTTCGCATCAGGCGGTTCTTTACCTCCATGTGCCACAGCTAGCCGTGGATTATCCCTTTTTATGAATGAAGGCCAGCATCACTGATACTAAACGTTCTTTAGTCAATAGCAGTGAGTAACTTTCTCTGTTCCCTTTGTTATTTGATTAACTTTAATGACAGACATCATTAGTGGCTTCTGTCACTTTAAGATCTGCCGAACATGACACGGATCTGATGCACTGTCACACGCATCTCATTTCCTCACAACTCTTTAAGTTAATTTAAGACGTTTTTTAATTCATTTAAGACTGCTCTTATGAGAATATGAGACAAAATGACATTTTGGCATAACTCAGAAAAAACGGATGCTGCTTTAATTAAACTGTAAATAATGAAATCGCATGCATTAACGTTGACAGCACTATAATATATACTATCATTCAAAAGTTTGGGGTTGGTAAGACTTTATGTTTTTGAAAAAAACACTCTTATGCTCACCAAGGCCACATTTGATTAAACATGCAGTAAAAAAACAGTAATATTTTTAAATAATATTACAATTTAAAATAACAATTTTCTATTTTAATATATATAATTAGTTTATTTATTCCTGTGATCAAAGCTGAATTTATCATCATTACTCCAGTCTTCAGTGTCACATGACCCTTCAGAAATCATTCTCATATGATCATTCTTATTATGCTGAAAATTGTTAATATTTTTGTGGAAACTCTGATACATTTTTTCAGCATTTTTTGTTATATAAATATAAAAGTTTTTAGTGTCACAAAAACACAGTTCCTATTTAACTCACGTTTGCATTTGTCAGCTACATTTGCGGCACGGGCATCGCCGTAGAAACCGTCTTTGCAGCGGTCGCAAAAGACGCCGGCGGTGTTGTAGATGCACTTGAGGCATTCGCCCGACTCTCGGTTGCAGTTGCCCACAGCGTTGGGGTCGATGTTGTTATTGCAACTGCAGGCCTGGCAGTCCCTCTTTCGACCTTTCTCACCAAGAGGGTCTCCGAAGAAGCCGTCGTCACATAGTTCACATCGCTTACCTGGAGACAGTTCAAGTTTGGATGATTATGTGCTGTAATAATTACTATATTTATTTAACTAATATACTGTATACGCTCCAAACTGCTTGAATGCTCCGAGTCTGTACCTGTGGTTCCAGTTGGGCAGTTTGTACAGACCACCTCTTTGGTCTTGGGCACCACAGCACACGTGGCACCTTCAGGGCAGGGACAGCGTTTACAGTCTGAAGAAGAGCCAACCGTAGAGTCACCATAGAAGCCATCCTTACACCTCTCGCAGCTCATGCCGGCGGTGTTGTGCTGGCAGTTACACATTCCTGCAAAGACCAAAACAAGGACACTTTGTAATACCACACATCACCACAAGATGGCAACATTATATAAAGACAAAGCCAAAAGTAGCACTAGTACTATTCTGATTATGCTGCTGTTTAGAATATACACCGATCAGGCATAACATTATGATGAGGTGAAGTGAATAACACTGATGATCTCTTCATCACGGCTCCTGTTAGTAGGTCGGATATATTAGGCAGCAAGTGAACATTTTGTCCTCAAAGTTGATGTGTTAGAAGCAGGAAAGCGTAAGGATTTGAGCGAGTTTGACAAGGGCCAAATTGTGATGGCTAGACGACTGGGTCAAAGCATCTCCAAAACTGCAGCTCTTGTGGGGTGTTCCCGGTCTGCAGTGGTCAGGATCTATCAAAAGTGCTCCAAGGAAGGAACAGTGGAGAACCGGCGACAGGGTCATGGACCTGTTCATGTGTTCTTTTACATCACGTGGATGTCCGGGTGCGTGTGCGTGGCTTACCTGGGGAACACATGGCACCAGGATGCACTATGGGAAGAAGGCAAGCCGGCGGAGGCAGTGTGATGCTTTGGGCAATGTTCTGCTGGGAAACCTTGGGTCCTGCCATCCATGTGGATGTTACTTTGACACGTACCACCTACCTAAGCATTGTTGAGACCATGTACAGCCTTTCATGGAAACGGTATTCCCTGGTGGCTGTGGCTCTTCCAGCAGGATAATGCTCCTGCCACAAAGCACAAATGCTTCAGGAATGGTTTGAGGAGCACAACAACGAGTTTGAGGTGTTGACTTGGCCTCCAAATTCCCCAGATCTCAATCCAATCGAGCATCTGTGGGATGTGCTGAACAAACGAGCCTGATCCATGGAGGCCTCACCTCACAACTTACAGGACTTAAAGGATCTGCTGCTAACATCTTGGTGCCAGATACCACAGCACACCTTCAGGGGTCTAGTGGAGTCCATCAGAGACGGGTCAGCAAAAGGGGGACCAACACAATATTAGGAAGGTGGTTATAATGTTATGCCTGATCGGTGTGTATAGTGAATTTTGGGTAAGCATGGAATACCTAGAAATGTCTCAATCTATAGTCTGATCTTTCTGGGTAAAATAACAGTACTGACACTATATAATTAAAATCACATCGAGTATATTTTAATGGCTTTTATGTTGCATGCATCCAGAGCAGATGACCTTCCGTAAGGCCCTCTATAATAAATAGTGAAACCAATATCCAGCCTGTCGGCTTGAGTCTCCTGAGAGCAGATAAGTAAATGATATATCAACACTAAGGCAATGCAATACAAATACATCAGTTGTGATGACAAACCTGTCACAGGGTCACAGGTGTCACTGTGTCCGTTGCAGTTGCACGGCTCGCAAGAGCTAAAGCGGCCCAGCTCCGGTCGGCTCCTCCTATATCCCAGATCACACTTCTCACAATGCTGCCCCACGTAACCCTGAGGACACGTACACCTCTCCACCCAACGGACTGGAGTTCCAGAGCCACGGCGGGCGGTCACAAGCGACACGTTGTCTAAATAACCAGCACCTACAGCAGAAATATTATTACGTTAGTTAAAATGAGCCTCGCCACAGAACTCAAGGTCATCATAATCAAAACACATTCATATTTTGTCTTCATAGAGTGACTAAAAGCAAGTTTTTCTTCAGTGAATTAGTAGACGTACTTCTAGCACTGTAGGTTCCCCGAATCATAACAGACGTCAGATTGTGCAGGAGTTTCTGGAAGTCGGCATGTTTCATTGTGGGTCTCCAAGGGTAGTCAGTGGTGTCATGGAGTCTGAATGACAAAATAGATGATATTTAACATTACAAGCACCCAGACAGCAGATAAGATATATATGTGCCCCTGGAGCCCAACAGCAGTCGTGCGTCTCACGGGTGTGTCTGTGGCAATAGCCAACAATGCATTGTGTGGGTCAAAATTATACATTTTTCTTTATGACAAAAATCATTAGGATATTAAGATCATGTTTTCTACCGTAAATATATCATAAATGTATTATTAGTAGTAATATGCATTGCTAAGGACTTCATTTGGACAACTTTAAAGGAGATTTTCTCAATATTTAGATTTTTTTGCACCCTCAGATTCCAGATTTTTAAATATTCAAATATTTATCAATGGAAAGATTATTTATTCAGATTTCAGATGATCTATAAATCTCAATTTCACAAAATTGACCCTTATGACTGGTTTTGTGGTCCAGG
The DNA here is from genome assembly GCA_039654625.1 of Rhinogobio ventralis. Classification (NCBI taxonomy): domain Eukaryota; kingdom Metazoa; phylum Chordata; class Actinopteri; order Cypriniformes; family Gobionidae; genus Rhinogobio; species Rhinogobio ventralis. Next base: position 40,947,585 of record CM077200.1, on the reverse strand, counting down.
GTCACATATGTGCATAAATCAATTGATTTGCAAAAGATTGAGTTGAAAATGAAACCTCAATATTTAATCTTTACAGCACAACTATGCCTTAAAATCTAACACTAACGCGTGCAATTGTCTTTAATGTATTTTAATTCATGTAAATATATAAATGTACAACATTAACTTATTTATTTATTTAAAACCATTATTTTAAATTGTAATAATATTTATTATTTGTGATTTGTGGGATCATTTCCAGCTACAGGCAAAACAAGTGAAAAAAGTTGATTTTGAGGTTCACAAAAATGAGTTCATTACGCCAGAGATGTGTGCGATTTTGTTTTGGAACCTTCAGAAACCTTTAACTCCATTTTTCTCAAAATTGACTTTATTGACTTTCAAACAAATCATACATCATTTTGAAGGTTTTTTAATAGTGAATGTGAAAATAACTAATTTTTGAAAATGTGTTCATTGCGACTCATTTTGCCAGCACGGGTCACATTTATATATTTAATATGACTGTTTTAAACCGATACAGCCTTGGTGAGCATCTTTTAAAACCATTAAAAACCTTATATTATATATTTATTTATTTAGCTGAGAACACAGAATAGCCACTAGAGTCATTGTAGAGTATTTGAATGTGTTGATGTTAATGAATACCAGCCCTCGTTTAAATAAAAAGAAAATCAAATCCATTACCTGAACACAAACGCTTGCGTCTCCTCTCCGGGGTAGGAATTGCCCTGGGCAATAAGCGGCACAGCAACACGAAGCCCCGCCCCCTCCAGCACGACGTCCTCCGCTGACAGTCGAGCGTCGTGTCTCTGAATCCTGAAGTTCAGCGTGAGGTTCTGACCGTAGCTCAGCAGCTGATTACCAAGAAATTTCTCTACAGAAACAAAAAAGAAAATTGTTAGACCAACATGTCTTACGGTCAATCAATGAAGGGCATCTGTTGCCATACCTGGAGCCACAAAGTAGATGGGGAAGTAGTCTTCTGAGATGAGCGAGATCTCTCGAGAGCTGGGTGACCACTGCACGGGAACGCTGGAGCCGTCTCGTTGCTGTCCTTTCCAGCCCTCATCATCTATTCAATGACATATACAACATATTCTATTCATTCTCCATGTTACAATCCTTTGGTTGATGTCACATTGGCACATCTGTTGACAATCTAAACAGGGTGTTGGCTATAGGATGGATGCTCACCCCTGTCGAAGGTGGAGGTGATTTTGTGTACGCTGTAGCCCTCGGCGCTGTCACACACAGTGGAATGCTGGAAGCAGAAGCATGGAGTACATCCCTGGGGATTTTGGGGGTCCAGATTGAAGTAGCCAAGTTTACACCTGAGAGTAAGATGCACAAGTTTATTAGCAAAGAGACAGGATGGTTGATTAGTTGGTTCATGTCAGGGGTGTCCAATCCTGCTCCTGGAGGGTCAGTGTCCTGCCCACCCCAATTAAACACACTTGACCCAGCTAATCAAGGAATAAACATACTAGAAAGTTTTCCGTTTTATTCCTCTCAAACAACATTTTAGAATTTTACTTCTATTTTTACCTTCTCACAAAAAGTGTTGTGAAATGTGACCCGGGAGCACAAAACCAGTCATAAGGGTCAATTGAAATTGAGATGTATAGATCATCTGAGAGCTGAATCAATAATCTTTCCATTGATGTATGGTTTGTTAGGACAATATTTGAAAATCTGGAATCTGAGGGTGCAAAAAAATCTAAATATTGAGAAAATCTCCTTTAAAGTTGTCCAAATGAAGTCCTTAGCAATGCATATTACTACTAATAATACATTTATGATATATTTACGGTAGGACATTTACAGAATATCTTCATGGAACATGATCTTAATATCCTAATGATTTTTGACATAAAGAAAAATGTATAATTTTGACCCACACAATGCATTGTTGGCTATTGCCACAGACACACCCGTGAGACGCACGACTGCTGTTGGGCTCCAGGGGCACGAATGTTGTGCAATCTGATTTATTCAGCATTACATTTTTGTTTAATTTTTAAAATAAAGTTACGTTTTTGGATTTGTATGCGGGCCCTAAGTCCTAACATGTGTAGTGAGTGAAGTAAACGGGTCATCAGTTAACATCAGAGATCATCGGTGAGCCTCACACACACACCAGGAGCTGGAGCTTCACCCACACACTCTTTAGCCCTTCCTGAACCTGTCTTTTCATTTCTCCCCCTCTGTCTGTGTCTCATGAGTATATACCGCAGGGATTATCCGGTCCATGTGTGGCCAAACTCGGTGACGTGAGGAATGTCACAGCCCACATGTGAGTGAAAGGTTAGAGGGGTTTTTAATGCAAAGTGCAAAGCAAAGACAGGCAGGAAAGCTGGGATTATGCAAAATTAGGGGTTGGCAATTAATAAAAAAAATTTAAAAATAATAATATGCTGTTTAATTGTACTGAATTGTTGTAATTACTGTACTTTATTGTTATGTTTCTATCATTAAACATTCAAAAGTTTGGGGTCAGAAAGATTTTTTCGAAAGATAATTTTTATTATTCACCAAGGATGCATTAAATTCATCATTTATCTTTCCATCCATTAAAGAATCATAAAAAAAACTGATCCCAGTTTACACAGAAATATTAAGCAGCACAACTGTTTGCAACATTGATAATAATATTAATAATAATAATAACAAATATGACCCTGGAGCTCAAACCCAGTTGTGCGTCTCACGGGTGTCTGTGGCAATAGCCAACAATGCATTGTATGGTCAAAATTATACATTTTTCTTTATGACACAAATCATTAGGATATTAAGATCATGTTCCATGAAGATATTTTGTAAATGTCCTACCGTAAATATATCATAAATGTATTATTAGTAGTAATATGCATTGCTAAGGACTTCATTTGGACAACTTTAAAGGAGATTTTCTCAATATTTAGATTTTTTTGCACATTTTCAAATATTGTCCTAACAAACCATACATCAATGGAAAGATTATTGATTCAGCTCTCAGATGATCTATACATCTCAATTTCAAATGACCCTTATGACTGGAGTAATGATGCTAAAAATTCAGCTATGATCACAGGAATAAATGACATTTTAAAATATATTAAAATAGAAAACCGTTATTTTAAATGTTAATATGTCACAATATACCTGTTTTACTGTATTATTGATCAAATAAATGCAGCCTTAAAGAGAGGAAGAGATCCTTTAAAAACAAATGCATTCTTTTTTATTGTGTTATTTATTTTCTTTTAAAACTGTAGTCACACCTAATTAAAGCCTCATGTAGAAATGGCCCGTCACAGTCAACAGGAAGAACACAAGCACGTTAAACTTTGGTGACTGCCAGTCTGGAGGCCCTACATGGACTGGCCGAGGGCTCTCAGCTGGGGAACCTTTGCCATCCCTGAGCTATTTTCTCTTCCATCTGACACTGAGAGTCCTAATTCTGTTTCTCAGACACACACATGGCCCCAGACCCTCTGTGTGTCACCCACACAGGGACTTTCCATAAGAAAATGGTATAGACGTCAGACGGCCCTTTTAAACTTCTGTTTATAAAAGCTTTGACAGACATCCGCATGACAGTGCTGATGTAAGAGTTAATTCTGTTGATGACTAGCTTCTTATTTGAGAACATATTAAACAAACCTAGTAATTATAACTTTTGTTCTTGTGAACAAGTATGGACAACAATGCTAACAGCGCAGGGGTGTTTAAAAAGCCAATTGTGTGTGTGGGTGAACATGTGCATGGATGTTTTGTAAAGTGACGAGTCTGACCTGTCACAGTTGAATCCATCCACATTTTCCTTGCACTGGCAGCGTCCAGTCTGGACATCACACTCCTGCGTGCTTCCAGACGGATTACAAGAGCAGGGTCTGAAGAGGGAAAAGACAAGGAGAAGGAATCAACTTTAAAGACAGTGATTGTTGAGTCTGCATTCTAATATAACCTTCTAGAAAAGAAAGAGAGCTTCAGGAGTCCTTAAAATGTAAAAAAAATCAAAGATGAAGTGTGTTAGGTTGGCCAGCAGGGCCTAAAATGAACATTTGCGGCATTGGCGTGTATATGAAACACTGATAATCAACAGTTGACCGGTTACATTTTTATGAATCTAACAATGAACATGAGCGTGAATGGGACAGTTGATCGTCCCGAACGTTTCAGCCTTGCCAATTTAAATATTCAAGATGCGAAAGGGAACTCAATTCATTACTCGTGCGGTGTGGGAGTTTTCTGTGCACAAATATCCGAAGCACGGGTCCAGAAAGCTGCGTCTCAAAGTGCGAGAATGCTCTGTCGTCTTGTGCTTAAATGGACAAATTCACACAAAATTATGTAAAAAAAAAAAAAAAAAAAAGCCCATCTCAGCGAGTATCCTAGTAAACATAGCAGGTTATGTCTTAAATGAGCGTAAACAGCAACAACAACGCATGTGTACAGTATCAGTATATTGGAAGCGTGCATTATGTCTTAAAGTGACAGTAACCTAATATTCCTGCTGATGTCTGTGTTTTTAATGTTAATCAAACAACAAAAGACAAAGAAAAAAATTACTCACTGCACTTGGATTAATTTAGTGAAGACTGCAGTGTTATTTTACATTTGATTACTTTATTAGTTTCTATACCTGAAAACTTCTGTTAGACCAACCTGAAAAGCACAGTTCATTCAATTTATATCTTTGTTCTCCTACTGTATGCATTTGTGCCATGTGATTTGATTATTTGCTCTTATTATTTTTACTGACTGCTTACTTGTCCATATTCCTAGGATTATTCCCGCTCATTTGCAGGGTCTGCTTCACACACACCTTTGATTTGGCACTGAGTGCTGGGACACATTCACACGCACACACAATCCTACAATTTGGCATATCCAATCCACCTAACCTGCATGTCTTTGGACTGTGGAGGAAACCGGAGCACCCGGAGGAAACCCACACTGACACGGGGAGAACATGCTAACTCCACACAGAAAGGACTCCTGGCACCTTCTTGCTGTGAGGCAACAGTGCTACCTGTCATTGTCCTTAATGTTCAAATTTGGAATAGAGAATTGTGATTTTTCACTGGTAAAATTTTGCCGTCATTACTGCCTGTTTGGCAGGCTGTTTTAGGCCCTGCATTTGCCAGCATGTTTGAGTTAAAGCACGTTACCTGCATCCTGCCGCAGTCAGCGTGTGGTACCCAGGCTGGCATCGGTCACACTTATCTCCCATCACTCCCGGCTTACAGCTACACCTGCCAGTGTTGTCACACTGAGTACTGAGAGAACCTGAAGAACAACCAATTCAAGAAATGGTAATGGTTACAAACTCAAGCTCTGCAGGCCTATTCAAATTTTACACCAGAACGAGATGTTAAAATTAAATAAAATGTTCCCTTGGCACCTTCACATATCACTTTATATATTTGTTTATCTTTGTTAAAGGGGGTCTAATGCTATTTCCTGCATTCTGCCTTACTGACACTGTTCAAGAGTTGATTCTCATGATAAACATGGACAAAGCTTCAAAACATGAGTTGGACGTATGACGGAGTATTTCTGTGCCAAATACACTCCTTCAGGATTCAAACAAGTTTCGGAAAGTTTTTTTTTTCAGAGTATGGCCCTGTATGACATCATAAAGAGTGGAACTCCTTGTATGTGCACTTCTCCCGGATGAGCACACACACACACACGCTTCGTTCGGGTTACGGGAGCCGGCGGCGGCGCTGGCGTTGTGTTTTTAGACACGAGATCAACAATGTCACTAAAGAAGTGTGTTTCTGGTGTGAGGGAAAGATCACCTTGTTCAGCTTCCCAAATAACCCAGCGTTAAGGGAACAGTGGATGCAGTTTGTGTTTCCGGAGTTCTGCAAGTGTGTGTGTTTGTTCCCGGTCATGAGTGGAAACCGCAGGCGGTGAGTGAAACTGCATCAAATGTGTGTGTTTTGTTGGCAATCGGCGCGTAAGTGCATATAATGTGAACAACACCAACGGATAGAGAATCGAGAGTTATCCAGGGATAATGCCGTGATATGTGTGTGTGTGTGTGTATGTGTGAGTGTGTGTCTCTTTAGCTCCACCCACTGCACGCCTCCACGAGCTCGGCTGTTTTCAGTAAGAATCGGTACAGTGTATCTGTCTTTTATAAATATGATAAACTAAAGACTCTTGGGAGATATGAAGGATCAACACTACTCTATAGATACTCAACATTAACATGAGACTGTGTGTGTGTGTGTGTGTTATGACCCTTTAAAATGGTATGTTCAGCGTTGTATTTTTGGGTTGTTTTTGGAGTTTTGTGATATCCCTTGTGATTTTAGCTCGTTGAGTGAAAAAAAACCCCAAAACAAAACATAAAATAAATAAAATATGAAATAAAATAAAATATGCATGGCTTTTATGCTTCTACGCACCAACAGGGTTGCAGCTGCAGGAGAGACAGCGCTGGCCGGAAGGATCTCTGTAGTAGTTGTCCAAGCATCGCTCACAGTTCGGCCCATCTGTATTGTCGGCACAGTTGCGGCAGTGACCTCCGTGTCCAGTGGCACGATACAGCTCGGGGTCAAAGTAACATTCTGCGCTCTTTCCGTTACAGTTACATGCTGAAACAGAGACACAACCTCAAGTCAGAACTCCCAGGGGCGGCATTACTGTGCCGATCACATTTGCACATAAGATAAATGCTGGAAAAATCTGCTGTGGAAAACGATGGAACTAGGCTGACGCAGATGTGGTTTGGCAATCAACAGGATTTCAAGAAGGACTTCTGCCCGAGTGCTCAGTAGACACAACACACACTTAGTGGAGGAGCAGGAGCTGTGTGGGAACATCAGATGTCCACATTAGTCATGCATTTCCAGGAAGTGCCAGAATGCATGAGTCCAGATGAGGGGATGCAGGACACCAGAAACCCCTTCCACCCACAATATGACTCCGGTTTAAAGAAAACAAAAGTGACTCAGTATGTCTGTGGGGAAAGACTGTAGATCTACATGTACTCATAACAGAGGAAATCCAACAGGTGGGATTTTGCATCTTCCTACGCATTACACAAAAGGAGGCAGAAATTGATAGGCAGGATTTCTGAGCTTATGTCTTCCATACTTGGAAAGTAAATTTACTTTACATGGAAAGATGACTTATACTGCACCATTAAAATAGTAAAATTAACAAAAATCAAATTTGTGCTCTCATTTATTTATGTTTTTCAAATTTGACGAATCAGTCACATGACTAGCAAGAGCTAATTCTGCAAAATGACATCAATGCTGGTGCAATGCGTGTAAATGCATTTTTAATCTCTGGTAGCAGAGAATTAGGAGTTAGCATTGAATAACAAATAACTAATATTATTAATTATTATTACTATTATTTTAATACATGCATAATAAAATATGTTTAAAAAAATGTGAATTCTATATGAAAATATTTTTAAAATGTAATTTATTATATCAAAGCTGAGTGTATCATCATTACTCCAGTCTTTAGTGTCACGTGACCCTTCAGAAATCATTCTCATATGCCGATTGGGTGCTTCAAAAACATTTATTTTATCATCATCACAGTTAGAAACAGTTGTGCTGCTAAATATTTGTGTGTAAACCTTGATACATTTTTTTTTGATGAACAAAAAGTTCAAAGGAACAGCATTTATGAATTGGAAAAAAAAAACCGTTTGAATGGTAGTGTACACAACTGACGCACTACTGACGCACTACTGACGCACTCTCTCATCTATTCCGATCTAATATGACTTCTGACCTGTAAGGCTGCCAAAATAATAATCATACACTGTTTGTTAATTGGCCAGAGGAGAACTGGCACCCCGACTGAGCCTGGTTTCTCCCAAGGTTTATTTTTCTCCATTAGGCCACCTGATGGAGTTTTGGTTCCTTGCCACTGTCGCCTCTGGCTTGCTCAGTTGGGGACACTACATTTTCAAATAAATATCCAAATAAATTTAATTACTAAACTAAATTAACTATATCAACTACATTACTTGAATATATATGATAATTGAACTGAGCTGATGACATCAGCGTTTTCTCCAGAGCGGCTGTACAGCCCAATCAGATTCTGTTCATTATTTTCCTGTTTAACACTGTGAAGCTGCTTTGAAACAATCGGCATTGGAAAAAGCGCTATATAAATAAAGGTGACTTGACAACTGACGCACAACTGACGCACAACTGACGCACAACTGACTACTCCCAACGTTTCACAGATTTAGGATCTAGTTTTAGCGCTGAAATGCTGTGTGAAATACTCTTAGAGCAAAAATTTAGGAATCCTAAAATTAGGACTGACATGACCATTATTTTTAAGAGTTTCTCCTAAATTGGCAAGTTGAGAGCTACTTTTAGCCTTGAGATGTTTTGGGAACACGGCCCCTGATGTATACAAACACATACTTGGAATATAGTGCACAAGTCCGTTTCGACAAAAGGTTATAATATTCTTAAATATTATTAAAGCTTGCCATAATAATGTCATTTTTATTTAAACAGGTTTGGAATGATATGATGGTGAGTAAATGATCACATTTAATTTTTTAGAACTATTTCTTTATACGAGGCAAGCCCATTGTAAGAGAAATGAGTGTGTTGAGGAAACACTTACGCAGGCATTCGTTGGAGTTGTCAGCGGTGGCTCTCCTCCAGGGACGGTCATTGTAGAAGGGCTTGCACCTGCTGCAGTCTGCTCCCTCTGTGTTGTGTTTGCAGTTACACACCAGCCTGCTGCGCTCGTTCTTCACACACTCGCTGGCATGGCCGTTACACTTGCACCTGGGTGGGGAGAAGGAAGGTAACAGACTGGTCAGGTGCATAGGGCCACCGCACAATGATAGGGCACACTTACTGTATGTGTACACATCCTGCTGCTGTTGTGCGGAACACAAACGTGCCGCAAAGCTGTTCAAACACACAGCTCTGACGATGTTTGTTGAGCCTATCACTGAAACGTCGCTGCACCTTTGTTGTCAGATTGAGTGGATGATGTCTGTTTTTATCCTGCCTGTCCTTTGATACAGTGGACGAGAGTAGGACAGTACAGAACTACTACAGTATGACATGCTTTTGACTGTTTCATCCACAGGTCTTTTAACAAGCAGGAAATATTGCATATTCTTCTCCCAGGTTTGGAGATTGACAGTTCCATTTCAGTATAGATCATCTGAAAGCTGAATAAATAATCTTTCCATTGATAAATATTTGAAAATCTGGAATCTGAGGATGCAAAAAAATCTAAATATTGAGAAAATCTCCTTTAAAGTTGTGCAAATGAAGTCCTTAGCAACGCATATTACTACTAATAATACATTTATGATATACACTCACCTAAAGGATTATTAGGAACACCATACTAATACTGTGTTTGACCCACTTTCGCCTTCAGAACTGCCTTAATTCTACGTGGCATTGATTCAACAAGGTGCTGAAAGCATTCTTTAGAAATGTTGGCCCATATTGATAGGATAGCATCTTGCAGTTGATGGAGATTTGTGGGATGCACATCCAGGGCACGAAGCTCCCGTTCCACCACATCCCAAAGATGCTCTATTGGGTTGAGATCTGGTGACTGTGGGGGCCATTTTAGTACAGTGAACTCATTGTCATGTTCAAGAAACCAATTTGAAATGATTGGAGCTTTGTGACATGGTGCATTATCCTGCTGGAAGTAGCCATCAGAGAATGGGTACATGGTGGTCATAAAGGGATGGACATGGTCAGAAACAATGCTCAGGTAGGCCGTGGCATTTAAACGATGCCCAATTAGCACTAAGGGGCCTAAAGTGTGCCAAGAAAACATCCCCCACACCATTACACCACCACCACCAGCCTGCACAGTGGTAACAAGGCATGATGGATCCATGTTCTCATTCTGTTTACGCCAAATTCTGACTCTACCATCTGAATGTCTCAACAGAAATCCAGACTCATCAGACCAGGCAACATTTTTCCAGTCTTCAACTGTCCAATTTTGGTGAGCTCGTGCAAATTGTAGCCTCTTTTTCCTATTTGTAGTGGAGATGAGTGGTACCCGGTGGGGTCTTCTGCTGTTGTAGCCCATCCGCCTCAAGGTTGTGCGTGTTGTGGCTTCACAAATGCTTTGCTGCATACCTCGGTTGTAACGAGTGGTTATTTCAGTCAAAGTTGCTCTTCTATCAGCTTGAATCAGTCGGCCCATTCTCCTCTGACCTCTAGCATCAACAAGGCATTTTCGCCCACAGGACTGCCGCATACTGGATGTTTTTCCCTTTTCACACCATTCTTTGTAAACTCTAGAAATGGTTGTGCGTGAAAATCCCAGTAACTGAGCAGATTGTGAAATACTCAGACCGGCCCGTCTGGCACCAACAACCATGCCACTCTCAAAATTGCTTAAATCACCTTTCTTTCCCATTCTGACATTCAGTTTGGAGTTCAGGAGATTGTCTTGACCAGGACCACACCCCTAAATGCACTGAAGCAACTGCCATGCCATGCCATAATTGGTTGATTAGATAATTGCATTAATGAGAAATTGAACAGGTGTTCCTAATAATCCTTTAGGTGAGTGTATTTACGGTAGAAAACATGATTTTAATATCCTAATGATTTTTGGCATAAATGAAAAATGGTTAAATTAGGACCCATTCAATGCATTGTTGGCTATTGCCACAGACACACCCGTGAGACGCACGACTGGGTTTGTGCTCCAGGGTCACGTATATATATTTAAAAAAAATATTTTAATAAATGTAATATATTTCCTAAATGCACAAATACATGTATAAGACAGCTTGAGATATTCTTGTTACCCTTTAAGAAGACAAACTACAATTGAAACGGCATAAATTACAATATGTGCATCAAAAAAAGTCATGTGATTGTATAATTCACTCCAATTATTGGCTACTATTACTTCCCCGAAACGTCTATTCTCTCCCATTTAATAAAACTTGGACAGAAGGCTACACAAAGTCACATGACAAAGATGCACTGAAATATCAAGCGGAAAAAAATTGTTTGCAACTTTGGCCGATTACCAAAATTAATTGAACCCATTCCCTTGGTCCAATACCCTCAAATTCAAGGACTTAATGTGGGACAGAAGTGAGAGCGAGGTCACATAGTGTTAACTTGTTTTCATGTGTCAAACACAACTATGCAAAAAAGCTTTTATTTTTGGCCATATGACACAGATCTGATATTCTTTTTGTTGTATTTCTGTTTTGCATAGATCTGAAGAATATTCGGTGCATCCTATACTGTATTCTCTTTTGCATGGATTTGATTGAAAAGAGTTTAGTTGTAAGATATATGAATATGCTTTTAAGTTTTCACAAATGTTTAATGTTTATGAACACAATATACAGTCATTGACTGAACATATTTGGGTTCGGTGTAAGCTCTGAGACGCCGAGGTGCCATCGTAGTAGTTTCGTGTGTGTGAACGTCATGGCAACGCACAACACAAAGGACTCACGCAGGAAACACTTAACGTAACGCGTAAATGTGTGTAACTAACGTAAATCAAGCAAGCTGGTGTGCACCGGCCACGAAGTGCTGGCGAAATAACACATCAGCGGACCGGAGCGAATAATATGGAATGTTTTCCAGAAAACTTCTTGCACAAAATAAACTCACGCACTTCCAAGGACCTGTATCTATGCATGTTTATTCTCAAAATCTTTCCAGGGCCCTGATTTTTTTTCTTTCAGATTCACAAACTTTCAAGGACCCGTGGGAGCCCTGTTTGTAGGGGAATATGCTCATTGCTGCATGTTCACGACAGAGACAGAACAAGAACAAGAGAGGGCTTGTGCAGCTGAAGACACCTCGCACACATCGTTTCAGGTGTTCTTTGGCAAAGGCCTTATGGAAAAGGTGACGTGAGAAATAAGAACTTGGTGGAGGATATGCACTTGTCGGACATGCATTCTTCCCTTATATATACACTTATCAGGGATGCATTAAAACTCCCAACATGCTATGTTTCTGGTTATCATCCGGCTGCCATGTCTGCCGGACAGGAGCACTGAGGCCGTGAGGCAGCAGGTGTAAATTATTCCCTTCGGCCTCGGCCTCGTTCCCTTTCCAGACTCTCTGCCCGCCCCATTCCAGTTCCTCTGTGCTCTGTAATCCAGCACTCCCAGGCAGGAATGTAGGGAATGTGGGCTGTGTAATGGAAATCTGCTCCACATTTCAAACAGATTAAGGTGAAAAGACATGCAATGGAGCACCAGGAGATGTTTCACACTTACTCGACAGTGCTCTGATCCCGTATAAGGGCTTCTTCATCTAAACTGTCATAGTTTCCACAGACAGGAAGTAAAGAGGTAATACTTTCACTGTTGTACCTGGAGTTAAGATAATTGCACAGGAATTCCTTTTATATATACACAATTGAACAAAACCTGTGACCTGTGTGAGTTCAGAAAAGCTGTTCTGAATTTTTCCTGCAACAAGATTTTAAAAAGAAAACCTTTGAAGTGTGAAAACTCACAGCAATGATCTAATCTTTCAGAGCGTTGCTTCATTTCTTTTGTTTGCACACTGAAAAACCCTCATATCACCTTTCAGGTCACATGTCCAGCATTCCAGATAGAGCTGATGATATCTTTGGTCAGATATGTGAATGTCTCAAACCATATATTGACATTTTACACTGGAGATGCTGATTTAAATGTTGAAACTGAAAACATACCTTCCTCCCACAGCAAAGTCTGAGATAGCGTAGTAGTAGGATTTGAGAACTTTGGGATCATTGAAAACTTCATCTCCGAAAGTGTTTAATCTGTTCAGGGTCACTCGGATGTCTGTGGCAGTCACCCAATCCTGATAGAGAGAAAACAACAGTTGTGTTACAAATTAGGCATTATTCATGGGAAAACAAAAGCAAGAATGGTCATAGATGAGCATGTAACAATTTTGTTTCCATTTTTTCTGGAATAGTTATTGGAGATATTTTTGCAGGGAAGGATTCTTCCCATCTGTTCTGTGCGCAGATGTTTAAAGAAAATAAATCCTCAGGCCTCTAATCTAAACCAAACCTGCTGGAGTCACGTTGAGGCACTGTAAATGTCTGCAGATAGGCTTCATGGGAAGAGAAAAACACCAGTGTGACGTGTCGTTTAGCATGTAAATGTCATTTAGAATGATGTTACACATTACTTGCAGTTGAACTTTGCCTACTTTGGCCACATCATGTTGGGAGTGCCAAAGGGAACAATCTCAGAAACCAAAGAAAACATGACTCAGACCAAGACATTAGTCCTTTTCTTCTAGCTTTGCAAGCATTTCTTCTAGCTTTGCTATAAACCATGAGAGTTTTTATTTTACAAGCGGGCTGACGAATAGCACAGGGGTTTAAAGTGGAGCCAGGGAACCCTGTAACAATGGTGAAGATCTTTAGTCCACTAAACCCCTGCAGGAACTGAGGAGGAAACTTCCTTAAGTCATTCTGATACCATAACCAGATATATATATACACACATACACTATATTGCCAAAAGTATTGGGACACCCCTCCAAATCCCTGAGTTCAGGTGTTCAATCCCTTCATGGCCACAGGTGTATAAATCAAGCACTAGGCATGCAGACGCTTCTACAAACATGTGTGAAAGAATGGGTCGCTCTCAGGAGCTCAGTGAACTCAAGCGTGGTACCGTGATAGGTTGCCACCTGTGCAATAAGACCATTCCTGACATTTCCTCACTACTAAATATTCCACACTCAACTGTTAGTGGGATTATAACAAAGTGGAAGCAATTGGGAACAACAGCAACTCAGCCATGAAGTGATAGGCCACGTAAAATCACAGAGCGGGGTCAGCGCATGCTGAGGGTCACAGTGCGCAGAAGACGCCAACTTTCTGCAGAGTCAATAGCTACAGACCTCCAAACTTCTGTGGCCTTCAGATGAGCTCAAGAACAGTGTGTAGAGAGCTTCATGGAATGGGTTTCCATGGCCGAGCAGCTCATCCAAGCCTTACATCACCAAGAGCAATGCAAAGCATGGGATGCAGTGGGGTAAAGCACGCCGCCACTGGACCCTAGAGCAGTGAGACGTGTTCTCTGGAGTGACCAATCACGCTTCTCTGTCTGCCAATCCCATGGACGAGTCTGGGTTTGGTGGTTGCCAGGGGAACGGGACTTGCCTGACTGCATTGTGCCAAGTGTAAAGTTTGGTGGAGGGGGGATTATTTTTCAGGGGTTGGGCTTGGCCCCTTAGTTCCAGTGAAAGGAACTCTTAATGCTTCAGCATACCAAGACATTTTGGACAATTTCATGCTCCCAACTTTGTGGGAACAGTTTGGGGACGGCCCCTTCCTGTCCCAACATGACGACTGCGCTCCAGTGCACAAAGCGTCGGTCCATAAAGACATGGATGAGCGAGTTTGATGTGGAGGAACTTGACTGGCCTGCACAGAGTCCTGACCTCATCCTGACAGAACACCTTTGGGATGAATTAGAGCGGAGACTGCAAGCCAGGCCTTCTCGTCCAACATCAGTGCCTGACCTCACAAATGCGCTTCTAGAAGAATGGTCAAAAATTCCCATAAACACACACCTAAACCTTGTGGAAAGCCTTCCCAGAAGAGCTGAAGCTGTTATAGCTGCAAAGGGTGGGCCAACTCCATATTAAACCCTACGGATTAAGAATGGGATGGCATTAAAGTTCATGTTCATGTAGAGGCAGGCGTCCCAAAACATTTGGCAATATAGTGTATCTTAACATTGTAAACAGACTGTGTGGTCACAATTATGAATATGGGAGTACTGATATAAACTTGTATTTTGTATGTACAATAAGCAGAATAATTGCAAAAAAAAAGAAGAAAAAAAGTGGAGATGACGTTAGAAAGCCTGAAGCTTGCGGTGTCAGAATGGCAGTCTGTTAGTCAAGTCTGAAGCAAAAACGCAGCACAAAGCAATGGATTATGGCAACGACATCTATAGTTGGCAGATAAAAATAACATAATTGGCCCCATTAATCGATCCCGATCCTTGAGATCGGCTCGGGACATCCCTACTGGATCAATGACAGCAGCTTTTCCTCACACAAAGCTATATCATGACTTAAGGATGGGCAGTACAATCAATTATTTCAAGGTGCAGATTGTATATATCATTGTGTAATTTATATATCACAGTTACTGTATATCACAATGCATAGCAACATGATGAAGACAGGATTTTGACTTTTGAGCACACTTTCACTTTAACCCTTTCCAGTCCCCAAGAAATATCACCAGATCTTCCCATCAGCACTGCTCGGAAACATAACACATATAAAAGTAACACCTAATTATCAACTAATGATAATAATGACAGATGATGAGTGAAGAAACTTGTTGAGGATCATTTCCAAAAGTCCACAAACAAACCTTGTCATCTTCACTCATCACACGCTTCTATATTGGAGCAGGCATGACAGCCACATAAACCCACAGAAACAGATCCATTCCTATAAAAAGAGTTCGGGCTTTGATATTAATAGGGTTGCGCCACATGAGATGTCTGATATGGAGGCATCTGGCGACAGTGCTAAAATTATACATTTGGTAAAGGTAACATTACATTTGAAAGACAATACTAAAAAAAAATGTTTTAAACATAACCACACGAAGCACTTGGTGATGCATAATTATATTTCGACAACCGTGACCAATGTGACCAATGATGCGGTCTCATCACACTAAACAAGAGCTCCCAAAATAACTGAAAAAGGGCATCATAATAACTAGAAACATTCTGACCTCAGGCGCCGTCCTACAAGAATATAGATCTCTATTTCAGATTCTCTTTTGTGAAGTAGACTAGAAGCTGCGCAGACTGACTCGGACGATCAACATATGAAAGCACATGGTGAAATGAAACTGATACAAATTATTCAAAAGATCCCAGTGTTCCAGCTCTTGCATGCCATGTATACACTGCACATCATCCAACACATGCACCCTTTTCCAGATGTGTCCGTGTGCTGCCAAGCACAATCAGAACCGGGTGGGAAATCTGGGGGCGTCACCTAGTAACATGTTGCAACTGCTGGCTGTGCTGAGCGAGCGGGAGGCCACGTACCACCTGGACATCGCACCACGGGTCTCACGAACACACACCAACTCACCCGCCTGCCTGCTTCCATTCATGAATTCAGCAATACATTATCTGCTGTCCACCCAATCCGGCTCATATCTCCCACAGTTAACCTCTTCCCACCTCCCCGTAACCACGGCAGCATCTTGTGCTGGCCCGTTCCCCTGACAACAGATTCCATCGCCAGCACACAGAAGGACTGACTCAGCTCGCGCCTGTCTTTTATTCAGCTAATTAGTCTGAAAAATGTTTTTGTGTGGTTGTGGTCTCTGGAAGTATATCAAGTTCTGGTGAACTGAAATAATGTAACAGTACTTCTGTGGTGTGTAACGGGCTGAAACATGTTGAAAACACACCGTAAACCTATTTAACATTCAAATGGATGCTTTAATGAAGCAAAAAAAATGGTGTGAACTGAACCAGTTCAACCACTGAAAATAATTTTAAAAAAAGTTAATAAATAAATATAAAAAAAATAGACAAGATAAAGTAAACTACCTTGAATGTGATAATGCGAAGGAGTTCTGGAAAGAAGCATCTTGGCTTATTTTTTTGCTTATAGCAAACTTTTTATTTTTGAAATAATGAATGTACAGTTTTTGATTTGGGACTTGGGGTCAAAGGAGATGGACGGGATGCATTGAATTTATTATAATTCAGAGATTTTCCCAAAAAAATATTAATCAGCACACCATTTTAAATTGTAATATTTCACAATATTACAGTTTCTACTGCATTTTTTGAGCAAACGATTATAGCCTTAGAGAGCATAACACTACCATAAGTACTACCACTCATTAAATTAAAGGCACAATATGTATGATTTTTGGATTAAAATATCCAACAACCACTAGAACAGTGTTAAATACTGTGTTGACTTTCCAAATGTTTCCAAGAATGTTTAAATCCAGAGAAATCATCCATTTTAACCAGCACACGGACTGTGTGTGTGTGTCGCCTATCAATGACATCATACCCGCGTTACCCTCCGGTTTTATTTTGTAGTAACCATGGAAACCCCAAAGCCGCTTTAATATCTGATGTGTTTTATTAGACGGTGAGCATCTGTTTGGATCATTCATGGACAGAAACTAACTATTGTTCTCCAGCTCAACACAGTTAGTCTTATTGTTTAGATCTGGTGTTCTTGATTTACCGCGAGTACCATGTTTTACCATGCCTAATATGATCTCGCTCACTGCAGTGTGAACAAGCGTCTCATAGTAGCGCCGAGCAGACGCACAGAGTAGCATTATAACATAACACACTCAAATGTGTGTGATATGATAAAACAGCACTGCGTTACCACACACACACACACACACACACACACACACACACACACGAGCGGGAGAAGCGGAAGCGCTCAGAATAAAAGCTCCGCCCAATCAAGAGTCAAGACACGCCTTTGATTTGAATCTAGCTGCAAAAAATTACATATTGTGCCTTTAATAAATTGTTGACAGAATAATTAGCATTTGAAAGTAAATGTGATCCACCTTCTAAAATGTACTTAATGTGGCAAGCCTACTACTATTTTACTATTACTTTATAATTTTTTCACTTTTAATATAATTTTCTGCTATTGCAGTTAAACAGCTGCTTATTTTCCAGAAAATATGGTAAATGGAAAGGTGTTATTTTCTTGTTATATTTAGCAAATGGGTTGTTGACGTGACATGGCTAGATAAAAGATAAAAATGAATATAATTAGTATTGTCATCATTTAAAATGCAGTAAATGGTTACACATTTCTTTGTCTTACATGGACCTGTTGATATAAAAACTGCTGTTATTAGATTTTGTACACTTTCGTATGGTGTGACTGTCTCAGGCATGGTTCAATAAATTACAACTTTTAGAAGTTAAAAAGAAAAGCATACAAATGTTAATAAATACCTCAGGCATAAAAGTGTCTATTTTAGTAAATGACAATCATTTCTTTCATCCATATATTTCTAAAAGCGTAGGAAATTGATGAAAACCATAAGACACCATATCCTGATTTAAATCGGGCAATTCCACGGACAAGTTTAATTCATTGAGCCCATTCAAGGTCATGTTACTGAAGCCCACGACATGTGCACATGGTCAGATTGTGTCTCAGAATTGTTCAAATATTTAACTTTTTGGAGTTCTGTTGTCCTTTGGTGCGACACCCCTTAATTCTGTCACACCATAGGACACATTTCAGTAAAAATGTTCAAAAAACAGTGAAAGAATTGACAAAGTTAGTGACCCCTTATATTTTCTCAGACTTCACTACATAACAATATGCATTTTTTAATCAAAAGTGGAGTTTCACAAAAAAAGCATTTTTTTACAGCTTATTTGTCAACTACCCAAATACCAATATCTCTCACATGCAAACGGTTGTAAACTCTGAGTTGTTTGTTTCAGGCTGCAGAAAGTTGCTCAATCTTGGAAAAGTAACTTGGCTGTAATCACACATTACAGCACAACCACACATCTGGCAGCTGAGATTTAAATTCCCACCAATAGCTTTGTTATGTCTGCGACAGCGAATGATGTGATCGCTTTCGACTTCATGAGTGAGTTAGGGCAATTAAAGAAGAGCGCGCGATCAAGATCACAGAGATGAGAGATAGACTCCTTTACCTGCAGTACAGGGCTGTTGTCGAAGTTATATGCGCTGGGTCGGCCCTCGAGCGTGGAAAAGGCCACGTTTCCTCCGGTGAGGGGTGAGATGTCGCTGAACTCATCGGTGCACAGAGCCTGCTGCTCGTCCTCGCCCGTGCGGATAAAGCCGCGGTTGGTCTTGCTGTAGGTCTTCTCGCAGGAGCCGCTGTAGTACTGGTAGGGAATCCAGGGCCCGTCCTCACTGGTGCGCTTGAAGATGGCAAAGCTCTCCGGACGGCTGGTGTGGAACTTCAGACGCACGTAGGTGATGTCAAAAGACTTGCCTGGAGGAAGATATGAGGCAATATGAGGCACACTTCATTCCTTTTGCTTCATAAAACACCATAAAGCACTGAAACTAAGCATGGGAAAGTCACAGATAAACATAGATCTGATCATATATTTAGGTAAACACTAGACGAGATCAGTGAGGCATGTTCTATAATGTACAGAGAATGCAAGGCAGATATCACACAGACAGGCTAAAGGTAGAACGGAGTTCAGATAAAGCCGGAAGATGACTGGATGGATGCCATACGCTCGCTTTACTAAACAATCTGTGCTTCAGTGCGGCCCACAAAAAGATAGAGCTGGATTCAAGGACTGGATAAGACACTAAATCAGCACTGCAGGTGTCACACATACACACATCTCTGAAAGATTGCACAAGGTTAAGCAGACAAGCCTGATATTACACAGCTGGCATAATGCCATGCAAACATAACCTTGCTCCACTCGAAATACCTCAGAGCTCCTTCCTGCCTGATAAGATCTGCAAATCCTTGTCCTCAGATTTCTATTGTTCTGCTCATTTTTCCCTCTAGGTGCTGCAGGAATCACGGGCATACCCACTTTAGAACATGAGAGGGACATCCCAGTTTTCAAACCATTGTTTACATTTGGGTCAACGACGTGACAATCATTTTTTGTTGTTGTATTATTTATTCAAAAATACAATGGAATTTATACATACAATGACTTGAACACACCAATTTTATGATTTTTAGATTCTGTTGTTTTTTGTTAGTTTAGATTGAATTAATAATTTATGATATAAAAAATACTTTAAAATTTAATAAATTTATAAATTAATAAAAAATATATATTAATGAAGTCTCATATGCTCAATATGCAATTTTAAATGATAAATAGTTGAATTTTCATCATCATTACTCCAGTCTTCAGTGTCACATGATCCTTCAGAAATCATTCTCATATGAGGATTTGATACATGCGTTTAAACTAGTTGTTCTTTCTTGTCTTTATTGTGAACGATCATCTCTCTGCCATGACTGGAATCATTTCCTCATCAAGCCTGAAATTCTTCTTTCCACTCTTTAAAGCATAACATGCAATCAAACATCATCTCGTAAAATGAGCATAATCACATGCTTTTTTTTTTTTTTTTTAAAGAAGCTCAGTTTTTGTGCTAGTCTGG
This sequence comes from Rhinogobio ventralis, assembly GCA_039654625.1. Taxonomy (NCBI): domain Eukaryota; kingdom Metazoa; phylum Chordata; class Actinopteri; order Cypriniformes; family Gobionidae; genus Rhinogobio; species Rhinogobio ventralis. The sequence goes on along the minus strand of CM077200.1, from coordinate 40,927,435 downwards.
ATTTCATCAGCTTCGCGAGGTCCTCCTGCAATTATCCAGAGCGTGTAAAAGCATATTTCTGCATGTCTGAGCAAGCCAAGTGTGTTTGGGAGAGACCGTAACCAGGGGCCAATGGAAATGGCATGGAGAGACATCATTTATTTAGTGCGAAGAAAATGACAATCTTTCAGCAGGGCCACGGGGGGGGGGACCAATGTTTGCTTTAGCAAAGAATTTGCTCTCCAAACAAATCCGCAAAAACTAGGGACAATTGTGAGTTAAGTAAATAGACTGGGAGATTTCATCAAAAAGGTAAACTACAGCTAAAGTCGGCACTGGTTTAAAGCAATGACAAAAAGACTCGCTCCTTGCAGGAGTCTCTGACGGCATTGTGGCTGTTAACATGAAAATGAACTTGCTGACTTTTAGGAGCCCCTGCACACAAGGTCAAAGTTCAACAGAAGTGGGAGAGTTTTACAATGGGGCGTGGGCTTTCTGCTTTTTGGTTTGTGAATGAGCTCAAAATGCCATATGCAAGTCTTAAATAAACTTACAATGACTCAAAGGTGAATTTGAAAAATATCCAAACTTTTTCCTGTCTTTTCCATGTGGAGTCAGAGAACCAGGAATATACAAATAGACTTTTCCGGTACATTTTCATCCATTTTTGAGCTGCTCTTCTCTACACAATGGACATGGATGGAGACCAGCTCATCACATTCTGCTACACAATTTCTTTTAAGCTCCACAGAAACAAAACTTTCTTTTCTTTCTGTGGAACTCAAATTCATGCTGTTCAAACTTGCACTTGCAATAAATACAGGTCATCATCTAATCCCCCTCATGTTGCTCCAAACCTGCATGACTTCCTCTGTAGAAAACGAAAGAACATATTTAGAAAAATAGCTCAGTGTTTTTTGTCAATACAACAGACAGTGTTGTTTTGGAGCCCATTGACTTTCATTGTATGGGCAAAAACAGCTGAAACATTTTTTGCAACTTCTTCTTTTGTGTTCTACTACATAAGAAATGGGTTTGGATGAGGGCGAGTAAATGACAGAATATCCCTTTAAGAGTGCCTTTCAAATTCAAAATCTGACTCACTCTCACTCACAATCCTTATCCAGATGTTTTCAAGTCAACTTTAATTTGTCTCTTGATCATACCGTAATTCATTGCAGTTCAGGTGCACTGGGAAGAATTGCGGTAGTAAAGAACATTGTGACCAAATAGGACCATTTCCTAATCAAGTCCTGCTTTGAACCCAGGAACAATCCAAGGCATCCACATTTGACAGCTACGCCATGAATCCGACAACAGCAGGATGACTTTTAAAACCTAATACCCAAACAATGCAATGCCTTAGGGCGTTCGCATGCGATTCGCTGACTACTGCAGTGAACAGTGCCATCATTGATGTCTCACCTCTGAAGTCTCCCCGGCATCCTCGCAAAACAAGACAAACCAAATCTGTTGGCAAAGCCGTGAAGAATCAAGCCAGAAACTGGCTGAGAGGGGAACAAAACAGCCCCTTCACGTAGCCAACGCACTTCAGAAGGACAGACAAAGCGCACTTGAGCGCTGACTCGCTCACTGGAGCTCAAAGGCATGACTGAAGCCAGGGTGCACATGAAGAGGAACGGGTCAGGCCCTGCGGGGGACGTCGCACTGGACTGTCTTTGAACTTATACTTGATGGCATCTCATCTTTGTCACAAAGCCTTTGGAGACTGAGAGGGTGTGATTTCAGGGTCTGCATACTGAGAGAATTAAAGGTGGAGGCCTGTTTCAAACATCTGCAAAGTACAATTACATTATACCACCGCAGCAAAGGTGATACACGGCAGTTTTATCAGAGCAAAGAAAAAAGTCCTAATAAGACACATGCAGACAGATTAAAGAAAATCAGAACCTGATGTTCTCGTGATCCCAAAATACTGCACATCCTATGGGCAATTAATCATTTCCTTTGGGTCAACAAAGCAGACATTACGCAGACCTAAACCATCATCGGCTGCAGCTGTGAGGAAGTGGACACAGGTGTCTCCTGAAGCTGAGAAACATCGCAGTGATGATCTATCTCCGAGTGTGCGCCAGCTGGGAGAACATACTAGGATGGAGAACATAAGCTGCGTTTCCACCGCAGGAACTAGGGACTTTGGGGTGGTACTCGGTGTGTTTCGACCGCAGGAACCGGGGTCTAAATGAAGTTCCCCCTCAAAACGGTCCTGCTCGCGAGGTAGTCCTTCGTTAAAGTTCAGGACTTGGGCGCTGAACATGCTGATTGGCTGACTCGCATTTTATTTCAATCACCATTTTTAAAAGTCGTGCAGCAAGAGTCGTTTGCTATTCGAATCAATGGAGTTTAAAAAATACGACCGATCGACGATGAGGTTCAGGCTTTATTAAGCTTATATGCGGAGGACGAAATCCAGTGGGAACGGGAACGCATCACCGGACTAATCTTCACAGTTTCTGGGACAAATTGTTCCGGGTAATTTCAGTGGAAACGGAGCAATACTAAAAAACATACAAAATATATTAGACGATACTTCAGAATATCAGAGATTATTTTAAAATGTATTTGTTTTTTTTATTATTTACTGTTGTGTGATTGCTGGTTTTATTTTATAATCCTCATGGGAAAAGTCACGGGTGTGAAGTCGACTGATGTATTGAGCTTTACTCCAGGAGTTAAAAGCTTTTCACAAACTCCATCTAATTAGGCTCACATGGAGGCAAATTAAAGGGCTCTTTTATCCCAGCATTAATGGGAAATTCCTCTGTCCCCAATCACTCATTCATCACTGCTGCCACTGAATGCACATCAGGTACACTTAAATCCAGAATGGGGTCCAGAAGTCTGTGACCCCTAGTCAACATGGTTTTTGTGTTTTTAAAATGTAATACAACATATTTTTAATTAAATTCTATAGTATAAATTATATTCAGATTTGCTTATTTGCATAGTGACCTATGGAAATGCAGAAAAAAAACATTAAAATAGCAATTTTTTACAGTGTTTAAATAAAAAATAAAAAAAACATTTTCCTAAAAGTCTTCGACTGTGGGATCCGACAGTATTTTCCTAAATCAAGTCTGTGTATGTAAAAAAAGAAATAATCTCTCGAAGAAGCTGTAAGTGTTATGCATTTTGTGGCACATGAATGACAACACTACACGGTTTTACCAAGCCTTTCAAGATCAAGAGCGCCCTGAGCAGAAGAACAAGAGGAATTCACCACACTTCCAGAACAGTCAGGGTACTGATGATAAAAACCCACAGTTTCCCAACACAACAAAAATAACATTTCCGTGCTGCTCAGATCAAGCGCAGCTTTATCACAGGGTTCCTACAGATTCTGTCAAATTAAATCCCAGGACTGTCAAGGGCTTCTCACGCACTGCTTTTTTGGTTTTCAAGGACTACAATCAAAGATCGCACTTATCCAATAATATCGTTATTATCTTTCAAATTCTAAAAAAGGATAAAATAAAATATACTAATAAAACAAAACGGTACAAATTAAAGTGCAGCACATGCAGTACGCAATGACTGTGGCAACTTTAACCATTGAAAGGATACTATGACAAAGACAGTATTAGCTTATTAGTTTCCTTATTTAAACAGATTTTTTTTCTTCTCGTGATTACATGATGGACCTTAAGAATGGAAGCTGTATCATATACTTGGATATTTCAGCAATATCACGCTCATAGTCATGCAAAACGTCTTCTATGTAGCATTCATTTTGCATGAAAATAGTGTTTCAATCGAAAAAATTAAACTAATTTGTTTATTGTCTCTCATTATTCTATCTATATTGTCTCTCAATGATTCAAGCACTTTTCTCTTCATAAATATGGCTGCTTTCAAGGGTTTTCCAGGACTGTCATACAGGGACCTTCTACTCCACTTCCTCTGTATTTCACAATCTGTCCTGACTCACACAGACACATGCAGTCAAATCTTCAATAAATAGATGTTTTTCTAACCAGCTGCAGCCTTGTGTTAGCCCCGCCCACTGCGGAATTTCATTGGTCTAAAATCCCCCTCAACTACAAAACATCAAATAGCGTCTGCTTTTGTGCTTAGTATGGATAACTTTGGGTGGAGTTAGGACCCTTATCAGACGGACAACGCCCTTGAGGCGACCTTGGTTTATGTGCCTTGCTCAAGGTCACAATATGTCTGGTTATCAGCCTTGGGTATTGAGCCTTTGCTGTAAAACAGACTTTTGGTTACAGGTATGAGACTATGTGTGGAAACGCAGATGTAATTTCCCGAAAGAGATTGAAAAGAGAGAGGGAACATCTGCAAATGATCAAAAGCAAAGGGGACAACATAGAGTAAGAGAAAGAGGTAAAACACAGAAGATAACGCCAAGGACCATGGGGGAAGAGACATATTCGATGAAACTTGTCACTAAAATCAAAGAATGCCAAACAGACATGGCTAAATGAGAGAATCTTAGTTGAGCAAACACTGCAGCCATAAACAAGTACATAATGAGACGCAAGGGAAAAAACACATTAAAGGATCAGTTCACTTCAAAATGAACATTTCCTGATCATTTACTCGCCCCCATCTCATCCAAGATGTTCATGTCTTTCTTTCTTCAGTCGTTTTTTGAGGAAAACATTCCAGGATTTTTCTCCACATAATGGACTTCAATGGGAAGCAACGGTTGAAGGTCCAAATCAATGCAGTTTCAGAGGAAGGGCTTCAGAGGCTCTGATGATCCCAGAGGAATAGGCTCTTATCTAGACAAACCATCCGCCATTTAAAAAAAAAAAAAAAACATTTATATACTTTTAACCTCAAATGCTCGACTTCGGTGTTGTGTGTCTTCACGCCGTATGACGTCATCACGTGGGAAAGGTCACGTGACGTATGTGGAAGTGCCGACTAGGGATGAAACGGTATGAAAATGTAATATCACGATTATCAATATTACCACGGTTTTGTTCAAATGAGATGAAAGTGTTCAAAAAGAACAGATGCACACACTGAAAACATTTCAACAGTTTTATTTGAAAATTACCAAACAACAAATAAAACTATGCACTTTAAGGAAGATTCTATTCTGTGGGATTTCCTTCCTTATAATGGCTGTCGTCAATAGCAACGCATTAGAACAGCGCACACACCCATGCATCACAACGGACGCGCTCTCGTTTCACTCAAATGCGTCTTGCGTCTCTGTTTGATTGTATTGAAAATGAAATCAGAGGACTTTACTATTAATACTACTATAATTAACTCCTTGTGATCATTTTGTCTGGACGATTGTTTTGTACGCTGTACCAAATGGATTTATAAACGGGTAAGGTTTAAAATCTTAATCTCAATTCAATATGTCCCCGCAATTATTTATGTGGTAAAGAAAATCTGTGTAATAATTGTACAATGAATATACATTATTATCCCTTAAATGTCCCCCTAGTGTTGTCGGAGCTCAAGCTTCACGGTATTATTTCCCAGACGTAGTTTTAGTATTGAGCTCAAAGTCCACTTGCCTTGCGTTCGCAGATTTGAAGTGTTTCCCGCTATTGTAGCGACTTTCTTTTTGCTTGTTCTGCAGACAGGGTGACCGTCCTCGATTTTCAAGTTTCCCTCAGGACTTTTGTAAAAGCCAAAATATGACCACACCTCAGATTGGGTCCTTTTAGAAGGCGGAAAAACCTCCCGGCGCTGTCCCTGCCTTCCGCCATTTCCTCTCGTTTTAAAAACACCGTTGCGCCAGACTGACGCTGGATGGACAGGATTTACCATAAATCATGATAATCAAACATGGTTTTAATGATAATAAAATTTTCAACGATATTACTAACGGTAAGTACATTTTATCGTGAAACCGGTAATCGTTCATCTCATGTTCTCCTCCAACTTTAAAATCGTCCGACATCGTTGCTTTACCTTTATTTTTGTAAAGGGCGCTTGATTTAGTCTTTGCACGCTCGTTTTAACACTGGGTCGGTACTTCCACCTACGTCATGTGACCTTTCTGACGTGATGACATCATACGCCGTGAAGACGCACAACACCGAAGTCGAGCATTTGAGGTTAAAAAAATATATAAATGTTTATTTTTATGGTTTGTCTAGATCAGACCCTATTCCTCTGGGATCATCAGAGCCTCTGAAGCCCTTCCTCTGAAACTGCATTGATTTGGACCTTCAACCGTTGCTTCCCATTGAAGTCCATTATGTGGAGAAAAATCCTGGAATGTTTTCCTCAAAAAACTTCATTTCTTTTCCACTGAAGAAAGAAAGACATGAACATCTTTGATGAGATGGGGTACTTTTGAACAGTAGTGTATATACAAAACAATATATAAAAACAATAGCGTCCCTTACTACACTATTATGCTTGATATTTTCTGTGCATTTCAGTTGTTTTTTTCCCTCCGTTAAACCATTTCAGCGACTGCTTCTAAACGTTTGTAAGCCCAAGCTGAATCACTTCCTTTATGTTTTAGACTATCATAGCTTGCATTTTAAACCAGCACCACAGACAGATGTGCGCATTGTGCTTGTGGCGCCATATCTCATAATATTTCAGAACGAGTCCAACACTGAATAGTGAGTGAAGGAAAGCAGCAGCTGTCTAAAGAGACATAAATCCACTTTAAACCAAGTGTGAGGAGACGGTGACCGTAGAGGGGGAACGATGGAGCCTTGAGACGGGAACACGTCAGCCGTGAGAGAGACAGAGTAAATAACACATCAGTCAGGAGATACTCTACATCCTTGAGTTTTTACTCCTGCTAGAGTTCTCTCAGTTCCTCCCTTGAACAAGTTGGCCAGACTCTGATTAGGGCGAGTGAAAAGAAAACACAAAAACTAAAACAATGTCTTTGTTAGGAATGCCTGTCTAATAAGGAAGAGGGGCTTGTTCTCAAAGAACTTGTGTGTGCTTGCTTGGCAAGGCGGAGGGCAAAAGATTTAGCCTTTCAAAGTGTCAAACGCATTTATTTGTGAGCTAAAGGTAAATCCAAGTTTTATGGGGGAAATGACTAAACTGAAAAGCCCTTTGAAATGGAGAGGCCGTCCACTAGTGTTCTTTCAAAAGGAGGCGCTGCCAAGAGGCCGGCTCAGAAAATCACATCACAATAACATGGTCAGTCTTGTTGGTATGCAACAGTCACATGGCCCCAATTAAATCCTCTTAAAACAAACACTAAATAACCACCAATCACAAATGAAACACTAACGCACAGGTCTCAATGTGTGCGGGAGTTCTGCCCATTCATACGGTTTAAAGGTGAGATCCAGAGATTCCATTCATCATTGACATTCCGGGCTTTGGGAGGGAAAAGAAAAGGTGGAGCGCTTTGCCAAAGGCCGTGCTCTGAATTCACACCTTTCAGCTTACCTTCAAGCCCTATTGGAGATGTTTGAGGTGATAAAGACCTACGACCATTGAGCTACAGCTCCGTTACAACAAAAGAAAGATGCAGTCATTCAACACGACAGCAAATGGAGTCTCGGGCCCCAGGCTGACTGGCTCGCAGGGGACGACAGTAATTCACAAAGCTGTTTACAGGACGGGGTAAAGCTCTGAATAAGTGGCTGCGTTATCTAAACAACCCTGAAGGCTTTACTGCTGTGGGTTTACTGCTGTGAGAATGTTTTAATCATGGATAAATTGATTATAAGCCAGTCTAAAATGTCATGTGGTGGACTGAGATTTCTCAGAGAGAAATTTATGGTGCGGAAAACCATTTGCTCTGTTTGGCGTTCCCCGCGAGAACAAGGAGCAGGATTTGAGCTACACCCTGTGTGTTCAGGCGGGGCTGAGGCGAGGCGTTGGTCCGTTCACAACAGTCCTCTGTCATTTCGCAATAGTTGACCTTTGCACAACATTCAGCTCAAATATGAGGAAAATATATTTTTTTTTAAATATGAGGGAAGAACAAAATCACTAAACTATTTATCTGTCAAAAATATTGGGCAAAAAAGGGCAAACTACAAGTTTTATTTGACTATGCAAAAACGAAGTTATTAATATTTCGTCCTCTTTGCACGTGTTCATAATTTATTTTTATGACAGCCTGGCCAAAAATGATGTTCACACAATCACAAATAATAATATTATGTGACTGGTCAATTTGTTCTAAATACATAACCTTTCCATTGATGTATGGTTTGTTAGGACAATATTTGAAAATGTGCAAAAAAATCTAAATATTGAGAAAATCTCCTTTAAAGTTGTCCAAATGAAGTCCTTAGCAATGCATATTACTACTAATAATACATTTATGATATATTTACAGTAGGACATTTACAAAATATCTTCATGGAACATGATCTTAATATCCTAATGATTTTTGTCATAATAGAAAAATGTATAATTTTGACCATACAATGCATTGTTGGCTATTGCCACAGACACACCCGTGAGACGCACAACTGCTGTTGAGCTCCAGGGGCACACATCATTATTTAATATGTAAATAATATTTTTAAATTGTTTCCAGACAGAAAATTAGGATTTCATACATAATGGTATGAGAATATAGAGAGAGAATGTTCTTTGCCGTCATGAAAATAGCACAATGGAAAAAGTTACATTTTGGTGTGAAATATGACTTTGTGAAACTGACACAGAAAGAACCTGGATTGGCTGCAAACAAAACACAATCATATCCAGGTTTTAAAATGATTCAATCATACAAATGGCAATTTCCACCTTTTTTACTCAACCATTTCAACTATGACCATCTGAAGGTGTGCCGGTTTGCTCCAGGAGGAAGACGGTCTATGGGGTGACTGTAAGCTCTCTCTGCATTCCTTCAGCACTCCTCCAAACCTCTCCAACACAGCCGGAGGTGCACGAGAGAGCGGGAGCGGGAGAAAGAGACCCTCAGGGAACTGGAAGGATTAGGGGTTGCTGTATGAGCACATGAGTGGGGGGCTGTCCGGAGCCCAAAGCTATAGTCCAATTAAACTTCCTCTCATGACCTCACTGCATTCTTCCGTGGTGGGATGAACAATGACGGCTTTGACTTTTTAAACGTGTGGGCATGACAGTTTTTTTTCCTGTACATAATTTTTCACCATCTGCCCATCGGCCTGCTGGGAGATGCATGTCGGACATCTGTTAGCGTCCACACAACACACACACGCATCAGCCTGTACAGCGTGACCAGACAATGTTCACACACTTCTTGAAATTCATTTGTGACCCTGACCGACAAAACCAGTCATAAGGGTCAATTTTTTTTAAATTGAGATGTATAGATCATCTGAAAGCTGAATAAATAATCTTTCCATTGATGTATGGTTTGTTAGGACAATATTTGAAAATCTGCAAAAAAATCTAAATATTGAGAAAATCTCCTTTAAAGTTGTGCAAATGAAGTCCTTAGCAATGCATATTACTACTAATAATACATTTATGATATATTTACGGTAGGACATTTACAGAATATCTTCATGGAACATGATCTTAATATCCTAATGATTTTTGTCATAAAGAAAAATGTATAATTTTGACCCACACAATGCATTGTTGGCTATTGCCACACACACCCGTGAGACGCAGGACTGCTGTTGAGCTCCAGGGGCACAATTCACAAAAGGTATAAAGAATTACTTAAATTATTTAAAGTTTAATTGAACAAAACATAAATTTAACCTTAAAGAAAATTGTGGCTCTGCTGCACGTTTATATGTTTAAAATAAGCACAGTTGGAACTTGGGATTGCTTGTGTCGTTTGCCAACTTCTCAATAATTGCCCGCTACACGCAAATCAACCAAAAAGGGAAAAAAACAATGTTCTGCATTTTTTTTACAGGTTTTCAAGCCTCATTTCCTGGCAAAGGAGATACACATTTTTGTTCTGATTTCTGAACCGACACATTATCTGACCTCTAGAGGGACCTTTAGTCTAATCTTGTTAAATATCCGTTTTGTTTTGAGAACTCGAACACTTGTTGATCTAACATTTATTGCTCAATCTTCTTATTAACCTTTGAGTAACTTCCAAGAGCGTTGAGAAAGACCGTTGCACATTAGTCATGTAAAAGCATGGCTTCCCAGCAACAGCCAAGCTCAATTTAACCAGTTACCCAAGCGACACAGACATCCCGCTTTCTGTTACTGGAGAAAACAGTAAGAGAACGAGATGGTGAGGAAGGAATAAAGAGAATTTACATTGAAACCAATCTACACTCAGTACCGGAACTGATCATTTTCCACTGTTGATTGTACAGCGGGTAGGTGGAGTGAAGGAGGGCATGTGTTGCATTACAATAGAGGAATCTGAGGAATGCAGCAGAATAGAGATGAGCAGAGAGCCTTTACTGAACACCAGAGATCCTTTACTGAACACCAGAGTGCCTTTACTGAACACCAGAGTGCCTTTACTGAACACCAGAGATCCTTTACTGAGTACCAGAGATCCTTTACTGAACACCAGAGATCCTTTACTGAACACCAGAGAGCCTTTACTGAACACCAGAGAGCCTTTACTGAACACCAGAGATCCTTTACTGAACACCAGAGTGCCTTTACTGAACACCAGAGATCCTTTACTGAACACCAGAGTGCCTTTACTGAACACCAGAGTGCCTTTACTGAACACCAGAGTGCCTTTACTGAACACCAGAGATCCTTTACTGAACACCAGAGTGCCTTTACTGAACACCAGAGTGCCTTTACTGAACACCAGAGATCCTTTACTGAACACCAGAGAGCCTTTACTGAACACCAGAGATCCTTTACTGAACACCAGAGATCCTTTACTGATCACCAGAGTGCCTTTACTGAACACCAGAGTGCCTTTACTGAACACCAGAGAGCCTTTACTGAGCACCAGAGTGCCTTTACTGAACACCAGAGTGCCTTTACTGAACACCAGAGATCCTTTACTGAACACCAGAGTGCCTTTACTGAACACCAGAGTGCCTTTACTGAACACCAGAGATCCTTTACTGAACACCAGAGATCCTTTACTGAACACCAGAGAGCCTTTACTGAACACCAGAGAGCCTTTACTGAACACCAGAGATCCTTTACTGAACACCAGAGAGCCTTTACTGAACACCAGAGAGCCTTTACTGAACACCAGAGTGCCTTTACTGAACACCAGAGAGCCTTTACTGAACACCAGAGATCCTTTACTGAACACCAGAGAGCCTTTACTGAACACCAGAGATCCTTTACTAAACACCAGAGATCCTTTACTGAACACCAGAGAGCCTTTACTGAACACCAGAGATCCTTTACTGAACACCAGAGTGCCTTTACTGAACACCAGAGTGCCTTTACTGAACACCAGAGATCCTTTACTGAACACCAGAGAGCCTTTACTGAACACCAGAGATCCTTTACTGAACACCAGAGTGCCTTTACTGAACACCAGAGAGCCTTTACTGAACACCAGAGATCCTTTACTGAACACCAGAGAGCCTTTACTGAACACCAGAGATCCTTTACTGAACACCAGAGTGCCTTTACTGAACACCAGAGTGCCTTTACTGAACACCAGAGATCCTTTACTGAACACCAGAGAGCCTTTACTGAGCACCAGAGATCCTTTACTGAACACCAGAGATCCTTTACTGAACACCAGAGATCCTTTACTGAACACCAGAGAGCCTTTACTGAACACCAGAGCCTTTACTGAACACCAGAGATCCTTTACTGAACACCAGAGATCCTTTACTGAACACCAGAGAGCCTTTACTGAACACCAGAGTGCCTTTACTGAACACCAGAGATCCTTTACTGAACATCAGAGTGCCTTTACTGAACACCAGAGTGCCTTTACTGAACACCAGAGATCCTTTACTGAGTACTAGAGATCCTTTACTGAACATCAGAGTGCCTTTACTGAACACCAGAGAGCCTTTACTGAACACCAGAGATCCTTTACTGAACATCAGAGAGCGGTGGATTTGATAAAGAAAAGAAAAAACCCCGGACTCATCTGCATACTGGACAATGATTTTGGTGCAGTCACACTTCACTTTGACAATGTGTTGACCAAGCTAGAACTTCACAACTCAGCTGATAACTAACTTCTTTGCATGATATTGCCTTTTCACTATTGCATTTGCATGGGGTACAAATAGACATGAATGGAGCACACTTTCAATCATTGTTACTGGTCGACAGCTGATATTTGACATTTTGTAAATGACTGGCATTGGCTGATTTTTCTGTTTGGCCGATAAGTGTCATACGCAAGCAGGACTTTTATTTTGGCAGCGCTGAGAACACCGTGCCTGAGTGCGCATGCACAGAAGATTCACGTTTCTCACAATTTCTTTATTTTTGCAAAAATGACAATACGGTTACAAAAACCAGAAGTTGCCGTCTAAATCGGTTTATCTTAGATTCTTTTTATCAAGTAATTTTTTTTAATGGATTACTTTTTAAATTATTTCTAATTAGTTTAGTAAATATTATGTAAAACAACAAGCAATTGTTAAGCTTGTGTTATTTTCTTATTTTTAATGAGACCGAGTACTAGATTTAGTATTAATAATAGTAGATTAGACCGTAACATTTCAAAACAAACTTCATAAATGGCATTTTCTATTTCCACGATGTCGATGTTTTTTCCACATGATCCATTCAAGTTTAGGAGTTAGCATGTTAAACCCTCATGAATTCTTTCTGATAAGACCCACTTAAGCCGCCCTGTATTCATTGATCCATCTTCACCTAAACTAAAGCACTGATTCAGGACCTGCTGTTTGCTTGCTCTTTAGTGAGAGTCAACCGCGTCACGGTGCTGAGCTCCAAGGGGAGCGTGGGACCCTTAGGGAGGAGGCAGGAAGACGGGAGGATGGAAAACAGAAAGGAGGGTGGGAAGTAATGATTGAGTTTAATGCCTGAGGCTCTGCAGACAGAGCATGGGACCACTGGTGTGAGAATCACTAATGACACGAAAGGCATGTTGGTGTTGCTGGTGGACAACAATACCCAAACATCTCTTACGAGATCATCTTCTGAAGAAAGAAAGGTTAAAGGGTCCATAACACACACAGTTTCTGCCAGTCTCGTGTTAATCTTGAGTATCTATAGAGTAGTGTTGATCCTTCATATCTCCCAAGAGTCTTTAGTTTATCATATTTATAAAAGACAGATACACTGTACCGATTCTTACTGAAAACAGCCGAGCTCGTGGAGGCGTGCAGTGGGAGGAGCTGAAGAGTCACGAGCACACACACACACACACACACACACACACACACACATATCACGGCATTATCCCTGGATAACTCTCGATTCTCTATCCGTTGGTGTTGTTCACATTATATGCACTTACGCGCCAATTGCCAACAAAACACACACATTTGATGCAGTTTCACTCACCGCCTGCGGTTTCATGACCGGGAACAAACACACACACTTGCAGAACTCCGGAAACACAAACTGCATCCACTGTTCCCTTAACGCTGGGTTATTTGGGAAGCTGAACAAGGTGATCTTTCCCTCACACCAGAAACACACTTCTTTAGTGACATTGTTGATCTCGTGTCTAAAAACACAACGGCAGCGCCGCCAATGGCTCCCGTAACCCGAACAAAGCTCGGTGATGGACACGCTCTTGCCCTCACTCTGGGTGTGTGTGTGTGTGTGCTCATCCAGTGCCCATATAAGGAATTCCTCCCTTTATGATGTCATACAGGGCCATACTCTAAAAAAAACTTTCTGAAACTTGTTTGAATCCTGAAGGAGTGTATTTGGCATGTCCAGCTCGTGTTTTGAAGCTTTGTCCATGTTTATCATGAGAATCAACTCTTGAACAGTGTCAATAAGGCAGAATGCAGGAAATAGCATTAGCCCCCCACCCCACCCCACCTTTAAACCAAGACTACAAAATCAATACATCACTACACAACTCAAGACTTTCGTTAACATCAAGGGATTTTGAAACAAACAAATAATTTGATTACAATCAAGAGACTTTCACACCAGTTAGAAGTGACTGGCTTCACACTGTTCCAGGCAAACAGGAGAACTGTGGATGGGAAAACAACATGAGCTATTGTGAGTTTTGACAGCGATGGCCACCTAGGATCACATGGGGCTACAAATGTGTGTTATAGTGTGGGAAACCAGGGCAAACACACAATAAAACCGGGTCAATAGGCCCACCCTGCCTGCACACCCTAGAAGTCAAAAGGCACAAACAACAAACATTTGCAATACAGCAAAAGATCACACATCCTATATCCTGTTTTTAACCACTAGTGGCCGGCTTCAATATTTATAGAGCTGAAGGGTGATATAATTCAGACGCATACAATCATGAAATTGGATTAAAAGACATACTATGATAAAGTATTTTAATTAAAACAGAGTCCATGACAATACGAACAAATAAGTCCAAGATAAGACAATGGTTTAAGACAAATATATGTTTTGCCCCAAAAATGAAGCAGGTGAACATGAAATAAAATTAGTTGACCGTTTTCAACACTCAAAAAAAGGATTTGCCTCTAAAGTAACAATTTTTTTAAACATTTTGTCACAACTTAATTTAATTGTGTTCAATCAATCTAATATATTTAAAACTGAAATTGACTTAAATCATTTGTGTTAAAACTACATGAATCATTTTTGTTGACAACTAACTGGGCAGTGGATCTGTAGTTCCCAGCATGCTCTGCAAGGGACTGCATGAGGATATGCACCTCCATATACACTTTTACGCTTATCAGATTGGAAAAATTCATCTTACGAAAGTGTCGACTTTCCTGACAAGCAATGCTTTAACTAAAATGTACCCATTAATTATTGCAGAGTATTAAGTAAAATCAAAGATGTGGTTTACTCTGAATATTACTGCATGAAACCAAAAGCTGTCATCACTGGTTGAAGAAGAAGCTTCAAGGCACTGATGCGTTTTAAACCACATCGCAGCGACACACAGCCTCTCGCGAACCACATCAGACAGCGCTCACAGACAAGTCTTTGTGGTCGACTAGTCATAACAATGGGATTTTCTTGTGCTGTAACTCCACACATGGTGGTAGCGTGTTGAGTTCTAGACAGCTGGAGAAGCGAAGCACCACCTAGTCTGGTCTTGCTCAGTCTAGTGTTAAAAATAGTAAAAGTGAGCATGACAGTCAGACTGTGAGCTCATGAAATGCGATTAAAAGCTCACCTGCAAATCACAGAATCTTAAAACTTAAATAAAAGAGTCGTGACATGAGAAATCAAATTTGCCATGATCTGTTTTGGCATGCATATTTGCTTTTTTGTGCTAAAAACTTTATTAACGTAAGTGAATCTCAAGGAACATTTGTGACCCTGGAGCACAAAACCAGTCATAAGGGTCAATTCTGTGAAACTGAGATTTATAGATCATCTGAGAGCTGAATCAATAATCTTTCCATTGATGTATGGTTTGTTAGGACAATATTTGAAAATGTGCAAAAAAATCTAAATATTGAGAAAATCTCCTTTAAAGTTGTGCAAATGAAGTCCTTAGCAATGCATATTACTACTAATAATACATTTTTGATATGAAAATTTACAGAATATCTTCATGGAACATGATCTTAATATCCTAAAGATTTTTGGCATAAAGAAAAATGTATAATTTTGACCCACACAATGCATTGTTGGCTATTGCCACAGACACACCCGTGAGACGCACGACTGCTGTTGAGCTCCAGGGGCACATGTTTAAAATAATAATTAAAAAAACATGTCATGACCCCTTTAAATGTCAATAAGCATTTCAACATCCCAAACTTATAGGAATATTCTAGGGTCAATACAGGTTAAGCTGACAGAACTTGTGACATAACATTGATTGACCAAAAAATGGCTTCTCTTTTCTTTAAAAAAAGCAAGACACTTACAACGAACGGGATTTAGGTCAATCCTTAAATGTTAAAATAGTCACTGTTTCAAACGTATAGCCACAAAACACCAACAATATGCATGTTAACATGATTTTAGTGTAAAAAAAAGTTTCTATGACAATGTACAAAACCCTAAAACAACTGTAAAAGTTAAGACCTCACAGCTCAAATAATGTTTTAATAGTTTTTTAATTCATACAATGAAGTATGCTTTTAAATCTTCCAAAAACATTTACTATCACTGTAAACGCCACATCATAACCTTGATCTTTTTTTAAGTAGAGTCTATGAAACTGATTGTTGTTGTAAATCAACAAAAAATCTTTTGATTGAGCTCAACTTGTATTAAATATTCCTTTAAAATAGATAAGTACGGTGTAAAGGTGAAATAAGGAAACGTCTCTTCTCATTCTTTCAGGTCTGCACATGCATTCAGAAGAGTTAATGATAAACTCACTAACACTCATAACTTTACATTGACAAATCTATTCCACAGGATGCCTTGGCTTCGCACTCCCTTCAGCGCTCATTAACTTCAGGCCTTTAAGGCATGTGACAGCCTCGTTCCAAACCAACAAAAATCTCAAACCTTTCAAGAGGAGTTGAACTTGGGAAACAGGAGGAGGCCGTTATAACCCATTCACGATAATGCATGGAAAAGGCGTGCTCTGTTAAACTGTGGTCTGAGGATGCATGTTTAAACATGGATGCAGGACATGCAACAGCTGCATAAACAGTTCCTGAAGTGCTGCCAACCCTCCTCCTCAAATAACCCTCCCTGTCCGGGTACATGATATTTTAAAGGCTTTCTCAAGAAGTGAAGGGTCAAAGAAATAACAATCCCTGATATTATTTACTACATCCTTTATTTAAACTTCCGACTTCTCAGGGTTACAACATCATCGGGTCAATCAGCCAACTCTGAAACCTTGGAATATTTAGACCGGTCACTACACAACTGTTCCTCATGGGTGTAGAGATCGCCGTTGAGGGCAGTTTATCTACTCAAGAGCTCAGTTTTTGATTTACCAGTTTAGTTCGTACTCGAGGAGACTAAATGTTCTTGTTTCGGGGCTCCCACACTTTCTGAGCAATAAACTTCCATGATGCTCGTGTTACTTTGTAGTTGTTTATGAGGATTTTTTAATAAGGATAATATAAGGAATAAGGAATTTTATTTTTTAATAGTTTTTTTTTTTTGAGCGTGATCTCTATAAAATAAATGTCTAGTTGAAAAAAGGAGCATGACAATGTGAAATTGATTACTTTTCTATGACATTTTAAAGTGTGTGTGTGTGTGTGTGTGTGTGGGGAGGGGGGTCTAAAGCTATTTCCTGCATTCTGCCTTATTTACACAGTTAGAGAGTTGATTCTCATGATAAACATGGACGGGAGCCGTCGGCGGCGCTGGCGTTGTGTTTTTAGACACGAGATCAACAGTGTCACTAAAGAAGTGTGTGTGTGAGGGAAAGATCACCTTGTTCAGCTTCCCAAATAACCCAGCGTTAAGGGAACAGTGGATGCAGTTTGTGTTTCCGGAGTTCTGCAAGTGTGTGTGTTTGTTCCCGGTCATGAGTGGAAACCGCAGGCGGTGAGTGAAACTGCATCAAATGTGTGTGTTTTGTTGGCAATCGGCACGTAAGTGCATATAATGTGAACAACACCAACGGATAGAGAATCGAGAGTGTGTGTGTTTGTGTGTGTGTGTGAGTGTGTGTGTGTGTGTGTGTGTGTGTGTGCTCGTGACTCTTTAGCTCCACCCACTGCACGCCTCCACGAGCTCGGCTGTTTTCTGAAAGAATCGGTACAGTGTATCTGTCTTTTATAAATATGATAAACTAAAGACTCTTGGGAGATATGAAGGATCAACACTACTCTATAGATACTCAAGATTAACATGAGACTGGCAGAAACTGTGTGTGTTATGACCCTTTAAATTAAGAATAAGGATTTTTTTTTTTTTTTTACAGAGATTACAAAATTACAAAAAAAAGAGAGCATAACTAAAAAAGTTGGATTGACTAGAAATGACAAAAATGATGTAACCAATCACAAAATTAAATAAAATGAAGCTGTTCATGTGTAATTACTACTGAAGTTTGTTGATTGATCATTGCTGTCATGGAGTATTTGGGTATTCATGTCCATCACTAGTTAAACATGCAGAAAATGTGTCAAAAGGGTGATAAAACAGGTATTCTGGAGACAAACATCCTGTTTGCATTACCTGCACACATTAAAGCTCAAGGTCATACAAATGTGTGTCTGGAACTCATCGAGAGCAGCTGCGGTAAAGGACTTCACGGATGACACTAACAAGAGGACTTCAGTGTAGAATTTCAGTCTCCTGTGTGTGTCGGAGACATTCTCCATAATTATCAGTTTATGGCTTCTTCAACTTTTTCCTCTCTGCCTCCTTTACATCTAGAACATGAGGATCATTCCTTACACAAAACAGAGTAAAATTACACTGCAAGCGTCTACATGCCTACGCAATGCATCTCTTTCCATCTCGTCACATTCACACACACATAAACACATAGTCTGTGTCTATAATTAGGAGAAAGGTCTCCCTGAGGCATTTAATAATTTCCTGTGCAACACAAATCAGACAAAGAGGAAGACACACACACACACACATACATACACACACACACACAAGCCCCCCCACAAACAGTCCAGAGCACTTCCTTCAGCGGTGCCTCCGGAGGTCAGGAGCCTCTCTCGGGCATAAACCACTCATTCGATCCCATTCCCACAGCCCAGGGCCGGCTATGGCTGGGATTGTGGTTATCAGGTCAGGGTTTACAGGGATAAGAAGGAATGAGATTATAAACAGATGACTTCTTTTTCTGATTATGGTAATGTGCAAAAAAAAATGGTGCTATTGCTTTGAAATAACTCAAGGCGAATTGGATACAAGTATAGGGATAATTCACCCAAAAAAGAAAACACTATCATCATCATCATCATCATCATCCTCCTCCATCTCACCCTCATTACGTTCCAAATTTCGTGCAAAATGACACAATCATTGACTTGTACCAATGTATATGCAAAAACAAAAAACAAAACAAAGAAATGTATAGGCATATACACTACATTGCCAAAAGTATTGGGACACCCCTCAAAATCCCTGAGTTCAGGTGTTCAATCCCTTCATGGCCACAGGTGTATAAATCAAGCACTAGGCATGCAGACGCTTCTACAAACATTTGTGAAAGAATGGGTCGCTCTCAGGAGCTCAGTGAACTCAAGCGTGGTACCGTGATAGATTGCCACCTGTGCAATAAGTCCATTCCTGAAATTTCTTCACTACTAAATATTCCACGCTCAACTGTTAGTGGGATTATAACAAAGTGGAAGCGATTGGGAACAACAGCAACTCAGCCACGAAGTGATAGACCACGTAAAATCACAGAGCGGGGTCAGCGCATGCTGAGGGTCACAGTGCACAGAAGACGCCAACTTTCTGCAGAGTCAATAGCTACAGACCTCCAAACTTCTGTGGCCTTCAGATGAGCTCAAGAACAGTGTGTAGAGAGCTTCATGGAATGGGTTTCCATGGCCGAGCAGCTCATCCAAGCCTTACATCACCAAGAGCAATGCAAAGCGTGGGATGCAGTGGGGTAAAGCACGCCGCCACTGGACTCTAGAGCAGTGAGACATGTTCTCTGGAGTGACCAATCACACTTCTCTGTCTGCCAATCCCATGGACGAGTCTGGGTTTGGTGGTTGCCAGGGGAACGGGACTTGCCTGACTGCATTGTGCCAAGTGTAAAGTTTGGTGGAGGGGGGATAATTTTTCAGGGGTTGGGCTTGGCCCCTTAGTTCCAGTGAAAGGAACTCTTAATGCTTCAGCATACCAAGACATTTTGGACAATTTCATGCTCCCAACTTTGTGGGAACAGTTTGGGGATGGCCCCTTCCTGTCCCAACATGACTGCGCTCCAGTGCACAAAGCGTCGGTCCATAAAGACATGGATGAGCGAGTTTGGTGTGGAGGAACTTGACTGGCCTGCACAGAGTCCTGACCTCATCCCGATAGAACACCTTTGGGATGAATTAGAGCGGAGACTGCGAGCCAGGCCTTCTCGTCCAACATCAGTACCTGACCTCACAAATGTGCTTCTAGAAGAATGGTCAAAAATTCCCATAAACACACTCCTAAACCTTGTGGAAAGCCTTCCCAGAAGAGTTGAAGCTGTTATAGCTGCAAAGAATGGGCCAGCTCCATATTAAGCCCTACGGATTAAGAATGGGATGGCATTAAAGCTCATGTGCATGTAAAGGCAGGCGTCCCAAAACTTTTGGCAATATAGTGTAGGTTTGGAATGAACATGAGGGTGAGTAAACGACAATACTCATTTTTGGGTGAACTATCCCTTTAAAAAAAAAAATTTTTTTTTTTTAAATTTCACCTTAATTTCTTTCAGTTCTACAATATATAATCTACCAAGTGTCCCCTATAAAAAGAGACAAAATGTAAGTCTGTGCTCCAAAGTATTCAAGATTTATAACAATGTCATTGGAAAGTGTAAATGTCATTTTGGGGTCTATGCCCCCAAAATGGGACTGACACTTAAAAAGTTAAGCAATAAGATGTCAGACTATCAAAGCTGACTGCCTGGGTGTGATATTTAAAACACCAGGACTACAACACCATCACCGTGCTCGTTTCCAATAGGTTCAACACTCAGCTGGCAACTTCCTGTCTGTCACCCTCAGCTGTTCCCTTAATAAAGCAGAGCGCAGAGACAGCCAGCAGCAGGACCGCTGATAACAGCCATTACAAGAGCAAAAAAGATACAGCACAGATCCAAAGGGGATAATTGCTCTTTTCAAAGGGTCCTTTCTGAGAGTGATAAGAGGAAGGAGACATCTTATTATCTCTATACTTTATAATAGACAAAAGTCACCCTATTCGCCCCTCTCATCACAGCTGAACCTGTTGGCTGCAGGATTTTGAAGATTTTCATCAAATATTTTCTTGGGAGCATAAACGTGATGTTTAGTCTGAACCAGCATGTGTTAGACAAGAGTCAACAAAGGTTTCAGATTTTAACCAATCATATTACAGTATGCAGTACTGTACCTAACCCTGTATCTTTTTATACTAGGTGCTGGTAGACCAAAGGGTTAATGCAGAATTTAAGTGGTTAATGTTTTGTAATGTTGTCAACTAATTTAACTAAAACTGTCGATGTGAACAGTTCACAAAGCTGTACTGGAGGCTAAGATTCATTGTAAAGGCAAAAAGTGTGTCACACGAAAAAGATCCAAGATGGCCAAAATAAAATACATAAATAAAGATAAATATACTGTAGATATATATCATCTTTATGATACTAGAAATTGGTCTGGATTTAGACTATGTTTTGTCGTATAACAGAAGAGCTTGGCCATCCATGCTCACATTTACAGAAAACTGAATGTGAAAAATCAACACTTTAAGTCTCTTCACATCCTGACAACAATCAATAACAGAAGTGGTCTAAATATTAATTTACATATATCTTCTGTGGAAGTCTCAGGACAAAAAAATGTTCGTCCAATCGTTGCATTCGGACCGAATGTAATGATAGGATGTCCTACCTGCCTGTCAACCTATGTATTTCCATACCTCCGCGCACCCTGTTCGCGCAGACATCACGTCATGTAGATGTAGAGTTGTAGACAGACAATCACCGAGTCACCGAGCTTGTGCTGCGTTCACACCATGTCGTAATTACAAGATGGCAAACCATGATGTTCTGGTAAGTCAGAGCTTGTTTACATTCATTATTATTGTAATGTTATATGCTTTGAGACATTAGGCAATTTAACCAGTGTTCAAATTGTGTATTTTTATTCCCCTGGTGTAAATATGTGCATTTTAAGAAATTTGAGGGCCAAAAAAATGGATAACAATAGCTTTAAAACCATGTCAGTATAGCATACATTATCAAGCACATCCTGATGACAGATACTTAAACATGAGAATCAGGTTAAATGTTGGAATTGGAGTTCACGATCAGCTTTCAGCAGCTTCTGTGAACATAAAGTCCGCCTACTTTGATTTGATCATCTCAAACATTTTGATATTAATAAGTGATGAAAGACCCTGACAGCTCAGATGAGAAGGTCGGTAATCTTGGCATTGTGCAATATATCCGTGCAGCATCAAAGTAGAGTTAATATTAGGCAATTATTTCACAACCTTTATTATATACACCTCAGAAAAATACGAGGTCTGGACCTGCTCACCATCATCGTGAGGTGAGTATCCACTCTGCCAGTGTCACACAGCGACGTTGATGTCACGAGCGTGTTTTTCAGACGCAAAACTAATTTAGAGTAGCTTCTGAAATTGGGAGCGGCAGCGGAACATTTTGTAAATGTTTTATTATTGTTATATATTACGTTTCTAGTTTTAAATGTACAACTAGGGGACCCCCAGCCCCCCCTCAATTTGAACACACACGGCATTATCCCTGGATAACTCTCGATTCTCTATCCGTTGGTGTTGTTCACATTATATGCACTTACATGCCGATTGCCAACAAAACACACACATTTGATGCAGTTTCACTCACCGCCTGCGGTTTCCACTCATGACCGGGAACAAACACACACACTTGCAGAACTCCGGAAACACAAACTGCATCCACTGTTCCCTTAACGCTGGGTTATTTGGGAAGCTGAACAAGGTGATCTTTCCCTCACACACACACTTCTTTAGTGACATTGTTGATCTCGTGTCTAAAAACACAACGCCAGCGCCGCCGACGGCTCCCATAACCCGAGCAAAGCGTGTGTGTGTGTGCGCTCCAGTGCCCATATAAGGAATTCCTCCCTTTATGATGTCATACAGGGCCATACTTAACAAACTTTCTGAAACTTGTTTAAATCCTGAAGGAGTGTATTTGGCACAGAAATACTCTGTCATACGTCCAACTTGTGTTTTGAAAGTTTGTCCATCTTTATCATGAGAATCAACTCTTGAACAGTGTCAGTAAGGCAGAATGCAGGAAATAGCATTAGACCCCCTTTAACGGCATCTCTCGTGACGCTTCGCAGACTGGAGGAGGCGTGGCTTTGGAGACACTCTGAAGGGAAGGTGGGATCTCATGCTTTAAAAGCTAGCTTTCTATTTCTAGCCTCTCTGAAATTGCCTACCCTACCTTTAAATGTCCAAATAAAAAAAAGAAAAAAAGAAAAGTTCAGCTTCAGTGTTGCCATGGTTACTGCATTTCACATTTGTATGTCAAAATAAGATAACTTTGAAATGAAGTAGATGGAGCGTTGCGCTTTCTCCCATTCATTTTTCTATGAGTGCTCCGTCTCCTCGTCCTCCTCCTCATACTGTCTTTGGCCGTGTGAAGGCTCAGGAGAGTATGCTAGGCATGCTAATGAGCACAAACTTGAAATTGCTGTTTGGTGCCAGGCAGAGCGTCAAGCACATGCTATGCTAGCAAACTCTCAGGGCAAAAACAGAATGGAAGTCAGGTTAGATCAGTCTGCCAGGGCTAAATTTGACCCGGCAAACTAACTGAACGCAGACTGCTACAAGACAGCTGCTACGGCTAAAACAAGCTGCAGGAATGCACAAGAAAGTATCCGCAGTTTCAGGGATAGACGGCTAAAAGGCCGGCAGGCAAATAGTGACAAGATTGCTCCAACTTTCTGTCTCAAAGCATGATTGTGCCACAACTAGGGTTGACATTTTAACCGGTACTGGTACCTGAAATTCGGTGCCGGTACCCAACAGTACCCTTTTCCGGTACTTTAGGGATGTTTCCCTCAATAACTGTACAGAAACTATAAGTCATTTATAGAAGTGTTATTGACATTATGCCAGAGCTGCTTTGGTCGCTGCCTGCCATCGTCTGTGATGTTTGTATACTGTAATATTTACCAGTAAATAGTAGGCTACTAGCTACTTAACTAAATTCATAAAAACAACCCTTTTAATATTATATATATATATATATATAGTGAATGTGAATCGGTGCTCAGTAGTACTGACGTAATTCGGTTGGTGCCCTTAAAAGTACAGAGTTCAGTACCCAACCCTAGCCACAACACACATGAACAGTAATAACAGTTTTGTCCAATCGGCTTCAGCATTCTTTGCAATGTCATCTCTCTGTCTGTCTTCTGCAAGAGACGTCCTGTATCGCCAGCAGCAGAAACATACAGCTGAACCGAGATACTATTTGGTGACATTTGGGAGACAGTCCACACTGTGATATATTGTTCTTGCTCTTCATATTTCCAAAGGACAATGAAGAAAAACCCTTCCAAACAGAACAGATTAATCACATGACATCTGACGGACAGAAGAGAAGAGCTTCAGCAGACCCTGGATGTTCATTACTAACCTCTGACGCTATCATGTGACAGCTACAAGATCCTTACCGCTACCGGTGCCTCGTCTGTGCTCAGCTAATCTGAGTGCAAGATACTGACCAGAGGCCAACTGCTTCTCACACCAAAACATGACTTTTTAAAGAAATTAACACTTTTATTCAGCAAGATGACTCTGAAGACCTTATGTTAAAAAGGATTTCTATTTTAAATAAATGCCATTCTTCTGAGTTTATTCAAAACATCATGGTCTCCATAAAAATATTAAGCAGCACAACCGTTTTCAGCTTTGATAATAATAAGAAATGCTTCTTGAGCACCAAATCAGCATATTATAAAGATTTCTGAAGGATCATGTGACTGGAGTAATGTCTTAAATTCTCATTTAAATTTAGGGTGTGCGTTCACACTTGTATTTCGGTTCGTTTGGTCTGGACCATAAAAACTAAAACATTTAGTCCTGGTCTGATTAGCATTCAGATTGGCATTTTTATCACCGAACCTAAAGGCATAGGGATACTTTCACAACCTGATTGGTCGGCTTTTATGACGGAACTTACCGAGCATCCAAACCACTGCTGTGTGCGGGGATAAATGCGCTTGTGTGTGTGTAGCCTGCATATGATGGTGTTTGACCAGCTGAGATCTCCTGAAGAGCTTACAAAATGTGTAAAGGAGTCAAAACAGCGGCAGGAATCCCTCCATCACACACACACACACACACACACGCGCAAAGATCTGCTTTGAGGAGACGCGGTTCTGATACCTGTACTGAACATCGCAACTACCGATATGCGTGAGCATTCTGTCCTTTTTAGGGTCTCATCTTCCTGTTTTTGGTTCGTCTTTGCATCTCTGAACCGCACCAGAGTTCGTTTGGAAGCGGACCGAGACCCATCTTTTCAGGGTCACACATGTTCAAATGAACCGCACTTACAGAGCAATCGCACAAGGGCTCGTTTTAACCCAACCAAACATGCCAAGTGTGAATTTAAACCTGGAAATAAATTAAGTTTTAGAATTTAAAAAAAAAACGAAACAAAGACATTCTGAAATGCATGATAAATGCATGGTAATCTATAATGAAGAGGAAAAAAAAACACTACTAAAGAAAAGAAAATAATTTTCATGTATGAATTCAGATTCCAATGCCAATATAAATCACATGGCTAAACGTTGGCAGATTTACTGGCGTATCTAAAAAAGATAAAGCAATTTTATTACCATATTAACAATGTAATTCACTATAGACATGAAACAGTATTCTGATGAAAAGTGCAGTAACTCTCAGTGTTTTATGAGGTCAAGGAGGCATGCTGTACAAAGCCTTTAAATCCATCTTGAACTGATGAGAAAGGAGGACTACAGAGAGCTGAACTTCATTTCCACATGACGAGTGATCGCTGATATCAACAGTATCAAAATGCCCAGCAGGAGCACATGGAAACTTTGGCCTTCCTCTTCCTAAATAAGCAGGGCTTTTCTGCAAAAGCAATTAAATACTGCCAATACCACACAATGCCAACGCTGCTCTGTGATCTCACTGGTGAAATAAGGAGGGTGTTTTGGAGTTAAAAGGGGTCAGGAGTCAATGATGGGCCAGTGAGAAAGGGAGTATGGGCGTAGGGGTACAAGTCAAGTGTGTCCTCAGGGCACCACATCCTGAAGTATAGCGTGTTTCGGCACGTAGATACAAAGGCAACGACTAAATCAAATCTCATGGGTCACATTATGGTCAGGGACATTCCAGAGTGGACTCATCCCTAACATAACTGGAAAGTGTGCCTAGGTAATTTCACAACAGAAAGGACTAATAATACACAAGTGATACAGTGCCACTGAATGTTTAGGAACACCTGGAAAACATGACGCAAATCTAAATCAAAATTTATTGCCAAAAGTCAGTGATTTAAGACCTTTTTTTACTGACCATGAAACTGTATATGTGACCCAGTTGTGGATATTAAATCATTAGGATATTAACATCATGTTCTATGAAGAGATTTGTTAAATTTTCATATCATAAATGTATTATTAGTAGTAATATGCATTGCTAAGGACTTCATTTGCACAACTTTAAAGGAGATTTTCTCAATATTTAGATTTTTTTGCACCCTCAGATTCCAGATTTTCAAATATTGTCCTAACAAACCATACATCAATGGAAAGATTATTGATTCAGCTCTCAGATGATCTATACATCTCAATTTCAAAAAATTGACCCTTATGACTGGTTTTGTGGTCCAGGGTCACATTTTACAAAAATAATAAATAAATAAATAAAATGTTATATATAAAATTAAATATAATTGTTATATTTCTATTTATTATACTTGTATTATATATTATAAATATTAGTGTATTTGAGATAAGAAACCATTCATGGTGCCTGTCAAAAATGTTCAGACAGATCATAATTTTGTTTCTCATATTTTGATTATGATTGCATAAATGACAAATTGCTGTCGCTTTGGATTTATGCAGTTAGCAGACGCTTCTAAGTAAATAATGAGAGAAATATTCCACACAGTCACAAAAACACTGCTATGATGCTTATTTGCTTTAGAAGATGGTTATGATTTTTTGACAATGACTATCGTTCTTAAAATTTGACAATTGCATCATTTATTAGAAAAGTTACCATTCCTGCCAGTCGCCAAAGCCACTTTGTTCTTGTATTTGACATTTGGCGAGTGCTAGTTTACAATCCTGCTTGTGGAAAGATGTCCCATTGGAAACCCTTCCTCGGGGACAACAGCGAGAGAAGGACACAACGCCCTGGTGACATCGATTGACGCTGAAGAAACGGCGCTCTAATGTGCTGAGACGGAGCACTTTGCCTCCCGGCCCTTCAATTTACTCTCAACGGCAGGAATGTTAACTTCAAACTTCAAAGTAAACAGTGATGAATGGACTGCAAACACAGGCAGTGGTTAAGCTTTTAGAGTGTAAATTTGGTGTTTAACATCTCATCCAGATGAAGACTTCTCTAAGACGGGGCAATGAAGTTGAGAGTGAGTTCTAATTAAGAATTTTCAGTTTGAAAAAGAAAGCCAGGAAGAGAAGAACGAGGGAAAATGAGGGATGGAGGGGAAAAAACAAGCAGACTGAAAGGTGGGGGGTGTATGAACAGACAAGTAGGAATAACCAAACAAAAAGACTAATCCAGTTACTGGATAACCCTTCCCCCATGTAAAGAAAAGAAGACAAAGGGGTTTTGTGAAGTAGAACTTGAAGAGGGTGGGCTAGAGATAGAGGGGGAGCACTGGCCCATGCCTCAGATCTAAAGATAGGACCCTGACACACACACACACACACACACACGGCTGAGGCTTCTCCAGTGGGACGGTGCTTCATTCAAGAGGCTTAAGGAGAGAGCAGCCATTCAAGACATTCCTTAAGCGGCTATACCTTTTTACTTTAATAAGCTCCTTGGTGGAGTCCCTTCATCCTTACTGCTCTCAAATTTGCTGAAGACTTGAAGTAGAAACTACGTGCAAGGCGACGAGGAGTTCGGTGGTCGTTTTAAGATGATAAAACAATCAAAGCAGGTCGATGAGGTAAATCGGCTCCGATTGTGCGCGACAAACTTTCCCAGACAGACAACGACAAACTGGACTGAATGCTGATAATGTGCTCATGCATATAATACACATAAATCTGCTCTAAATCTTAATGTGAATGTAAACAAGAGCACAGATATGTACCTGTAAACAATGAACTGCATCAAAACAATGAGGATCAAATTATTCCAAAGAATTTCAACAAATAAAGTATAAAAAAATGCAGCTACAATGAACAGTAATTACAGGTTACAAAGAGTGCTAGCATATCAATATAGCATTTAGCATTAATGCATTTATTTGCACATAGCAACAGTTGTGAGCGATAATTATCTATCTCTTGGAAAGCAATTATCAACTGTTTAGAGTTTAAAATAATAAATAAATGAAAGAGATAACCGTGCAGTACAGCAGACGTGCTCATACGGACTATAGAAGTGCGTGAGTGCATCTTCTGATAAGACTGAATTGACTTGTAAATGAACAATGGTCTATACATTATCTTTGCATTTCTCTAGAGTTTGGAGCCCTGCAAACTAGCATTCTGGCCAATTATCCAACACAAAGGGAGGAGGAATGTCACAACAAAGTGCAGAATTTGCTTTGTTATTCCTCGGGAGGAGATCGTGTTTGGACAGGGGAGACAAAAGGAAGTGACTGCGGAGACTCCGATTACAATCGTGGCTTGGCGTTTTTCTGCGTGCCGGAAACCAAAGTGACCTTTGGTCAACAGAGTGTGCATGAAAAATCTTTACAAGACCTGCTTTAAAAAGCAAGGTTAGAAATCCTATAAAAATAAGTTT
The DNA here is from genome assembly GCA_039654625.1 of Rhinogobio ventralis. Taxonomy (NCBI): domain Eukaryota; kingdom Metazoa; phylum Chordata; class Actinopteri; order Cypriniformes; family Gobionidae; genus Rhinogobio; species Rhinogobio ventralis. Next base: position 40,898,905 of record CM077200.1, on the reverse strand, counting down.
CATTTTAATAGAATATTCTAAGCATGCAACACAAGTGGGTCATCTTTACTAATAAAGCAGCTCCTAAAGGATTAGTTCACTTCAAAATGAACATTTCCTGATGATTTACTTGCCCCATCTCATCCAAGATGTTCATGTCTTTCTTTCTTCAGTGGAAAAGAAATAAAGTTTTTTGAGGAAAACATTCCAGGATTTTTCTCCACATAATGGACTTCAATGGGAACCAACGGTTGAAGGTCCAAATCAATGCAGTTTCAGAGGAAGGGCTTCAGAGGCTCTGATGATCCCAGAGGAATAGGGTCTGATCTAGACAAACCATCCGCCATTATCAATAAAATAAACATTTATACACTTCTAACCACAAATGCTCGACTTCGGTGTTGTGCTTCTTCACGGCGTATGATGTCATCACGTGGGAAAGGTCACATGACGTAGGTGGAAGTGCCAACCCAGTGCCGAAAAACGTAATCTCATGTTCTCCTCCAACTTTAAAATCGTCCGACATCTTTGTTTTACCTTTATTTTTGGGTCGGTACTATTTCGACACTGGGTCGGCACTTCCACATACGTCATGTGACCTTCCCGACATGATGACGCCATACGCCGTGAAGACACACAACACCGAAGTCGAGCATTTGTGGTTAGAAGTAAATAAATGTTTATTTGTTTCGAAAATGGCAGATGGTTTGTCTAGATCAGACCCTATTCCTCTGGGATCATCAGAGCCTCTGAAGCCCTTCCTCTGAAACTGCATTGATTTGGACCTTCAACCGTTGGTTCCCATTGAAGTCCATTATGTGGAGAAAAATCCTGGAATGTTTTCCTCAAAAAACGACTGAAGAAAGAAAGACATGAACATCTTGGATGAGATGGGGGCGAGGAAATTATCAGGAAATGTTCATTTTGAAGTGAACTGATCCTTTAACATTCAGGGCTGTGTAAACAAAAGCTAAATTGAGTTAAATGTATTACTGATTCACGAGTTTGAATCCGAGGCCTTTCCTTACACAGGATAGATGCCAAGACCTGACTGTATGACTATATTGTGACTTGTTTTCGCTCATAATCTATTCCTGGATGCATAAAACTCTTCCTTTGACAGGTAAGTGTTGCTGAACAAAATGATCTTGTGATGAATGAGTTTTATGCAAGGTTGGCATGACAAATAATCTGAAAGGAATGTGTGAAGGAACTGTCTAAAACCTGAAATCTGACTCATGCAATGGACTGTGGGGTCATGAAAGAGTCTTGAAATCCAGCACAGAAGGACATAAAACTGGTGCATAATTCATACAGTTATCTCACTGTGAAAAATACCATCTCTGAAAGTATAGAACTGATTGCAATATAATGATCGGAAAAAAAGCCAAATAGTTCAAGAGTCAAACAATAAACCAGTCATGATTTGCCAAATGACTTTTTTCCCTCTCACATGGAATAAACTGCCAGAAGATCGTTTGTTTAATATTCTGTCAAAAAGGGTTGAGTTGGTTTTCAAGGCACTTCAGGAAAAACATAACAGAGGAAACCGTAGGACCGAAGGTACGACGGACTAAAACAACCGTTTGCCCAGCCACAAGAGGGAAAAAGCACAATGGTGTTGTTTCTAGAACATGATATTTCCACAAACAACATGCTAATGGAGGCCAGACTTAATGGAAAAAGTGACAAAAACAGTGAATTTCCTACCATATTAATCTTATATTGAACCTTTTGTCAATTTTAATATCAGCTTTGTGCGAATACTGATGAATGGCTTGGGAATAATTTGCAATAATTAAACATTTCTGAAAGCATGCAAAATGTGGACTTCTGTATCAACATGTCCAAGTCAAAAATACATATTAGGCAATGCCATATCAAGTATCAGCTGATTTAAATATTTTAAAAAATATCTACATTGATATGTGCATTTCCATTGAGTGCATTCACAAGCACAATCTTACACTGATTATGACCCGGTTATGATGTGCCAGGTCATGTAAATAGTTTAAAGGATGCTGTTTTATCAGGCAAAAACATAAGTCATATTTGCCAAAAAATCATTTGGGTTGGTCAAACATGGTTTGCTTAAATTTGTACACATGGATTTGAGTTTTACTCCAATTCAAAGTCACATTTACTGGTGTTCATGCTTATATAAAGTGTTATGTGTGTAATCAAACTCACTGATTGTAACAAATCAACTTGAACATTTTCTTTATCATTGGAAAAAGACCAGTTTGTCTCTAAAAGCCGGAAGCAAGGGTTTCTCTCTCCGATTGTAAACCTCATATTTTACTCTTTCAAATCAAGCTTCACTGTAAAAGCATGAGCCATCACCGATGCCTGAGGGAGGGTATTTTCATAAAGCATGAACCAGCTGTGAAGCATACACTCTCAAGCACCTGAGCATGCTGGAAGAACTAAAGAAGAAGAAGAAATAAACTAAAAAAAAAGGTTTTTGCCATTGTGTTGGGACAACATTTCTCTTCCCATCTGGTTTGTGAAGCTTTGTTTATGTGTGAAAACAGCTGTATTTGGCAACTGACAATCTGCAAGGAAGCCGAGAGATCGGATTCACACTTCAAAACCTGGATGCGACACTTTGAACCTTTTGAAGGACTTTTTGTTGGAAAATAGCATAGCGAAGAGCCTGACACTGGATATGTTTTTGAAGAGCATGTTTTAAGTTGAGGTGTCAGTAAACTACACAGCTGCTTCATGGCCTGTTTGTGGGAAATTTACAGTTAAATATTGTAAAGAATACTTGCGATATGTGACTCTGGAGCACAAACCCAGTCGTGCGTCTCACGGGTGTGTCTGTGGCAATAGCCAACAATGCATTGTGTGGGTCAAAATTATACATTTTTCTTTGTCAAAAATCATTAGGATATTAAGATCATGTTCCATGAAGATATTCAGTTAAATTTTCATATCATAAATGTATTATTAGTAGTAATATGCATTGCTAAGGACTTCATTCGGACAACTTTAAAGGAGATTTTCTCAATATTTAGATTTTTTGCACCCTCAGATTCCAGTTTTTTAAATGGGTAGTTGTAACTCGGCCAAAATTAACCCTTATAACTGGTTTTGTGGTCCAGGGTCACATATAGCAATGTGCAAAATGCTACCCAATGACAAAATTACATATATAATGAACTGGCTGACATCATATGGCATGCATTGTGTTTGGGCTGTCACATTCTCAGCATGAACTACATTTCCATACAAGTCTAGACTTCAGATCAAATGAAGAAGGGCAAAACAATGAAGAATGACACTGCATGATTGATCCTGACAATGTAGCGCTGGCAGAAAGGAAACAAAGTCTTCTGCAAACATATGCCGTCATCGGACTGGAGGTTAATGCATGTTATCACCTGTAAAGGCTTAAATAGGGTGGCCTATTCGTACCTTAGTGCCTGTCTGCTACTTGCCCAATCAAAGACATTTGAGAAGAGCTAAACCCAAACAAGATGAACACTGCAGGTGGAGCTGAGAGCATTGAGTGCACTAAGCCTCAAGGTATTGAAAGACCAAGGACAAATAATGTACATCCAGTGCGTGTGTAAAAAAAGAGAGAACTAAATACAGGGAGGTCAACTGTGGGAAAGTTTCCATCCCTTCTTTCTGAACACACATCAAAGCAGCAATGCTACAAATTACAAAGTCTTTCCTCTCTGTACAGGAAAAACAAACAAGCAAAAGAGGCGTACAGATCCTCCATAGGCACCATATTGGTCACCATAACACTAATTGTTTTACATTTCCGGTACCGTTTGATATTGAATACTTCCACAAAGAATTTAATAAATCTTTTAAATGTAGATGATGCTAAAAAATTAAGTTTCACTCTGTGCAAACATTCTAATGATGTGATACCTAAATCCACTTTAAATTACTTTAGGCAAAATAGTACAGAATTTTATATTGGTCAATAAAAAGTTTTCCAATTACAATTCATCTTTTACATTAGAAACATACATGAAAAAGTATTACGTAACAAAACAATCAAATCAGTAAATATGGGGTGTGTAAAAGATGTAAACGTACCATAGTACGAGAAACTAACCAGTAACATCGCAGCTCTATCACTTCTGCGGATGAATCTACTCCAGGTCTCCCAGACGGAGCTGTAATGAACATGGCACCTAATCACGGTTTATGCTCCATATCATTATGTTTTATTTGATGCTTGATTCATTGCGGGTTCCACAAAACCAGTCATAAGGGTCAATTTTTTTAATTTGAGATGTATAGATCATCTGAGAGCTGAATCAATAATCTTTCCATTGATGTATGGTTTGTTAGGACAATATTTGAAAATCTGGAATCTGAGGGTGCAAAAAAATCTAAATATTGAGAAAATCTCCTTTAAAGTTGTCCAAATGAAGTCCTTAGCAATGCATATTACTACTAATAATACATTTATGATAGTTTTCTACCATAAATATATCTTAATATCCTAATGATTTTTATCATAAAGAAAAATGTATAATTTTGACCCATGCAATGCATTGTTGGCTATTGCCACAGACACACCCGTGAGACGCACGACTGCTGTTGAGCTCCAGGGGCATATATATATCACAACACAATTATTTTGTGTTATTTTATCTTATTTCTGTTATTAAAAATAGACATAAAGAGACATAAAAAGAACTGAATTTGCAATCACATGCTGAGAGACGCGGCTAACAATTGTTATTAGGGATGTGACTGAGGACATTTTTCCACCGGTCAATCGACGCGTCCGAACACCGGTAATACCGGTATAACCGACACTGGAGTTTTCCACCTCACTTTTAAATCTCTTACAGTGCGTGTCCATTGGCGCGGAGCAGAGCAAGCGGTTTCAGTCCATTCCTATGGAAGTTGAGCTTCACGTTCAAACGCAAGGAATGAATTGGAAACGCTCGCTCTGCTCCGCGCCATGCATTTTACTTTCACGGAATTAGCGGCAATTCGAGGGCGGCAGTCACTTGAATGGTGGGATCATTATTATTCCTAACATAAAACACAACACCAAAACAGTATAATGATAAACTCGCTTAAATAGGCGCTTTTCGCTTTGAAACGTACTTGAAAAAAATGATCAGCATGATCTACAATCATTGCGTGGATACTCACCATCTACAATTGACAGAACTCACCATATCCCAAAGTTTAATATGTTTTCAAATATTTTGAAGGATCTCTCTTAATTTGGGAAATTCTCTGCAATACAAGCAGAAATGAGAATAACCCTTAACGTTTCTCAAGCTCCCAACTCAGAAAGAAAAGCAGCAGTGGCATAGAAATGATCCCCATCATGCAGACAGGCTTCTTTATGCCAAACTAGCGTTAAATCTCCAGAGCTTAACTTTTAACGGGGTCCAGTCATTTGTAACGAGCACTAATCAGTGATGGCAAGGGCAACAAACACTGGCCCCAAGGGCTTATTCCACTATTTGACAGTCAAACGGGCGCTCAGGGCAAGTGACACCATAACCGCAGCTCCCCGTCTGACGGGTCCAGCGCTGGCACCGCAGACCCAGTGTGGGCTCTTTCATCACGCGTTTGCACAATCTGGAAAGGACTAGTGGCTCACAATGGCTTTATCAGCAGGAAATGAGGGAGATTCTGCACTTTGTCCACCCTGGGTGGTCCGAAGCTCAAATCATGCCCCTGGCTGTACAATTAGAGCCACCAAATAGTCCAAGTCATTGCCTTCTAAGAGTGGAGGCATTGTAAATGTGGAAACAACAAATTAGCTTGGATTGGATTTACTATAGTGATAGAATTAAACAAATTCAACTGCCAATTTGCTCTCCAAGGAGAAGAGCAGCAACAGGCCCGATGACAACTGGAGTAAAACAAAATCATGCAGTTACATGACTACAAAGGTTTCATAAACACAAGTTTCCCACACTGAGATCATACCTTCCAGAGAATAACAATAGGTTCAAACCAGATAGCACGCTCTTCTTTCCAACCCCCTACACTCAGATTGGTATAATTTGGACCATCTGGTCCTTCAGAAATGACAAGTTCTTTGATGGAGTTTGGGAAAAAAGCGCCTCGGAGGGATGAGACGAGGACCCCAGAGCCCAGGAAACATTCTGCTGTTCGGTTTCCCACACTGCTAACACTCATCGAGAGAGGGAGGATGAGACAGGAAAGAGACAAAGAGAGGAGGAAAACAAGAACTAAGAGCAAGTTCTTCTCCCAAGAGTTTGGCTCTTGTCAAGTAAACCCGGGTCAAACTTCTTAACATACTGTAAATGCCCATTAGCTCCAAGTAAAACAAGCTATTTCCTGACACATAAATAATCATCTACACAAAACTCTTAAAGGAAGACAGCATTAAAAGGGCCACATTGTATTCCAGATTGTGTGTTTTTTTTTACAGATTTAAACAATTAGGAGGCAGATGTTCGACCAGCCCTTTTCCCTGAAAACAGAAGTGAAAACAAGGACAGCTCCTGATAAAGCACACACGAGGACAGCATATGAATTCAGTGCGGTTACAGCTCAGAACAAGACAAATGAGCCATGAGGACTGGACTAAATCATTTCATTTAATAGTTAAGCTGCATATGAAATTAAAAATGACACAAGCATTGAAAACACTATGATGCAGAGTAACATGCAAGGCACGGACAGACCGTTTGCAGTAAACACTGTGGACTTCTTTCTGTCGGTGAGGGAGGAAATAGGGCACGATAAGGGCCTTTCACAAGCTGAAGTTAATGAATCACTGACTGCTGCAGTTTATCAGATGAAAGGACATTCTCACTCTCCACAGCTGCTCCCAAGGGTGATTTGGAGAAAAACTTCATCTCAAATGCACTTTCCCAATTCAAGAAGATAAACTAGCTATATAATAAAAGGCACTCAACGTAAAATAACTCAACGTAAAGTCCATCCAAAAACCAGTGTGCTGACCATGGTCACCTATCAATCTACTTAGAGGTCTACATTTTTCATGAACAAATGCGTCAATGAAAAAGATTCACAAAAAGCCTAGCTTCATGAATCACACTCACTCTCAGAGCCATTACTGAAGTCACAAATGAACTCCCTCACTGAAGTGAGAATCACATTCGAAGCGTTCATGAAACACACACTGGGGTTTGCCAACTCCTGGAGGTTCACGAGGAAACTGCAGACGTTGAGGTGTTGATGAAAAGCTTTTAAAGTCACAATTTAAGCGGACGAAATGATTAGAGAAGTTCGGCATACGCCAGAGAGAACTCTGTCATTTCATCAGAAGACACTGTTATGTTAAAGGTGCAGTGTGTAGTATTTATGAGGATCTATTGACAAATGCAATATAATATACATAACTATGTTTTCAGTGGTGTATAAAGACCGTTATGTTTTTATTACCTTAGAATGAGCCGTTTCTATCTACACACACAGCGGGTCCCCTTACAGTGAAGTCGCCATTTTGTGTCGTCATGTTTCTACGGTGGCTCTAAAGGGACAAACTACTCTACAGAGCGCTAGCTACACTCTGCTGTCTCAGACGACCACATCTTTGTCCTGTGTGGGCCACCGTAGCTTCTCTATGTGCTCAGAAGGGAGGGGTGAGCAGTGGATGGGTGCAATTCACAACCTCACCACTAGATGCCGCTAAAATTCACACACTGCACCTTTAATGACATTTTGATTAAAAATGGTGAGGTCTTTTTCATGAAACGGATGCATCGTTCACAGTACGATCAATAACATCCGTTTAGGAAACAGAAAGGGTGAGTTTTCATTTCATGCAGGCTTTAAACAATAATACAAATTTAATTTAAAAGTAAGTAAAACGCTTGGAGAAAAAAATATATATATTTGACTTCAAATCTCAAGGTCACATGTGCAGTACAACTGCTTTTCTATCCTCCACAAGACATCCGAGCTGCACATCGCTCTGAAGGATAGAAGAAGAGTAGCGGATCCGCCACGGCATGCAGAGTTTAGAAGAACCAAAACCAAAACGATGGAGAATGAGATGTTGCTGTGTTTACTGTTCTTGGAACAGTGTGTTATTTTTAGTGCTGTTAAACGATTAATCGCAATTAAAATTACATAATATATCTGTGTGTACTTGTTATTAGTATTATGTATATATAAATACACACACATGCACGTATATTTTTTACATTTATATATAAAATATTTATATATATAATATAAATATATATATATATACACACACACACAAGCAAATATTTCTTATATATACACATATATGTGTGTGTATTCAAACATAATAATTATACACAGTACACACACACATATATTATGTAAACAAACTTTATTTTGGATGTGATTAAACGCGATTAAGTAGTTATTTTGTATCTCTTCTTTGACTCCTGCACAATACATCACAACTGTGTATCGCCATCTAGTGGACTCTTCCGTCTCAACACTCACCTTACGGATCCGCTGTTGTACACACACTCTCCACGCGGACAAATTACGCTGCGTGGACAGTGTGCGAGTTGTCGCAGAACATGGACAGCCAAAGTATACTAGTAATCCTATAGCTCCCTATAGTGATTGTTTTAGTGTTGAGCCCTAAATATAACATTGAAACCTCTGATTCTGGAAAAAAACTACGTCCTAACTACAGAAATATGATCTGGCACTTCTAGCTAGGTATGACACAACATGGCTAAATTTATGTTTGTGATCCCTCTGGGCTCTGTCTGACAAGTAGACCAATTTAAAACCGGCAGCATCAGCAATCTTCCGTTAACCTGACCAATCTTCAAACCACTACATTATATCTATTTGCCTGTACAAGTACAGATGCATATGTCTGCATGTCTTCATTACCCAGTGTCTGGAGGATGATTCACATTTCTTAGTCTCATTACATTCTTGCAGCGCCAGCCAGAACTGGTTAATAAAGTACGAGTGTGGGACATACAGAAACGTTCAATAGTAAATCTACCCTCCTCATCTCTCCTCGCCCCCCTGAGTCTGCTAGGCCAGGCCAAATCTCCAGGCTCTCACAGGACTGTGTCGAGTTAAGACATGCCTGCTTCCGCCTCGACCATCCCAACGAAGGCACAATAAACATAAAAGCCATCAAAGGCAAAGCACAGAAAATAAAAGATTATGGCTGGAACCCAGACTTCTTGGGGGTTCCCACCTATGGAGTCACTTTGAAAAATAAAAGAGAGAGAGAGAACAAAAACATGTAAATCAACGATTGGGAATCTTCTCTGAGATTTTGGATTCAGTTCTCGGTAAGATTTACATTTGGCAAAAAAAATCCACATATTTTTAAGCAAATTTGGGATACTGCATAAAAACGATGCATGGAAAAAATTGCCCAAATTGCATATTAAATAAAACTTGCTTAATATTTTATTCATATAGAAGAGTATAGAAAACAATTTACTGAACAAATTCCTACATGTGCATAAACCCCCCACTTTGCCTCAAAAGTCATTTTCATCACTTGGAGACACATAATTAAGATGAAAAGCATCAAATATTATATGACTGCCAGTTACACACCGTTTAAATGACACGATTCAAATGCAAAGTGCCTAAATTAACAAGAAGAACTAAAGTGAATTAGAAGAACAGCCGTCTGACTGAACTGGCCCGTTATCGTCCACGTGCTAACAAATGGCTGCTAATTAGCCAAGTGTATGACAGAACATTAAAAGCGAAAACACTTCCTCTTCCATTATCTAAATGTAAATGTCTTATTGACACGCTGATTACAGCTCATTAGCCATGCTTATTACTTACCCTGGAGCACAAAACCAGTCATTTTGTGAAATTGAGATGTATAGATCATCTGAAAGCTGAATCAATAATCTTTCTGGAATCTGAGGGTGCAAAGAAAATCTAAATATTGAGAAAATCTCCTTTAAAGTTGTCCAAATGAAGTCCTTAGCAATGCATATTACTACTAATAATACATTTATGATATATTTACGGTAGGACATTTACAAAATCTCTTCATGGAACATGATCTTAATATCCTAATGATTTTTGGCATAAAAGAAAAATGTATAATTTTGACCCACACAATGCATTGTTGGCTATTGCCACAGACACACCCGTGAGACACATGACTGGGTTTGAGCTCCAGGGTCACATATCGCAGCATCTACTGGCTGGGACTCTACTAATTGGTTATGTTAGTATTCTTTTCCCACAGCCAGAACAACCTCCTCCTGCAACCCAATCGTTTTGCTTAGGCTGGCAGAAATTCAATGATTCGCGTAATGCGCACAACTTCCCCGCTAAGTAGAGAGGTCACTCCATGCCAAGTCTAACAGAGGGTCTATATCGTCTAAAACCGGATTCTCAACCCAGAGTATGCATCTCATATGACCTTCTTAGGAAAGCTTTCTCCATGATGGCCCTCAGAACTGTCAGACAGACCTAAGTGAACAATAACCATTAAAATGACCAATAACTGGTTCAAATAAGGTATCAAAAGCAAGTAATCATATGGTTTTATTGAACAACACTGTTAAAATACATAATGAAATATACATAATATAAACAATCAACTTATGTACACTACGCATTATAACAAATGCCTGCAGAAGGCGCCAGCGGCCTAGAGATTGTTGAACATACAGCATGACTTCTTTCGGATGAACACAATCAGAGTTATATTAAAAAAATGTCCTGGCTCTTCCAAGCTTTATAATGGCAGTGAATGGCTGTTTCTGTTTTGATGCACTTTTATGATGGACGGATGCACTTTGATGATGGATGGATGCACTTTTATGATGGATGGATGCACTTTTATGATGGATAGATGCACTTTTATGATGGATGGATGCACTTTTATGATGGATAGATGCACTTTTATGATGGATGGATGCACTTTTATGATGGATGGATGCACTTTGATGATGGACGGATGCAGTTTTATGATGGATGGATGGATGCACTTTTATGATGGATGGATGCACTTTGATGATGGATGGATGCACTATTATGGATGGATGCACTTTGATGATGATAGATGCACTTTTATGATGGATAGATGCACTTTTATGATGATAGATGCACTTTTATGATGGATGGATGGATGCACTTTGATGATGGATGGATGCACTTTGATGATGGATGGATGCACTTTTATGATGGATGGATGCACTGATGATGGATGGATGCACTTTTATGATGGATGGATGCACTTTTATGATGGATGGATGCACTTTGATGATGGATGGATGCACTGATGATGGATGGATGCACTTTTATGATGGATAGATGCTCTTTTATGATGGATGGATGCACTTTTATGATGAATAGATGCACTTTTATGATGGATGGATGCACTTTGATGATGGATGGATGCACTTTTATGGACTTCAAACCAGAAACAGCCATTCACTGCCATTATAAAGCTTGGAAGAGCCAGGACATTTTAATATAACTCTGATTGTGTTCGTCTGAATGAAGAATGTCACACACACCTAGGATGAGTTGAGGAAGAGTAAATCATGGGGTCATTTTTATTTTAAGTGAACTATCCCTTTAATATTGGCCGAAGTACATTTAATTCAAATGTCCACTTAATCTTTAATATTTGGCCTCTTCTTTATGATAGAAATGTTACAGCCACTGTAATTTCTTGGACAATAATAAATTTAAATTGAATAAATGCTGTAGTTTGCACGGCCCATTGTTAGTTCAAATACAGACACCTTATTGAAAGTGTCATCTTGCTTTTTTACATGTTATAAACTAATAAGAATGGCAACTTAATTTGTTTAAAAAATAATAATAAAAACACACTAGTGTCTAATAAACAGCCTACAAGTGTCTAGTCAGTTAGTACTAGGAAAACTGGAATAGATGCAAACAACTAAACTGAAACGTACAAGTGTCAAATTAATAAATAGGCTACTAAACAATGAATAGTTACTCACTAATAACAATAGAATAGCCAGAAGTGAATAGCTCAAATATGACCCTGGAGCTCAACAGCAGTCGTGTGTCTCACGGGTGTGTGTGTGTGTGTGTGTGTGCATATGTGCCCCTGGAGCTCAACAGCAGTCGTGTGTCTCACGGGTGTGTGTGTGTGTGTGTGTGTGTGTGTGCATATGTGACCCTGGAGCTCAACAGCAGTCGTGTGTCTCACGGGTGTGTCTGTGGCAATAGCCAACAATGCATTGTATGGGTCAAAATTATACATTTTTCTATTATGACAAAAGTCATTAGGATATTAAGATCATGTTCCATGAAGATATTTTGTAAATGTCCTACCGTAAATATATCATAAATGTATTATTAGTAGTAATATGCATTGCTAAGGACTTCATTTGCACAACTTTAAAGGAGATTTTCTCAATATTTAGATTTTTTTGCACCCTCAGATTCCAATATTCAAATATTTATCAATGGAAAGATTATTGATTCAGCTCTCAGATGATCTATACATCTCAATTTCACAGAATTGACCCTTATGACTGATGTTGATAAATCACAGACCAAAAATTAGCAATTTGTTACCAGTAACAATGAAGTAGTTACTTGTCAATAACCATAGCGACCAATAGCAAAGGAAATAAGTTATAGTACGCATACTAGCGACTAATAGAGTGAGTAGTATAGACAATAAGTATTCCAATAGCAACTCTACTCTAAGGGATTGTACTGCTGATGAAACTGAGACACTAGTCACTCAAAACCGTAGTTTAAGCAGCACATGTTGAACGGAGTGTAAGTGAAGCTGCTTACCCAGGTGAAGGGTCAGGTTGATGGTGTTCGGGTACTGGATGCCCGCTAACATAGTCTGGCTTTGCCACCAGGTGGTATCCGCTTGGTTGTTGTAGTCGGTGAGATAAACTGCGCTGTGGTGCTGTCTGGGGTCCCCGGCGTCGCAGATGTGGCATGATTTGGTGACCCCCGTGACCCCGGTCTGCACACAGTACTCTTCGGGCGGAGAGCCGCAGGTGTTGGTGGCCACCACCGTCACATTGAACGCGGCGTTGACGAACTCCGGCAGGCAGCGCTGGGGCTGCCCGAACTCATCCATGCACTCATCCATCGCTCCGTGACCACACGCTGCCCACAAAGTCCATAATAACAAATAGCTGCAAAACCACATTGTGTCCTTTAGTGTATGCGACCGTCACTGTCTCGATCCTTAAAGAAGTGTGCGGTAACTCGCCAGCTACCGAGTCTGTGCTTTAATAAATAAACGCATGCGTAAAGTGCTGGTACTCTCTTCACCTCCACAAAAGCGATAGTTGTGGCTTAACCTCCTCGCGACTTCTCTCGTGCACTTTATTGATACTTTGTAGCCACCGCCATGGGGAAAAACTTTTGGAGAAAAGGAGCGATATCCGACTACACCCTGGCCGCTAGTGCGCAAGTCACAGTGCTTCCCAAAAAAACAATCCCTACGTCTACTTCCGCCTGAAGGATGCTTTGATGGACCGCCGACCCGCTGAACAAGGCAGGGAGACATGCGTGGGCGGGGCCAAATCGTTGTGGGCGTGGCTTTGCACTTTCCCAATTGGTCAGTTTCCCAGTCAAGTCTAGCAGTGGGTGGGGACAGAATCTCAACGGAGAGATGAACTGACCACTAACTACCCCTTAATATTTATACAAATATGTGACCCTGGAGCACAAAACCAGTCCAATTTAGTGAAACTGAGATTTATAGATCATCTGAGAGCTGAATAAATAATCTTTCCATTGATGTATGGTTTGTTAGGACAATATTTGAAAATGTGCAAAAAAATCTAAATATTGAGAAAATCTCCTTTAAAGTTGTGCAAATGAAGTCCTTAGCAATGCATATTACTACTAATAATACATTTATGATATATTTACGGTAGGACATTTACAAAATATCTTCATGAAACATGATCTTAATATCCTAATGATTTTTGTCATAAAGAAAAATGTATAATTTTGACCCATACAATGCATTGTTGGCTATTGCCACAGACACACCCGTGAGACGCACGACTGGGTTTGAGCTCCAGGGTCACATGTTTACCCTGGAGTGTTTTTCCTTGGAAAACTTTTACTTCCAAAGCATAATATCATAATGATTTTACTGCACCATGTTCCATATTGAAATCATTTAATACTTAATTACATTAAAAATGTAGTACTGTATACTATTCAAAGTTTTACTTACTACATTTTTTAATGTAACTAAGTATTAAAGGTAAAAAAACAACAACTTTTATTTATGAATGTAGTGCCTTCACATTAATCTTGTGGTATCTTCAGACACATGCTTCCTGGATGAATCCTGTGCTATGAATAACCAGCGGATGAGCTGTTGCTCGGAGAGAGTCAAAGAGCACGGTTATATATACACCAGGCAAGGGTGCCCGAAAGCTTCACATAGCTGAGTGTTACGTTTTGTGGGCTGTTTATTAATATTTACCAGCATTGTTTCAAAGATGTAATAGATAACCAACTAAATGTTCCTCCTTAACTCATTCAGTCCATTTTTAGATTGATCCTTCACACAGACTCGTATTCTCAGGTATGTGTGTTTAAAGATAAGACTGATGAAAATTATAAACATTTAACATTTTTATTAGACTATATAAGTATACTATACTATAAAAGACCTGATTTTTTTATGCAGATAAGCATCCTAACCACTGTATGCATATTCAATGGTTTCACATAACTAACTAACTTATATACACCAATCAGGCATAACATTATGACCACCATGGGCACCCTGACTGGCCAGCGGCTATGCAGTCCCATACGCAACAAACTGAGATGCTCTGTGTATTCTGACACCTTTCTATCAGAACCAGCATTAACTTCTGGAGCAATTTGAGCTCCAGTAGCTCGTCTGTTTGATCGGACCACACGGGCCAGCCTTCGCTCCCCACGTGCATCAATGAGCCTTGGCCGCCCATGACCCTGTCGCCGGTTCTCCACTGTTCCTTCCTTGGAGCACTTTTGATAGATCCTGACCACTGCAGACCGGGAACACCCCACAAGAGCTGCAGTTTTGGAGATGCTCTGACCCAGTCGTCTAGCCATCACAATTTGGCCCTTGTGAAACTCGCTCAAATCCTTACACTTGCCCATTTTTCCTGCTTCTAACACATCAACTTTGAGGACAAAATGTTCACTTGCTGCCTAATATATCCCACCCACTAACAGGAGCCGTGATGAGATAGTGTTATTCACTTGGTCATAATGTTATGCCTGATATATGTATATATCAGGGTTCGTACAGATTCTGTCAAATGAAATTCCAGGACATTTTTTTTAAGCACTACTTTTTTGGTTTTGAAGGACTACAATCAGAGATCACACTTATCAAACAATATCTTTATTGTCTGTCAAACATTAATTTCACATTATTGTCTTTCAATAAGCACTTTTTTTCAATTGAAGCACTTCATAAATATGGCTTCAAAGGTTTTCCAGGACTTACATTTCAAAAAGTCAAATTCAAGCACTTCAAACACTTTGAGCACCTCCAACCCCGATATATATATAGTTACAAAGTCATAGTAAAAATAAACAGGCCTAAATAAATAAATAACAGATAGGACTGGCTATTCAGCCTTTCTTTCTGTTATTTTCAATTCATATTGTTGTTATGAACTCTCCTTTTTTTGATTATCACAAATAATGGATTGATGGGAAAGCGAGAGCTGGAGTAGTGAACTATCAGCAAATGTGCCATTGATAAGACGATAGCAGATACTGTACATGATGTTCTGCACGAGTCTCTCGGATGATTGCCAGCGAGCAGAATCATCATCAGATCCAGGCTTCAGACACATTCTTCAGATAACACTATTACGATTGAATCAAATGGTGTTCAAAGAACAAACTCTGGTGTTAAACAAGGCAATCAATCAGTTCCCAGCTGTGGAGATTAATTGGTCAAATTAGCATAGGATAAAATCAGCTGTGATGGAAAGAAATGTAAATGTTCCTTGTACAAATCACATGGGTGGCCTATTTAAAAGGCTATGCGTATACACGTTTGAGATAAAAATCTTGATATCTAGCACAATTATAAAACCCCTGACCTTATGGAATGAGCTCTACTAGACTTCTGTCCATCCATCAATCACCTAGTCTTCCTTCATCCAGAACAGGGGAAATGAGAGCTAGATCTGTGTCGAAATGAGAAATGAGTGTCAACACTTTGTCAAATACTCATTCCAGCCCCTCATACGGAGACAGTCCCATCTTACTCAGGCATGCCCAGGATGAGCATTGTCCTTAAAACTCTGAACAAATTCATCAGCAATTGTTCTCTAAGGGGACTTATAGTCTATCCAGGATACAAACGGTCTATGTACGCTCATCGTACCCACAGGCTATGGCTATTTTCTCCACAGAGATATTTTTTTTTGCTGTGGTTCCTGATTTGCTTAAGTGAGTAAATCTTATTTGTGACCCTGGACCACAAATTTGTGAAATTGAGATGTATAGATCATCTGAAAGCTGAATAAATAATCTTTCCATTGATGTATGGTTTGTTAGGATAATATTTGAAAATGTGCAAAAAATCTAAATATTGAGAAAATCTCCTTTAAAGTTGTGCAAATGAAGTCCTTAGCAATGCATATTACTACTAATAATACATTTATGATATGAAAATTTACAAAATATCTTCATGGAACATGATCTTAATATCCTAATGATTTTTGTCATGAAGAAAAATGATTAATTTTGACCCATACAATGCATTGTTGGCTATTGCCACAGACACACCCGTGAGACACACGACTGCTGTTGAGCTCCAGGGGCACATATGAGAACGAAGTAAAAATATTAAAGTAACAAAAACAGCACACGGTGTGTATTTGCAGTTATATTTACAATTACACAATGAAACACAATTATATTTACAGTTTAGGTTAGTCATTCAGGGGTTAACTAAATAATAGCAATTAAATACTTTAAATAATTGATGCAAGTTCACGTCCACATATTCCACATCTGCTGGGGTTTAGAGCGCCCTCTATCAGTTATCATGAGCAAACTGCCCTGCCCGAAGACAAAAACCCATAAACGTTAGATATGAGGCAATCATATAAAGAGATAAATGCATGTTGACAACATTTTAACAGGATTAAACCTTGTTTGCTAATATTTAATTAGAAGTATTAATTGGTGATTTCAAAGCGCACTGGTCCAACACATTCAAATGTTTAGTTGTATTTATTTTGAGCCATGGATTTTGTGTTCAATAAAAGCCGTGTTAGGCAGCCAAAATATAAATTTATAGTGCACATGGGGAAAAAAAGAAAAGATAAAACTGATTTATACTTTTCAACAGACACATCAACACACTTTAGGTCTCAAAGCTCATGCACCGCTCAACAGGGCTGCAAACATGTCATTTAGTATTTTGTGGTCTCTGGAAAGACACTGGGTTCTGATAAACTGAAATAATGCGAGTAGAATATTAATGCACTTGCAATCAGCAATCCATTATTATGATAATGTGCCACGTCATGTGAAATTCCACACGATTTAATGTCTGAAAACGCACACTTGTAAACTATGGCTATGTAAACTTGAGTTTTAGGGCACAAAATGTTGCTCAATCTGGAGAGAAAAACCAGGCAGGAGTTACACATCTGCAGAACCACACATCTGGAAACTCCCACCAGTAACTTTATGAACTCCTTTCAGAGAGGGCATTAGAGATCAAGAGTACCCAATATTGAAGTATAATAAAGAAAAGATACAAAAGATGATACAAAAGGAATTATTTTAATAGAATACAACAGTTAACATGTATTTGCCATCTATTAAAAATGATTACTACATTGTTGGTCGCAAATGAGACATTTTATTATCTGGCAGTTTTTTCTTTTTCATGCTTTTTTTTTATTTACATAAAATAAAATAAGAAAAGATTGAGAACCAACAAAAAGCAACAAAATACAAAAAAATTTCTACCATCTCAAAAGATATTCATGTTCAGTCATTGAGCTTTAATAACCACCCCTGTTTCCACCCCACCCACCTCTGGATCCCCTCCCTCCATATCCTCCACCTCCTCCATATCCTCCACCTCCTCCATATCCTCCACCTCCTCTGTATCCACCAGATCCCCTGAAACCACCTCCACCACCCCCCCTATATCCACCGCCACCACCGCCACCGCCACCGCCACGATAACCTCCTGATCCTCTGAAGCCACCTCCACCACCCTGGTATCCTCCACCTCCTCTGTATCCTCCCCCAGACCAAGATCCACCGCCTCTGTATCCTCCTCCACGGCCCCTGAACTCTCCACCACCTCCAAAATCAGTACGGGCCATCTTGGGTGGACGTGGACCATCTCCAAAGCTGTAAAAACCAAAGATAAGATGCGGTAAATTAATTGTAACATCTCAACCCTAAATAGGTCAATTAAACGTATGGGTTCGATTATCTCACCGTGGGTTAGTGGCCATGAGGTTGATGCCTGCTGACGAGGGTCTTGACACAAGTCGAATGACGTTCAACAAGCGCACATTGGTGGGATCCAAATTTCGGATGTATTCCGGGTCTTTGGTCACCTCCACCACCAGGCCTTCCATCGCAGCCCTCAGAGCTGCCACACCACCAGCCACATCATGGGGAATCCTCAATTTCAGCCTACAGAAGGAAGGAATATTCTTAATAAATCAAGGAACACTTATATTTGGTTTGCTCCCAGGGTTCCTGTCTCAAGAATCAAGGAGCACTTTATTTTTGAGGTTCAGCTTCACGAGAAACATACCAGTCATCAAGCTCAACAACTTCTCCATTGGACGTGATCTTCTTTGAGCCGAACAGAATGAGCTGAAGAGGACTGACAAGAGTCATTGCTTTGGCAGAGATGGCTCGAGTTCGGATCTGTAATCACAAAGACAAACTATACTTGTGTGCTCCTAAATGTCGAGAAAAAAAACCCTTTAGCGGATTTAAGCTAAACTGTTCACAAGTTTGGGGTATGCTGATGTGGTGCTCAAGAAACATGTCACATTATAAACATGTTGTGCTGGCTTCATATTTTTGTGGAAACTAATACATTCTGTGATTAATAGAAAGTTCAAAAGAACTGCATTTATTTGAAATATAAGTATTTAATCACTTTTGATCAATTTAATGCATTGTCCTCGCTGAACAAATATATACATTTCTTTGATAAAAATCTTACAGACTCCAAACTTTCTCTTTCTGTGTCAAGCTGTGTCTTTCTCTTCCAGGAAAACGGACTAAAAATATTGATGACTCATCTTGCACTACACAGTAGTTTATCCAATCAAATGCTCTCTAGAATGAGAATGTCCCACCCCTTAAAGGGGTAGTTCACCCAAAAATTAAAATGACCCCATGATTTACTCTCCCTCAACTCATCCTAGGTGTGTATGACTTTCTTCTTTCAGACGAACACAATCAGAGTTATATTAAACAATATAACTGACTGTTATAAAAGTGCATCCATCCATCATAAAAGTGCTCCACACGGCTCCAGGGGTTGATAAAGGCCTTCTGAAGCAAAGCCATGCGTTTGTGTGAAAAAAATATCCATATTTAACACGTTATAAACTAAAATAACTAGCTTCCGTAGGAGCACCTTCTGTATTCAACTTACAAAGAAAGCGGAAGGCTTTTATTAATCCCCGGAGCCGTGTGGAGAACTTTTATGATGGATGGACGGGTGGATGCACTTTTATGACGGGTGGATGCACTTACACTCACCTAAAAGATTATTAGGAACACCATACTAATACTGTGTTTGACTCCCTTTCGCCTTCAGAACTGCCTTAATTCTACGTGGCATTGATTCAACAAGGTGCTGAAAGCATTCTTTAGAAATGTTGGCCCATATTGATAGGATAGCATCTTGCAGTTGATGGAGATTTGTGGGATGCACATCCAGGGCACGAAGCTCCCGTTCCACCACATCCCAAAGATGCTCTATTGGGTTGAGATCTGGTGACTGTGGGGGCCATTTTAGTACAGTGAACTCATTGTCATGTTCAAGAAACCAATTTGAAATGATTCGAGCTTTGTGACATGGTGCATTATCCTGCTGGAAGTAGCCATCAGAGGATGGGTACATGGTGGTCATAAAGGGATGGACATGGTCAGAAACAATGCTCAGGTAGGCCGTGGCATTTAAACGATGCCCAATTGGCACTAAGGGGCCTAAAGTGTGCCAAGAAAACATCCCCCACACCATTACACCACCACCACCAGCCTGCACAGTGGTAACAAGGCATGATGGATCCATGTTCTCATTCTGTTTACGCCAAATTCTGACTCTACCATCTGAATGTCTCAACAGAAATCCAGACTCATCAGACCAGGCAACATTTTTCCAGTCTTCAACTGTCCAATTTTGGTGAGCTCGTGCAAATTGTAGCCTCTTTTTCCTATTTGTAGTGGAGATGAGTGGTACCCGGTGGGGTCTTCTGCTGTTGTAGCCCATCCGCCTCAAGGTTGTGCGTGTTGTGGCTTCACAAATGCTTTGCTGCATACCTCGGTTGTAACGAGTGGTTATTTCAGTCAAAGTTGCTCTTCTATCAGCTTGAATCAGTCGGCCCATTCTCCTCTGACCTCTAGCATCAACAAGGCATTTTCGCCCACAGGACTGCCGCATACTGGATGTTTTTCCCTTTTCACACCATTCTTTGTAAACTCTAGAAATGGTTGTGCGTGAAAATCCCAGTAACTGAGCAGATTGTGAAATACTCAGACCGGCCCGTCTGGCACCAACAACCATGCCACGCTCAAAATTGCTTAAATCACCTTTCTTTCCCATTCTGACATTCAGTTTGGAGTTCAGGAGATTGTCTTGACCAGGACCACACCCCTAAATGCATTGAAGCAACTGCCATGTGATTGGTTGATTAGATAATTGCATTAATGAGAAATTGAACAGGTGTTCCTAATAATCCTTTAGGTGAGTGTATATGACGGGTGGATGCACTTTTATGACGGGTGGATGCACTTTTATGATGGGTGGATGCACTTATGACGGGTAAAAGTGTTTTATAACAATCAGAATTATATTTTTTTATATAACTCTGATTGTATTCGTCTGAATGAAGAAAGTCATACACGCTTAGGATGAGTTGAGGGAGAGTAAATCATGGGTAACTTTCAGTTTTGGGTGAACTATCCCTTTAAAATCACCTGCAACTGACTAGCATGTAGAAAAGTATGGTTTAAGTCTGATGCAAGTCTAAATGAAGTAGAAACTTAAAAAAAAAAAAATAGTAGTTTCAAGCAAGACTTTAAAACCAACCTTTTCCCCAAAGACAAAAAAGGGAGATGGATACGTCATATCATGGTTGCTGAAGGGACAGTTGACTGAGGATTTGTGAATGAGAGCATTTCGTCCCTCTGTTGTCAGGATCTTTCTTTTCTCTTTGTGGTAGCACACGTTGGGGTAAGAGCCAAACGTCAGCAGAGAGATCACCACATCCAGGTTATTGTCTGGTCCCACGTTGTTAAACATCTGATTCAGGAGGCACTCTACAAGAACCGGAGAAAACACAAACCCAATTCAGAAACTCAAACAACATCTGTGGACTGTAATAAACCGTAGCACAACATAGAAGTGCATTTAGAAGCACGGTTTAACCTTCAGGGAAGCCAACATTAATAAGGATCTCCTTTAGCTGGACCTTGGCCTCCCAGGTCATCCTCAAAGTGGGCATGTTCAGCCTCTTGTGCTCACAAAACCTGATCTCTGCCTCCTCACCTCCCATCCTGATAAAGTAGAATCCATTTAAATTGCAAATCCCTCGAGAAATTGAAATGTAAAAAAAAACAACAAAAACAAAATAGTCACAATGCTAAATTGAGTACAATGCCCTCTGGACCCACCGGACTTCATCCCAGGCCTGGAAGACAGAGAGTAAAGCCACGTGATCTGAGAAACGTGTGCCCGCAAAGTTCCTATGAACAAAGCCGAGACGCTTTCCCTCGTTGATGAAGGGCTCGGGGAAACAGGCCGCGGCGGAGATGGTGCACACCGCATCTCCAACACTACACAGCACAAAATCACACACATAAATGCAGTAAATACAACAGATAATTGGGGAAAAACGTGCCTATTATATACAAGTATATACAAAAAAGAAAATGATATAATACACGTTATGAATGTTTATAAATACACTACTATTCAGAAGTCTGGGGTCAGTGAGAATTAAAAGAAATGCATTTATTCAGGACATTAAATTAAATCAAAAGTGACAGTAAAGGCATTTATGTTACAAAATCTTTTATACATTCTATTCAGAATCCTAGAAATAATGCATCGTGTTTCCATTCAGCACTGTTTGCAACATTGATAACTGATGACTTATTTTACAAAAAAAATAGCTTAAAGTCTTGGTAAATCTTGTGAAAATGATTTTATGATTAAATAACAAATATCTGCCAGTGTGTTCATAAAAATCAACTTAATTCCAATGCAAGTAATTTTCATACCCAATGACAGATATTTGTTCTTGTTTTAAGCACAAACTCACTTTTGTTCAATTTCTCAGAAAACAAGAATTAATTTCTTCATTTTCTTCAAATGTATCTTGACTTAAGGATGTTTAGATATTTGTGCTGGAAAACAAAAATCCTAGATATACATTTTCTGCAGTTCATGCAATTTAATTTAGGGCCCTATGAAATCTGTATTATTTTATGTTTTATAGTTTGTGTTTTATTTTTTTCAAGACTCATTTTTAATGGTTACATTTTATTAAATCAAGAAAGCATGTCTAATTGAAATCATGCAACAAAATATTTTTTAGGGCCCTATGAAATACGTTTTATTTTATACGTTTAATACCTTTTATTCCATTTTTATGAATGGATTCTGCAATTTCATCCATCTTTTCTGCATCGCAGAAATCACAGGGCCCTGATTTAATGTCATGATATTGAATTTAAGACTTTCTGCTCCAATTGAAGACATTTAAGGCCTTAAATTGTGGAAGGTCAAATTAAAACTTTAAGACCCACGGAAACCCTGTTACTGACCCCAAACTGAACAGTAGTGTTTATTTCATCTTTTTAATTTTACTTTTCATTTGGGAGTTAAATGTGACCTGACAGGTTTGTGAGATTCACAGATTTCCTAAACAGCCACGGTTTAATAAACTTACTTAAAGATGCATCCCATGATCATCATCTTTCCCAGACGTGGTTCAATGGGCAGTTTGGCCAGAACGCGTCCCAGTGGAGTCAGCTCATCATTACAGTCGAGAGCATCCAGCTCTGGGAAACAACGGACGCTTGTTGGATTTGGTTCACTTCAACATAATTACCATTATGGCATTAAAGCTGTACCTCTCAGCGTATGTTCAGCTTCAATAACGGCATCCAATGGAGGCGGCTCAATGGCTTTGGACAGGAAGTTGCCGATGGCCCCCAGTCTCAGTAGCTTAATGCTGAGGGCCACCTCATGCAGCGGCGTGCGGAAGATTTCTGGAGTCATGTGGGTGTCCAGTCTGCATAATCACAGCAATCATCATTTCAGATACAGCTTGATTTTGTTTGATTTATTATTACAACTAGGGATGTAACGATACATCGTATATCGCGAAATAAAAATGCGCCGTTGACGTAAACGATATGATTGGCGATATAGAGTTGTTTAATCCAAGGCTCAGCTTTACTGCATTTATAAGGTATAATTCACCCAAAAATGTAAATGTACTCACCCTCATGTTGTTTCAAACATATACGATTTTCATTTAACTTCAAAACAAATATTTTAAGAAACCAGAGAAAGATTTCAATCCCTCCATTTAAAGTCCATTCAATCCTCCAATCCAAATCAATCGAGTGTCTAATCCGAATCCAAGTCTTCTGAAGAGACACAGTGGCTTTATATGAACAGATTTACTGTAAACACGGACTTCCCTGACGTGACGCGCGGAAACTACAGTGAGTAAATGCAGAACTAAACATTTACAGTTTGGGAGTAGTGATGTTGACACGCTTTCTGGCGATTAGAAATTGATTTGATCATCTGAAGCGCGCACACTCTCCTCTTAGTCAAAGCGCAAACATAATTTAAAATCACCAGATCACATTAAGTTTCAGTAGTATGATTATTCAAAGCGTTTTAGAGGGTTTATTCTTATATGTATAGTGCATTAACAGCAGAGAGGCGGGAGATAGTGAGCACTGAGAGAGTGTGTGCGCAGCGCGAGGAGAAATAAAATAACGTTACAGAGTTTCAGTGACATTACTACTTTAAAGGTGCAGTGTGTGAATTTTAGCGACATCTAGTGGTAAGGTTGTGAATTGCACCCGTCCACCGCTCACCCCTCCCTTCTGAGCACATAGAGAAGCTACGGTGGCCCACACAGGACAAAGATGTGGTCGTCTGAGACAGCAGAGAGTAGCTAGCGCTCTGTAGAGAAGTTTGTCCCTTTAGGGCCACCATAGAAACATGACGACACAAAATGGCGACTTCACTGTAAGGGGTGTGTAGATAGAAACGGCTCATTCTAAGGTAATAAATACACCACTGAAAACATAGTATATTATACTGCATTTCTGTCAATAGATCCTCAAATACTACACACTGCACCTTTAAACTACTATACATGTTAAATATGTATAGTAATGCAATGGGGGAATATTTGTGTGTCCTGATAATATAACAATAATATTATTTAAATAATAATAAAAAAAACTTTTATTTTGGAGGCATTATCTTCAAATATCGCATGGAATCGTGACACGAGTGTATGGTTACACCCCTCATTACGCCTGGAGAATGCCATACTTCTCAAAGCGAGCTCTGCTGCACAGGTGAAAGCAGAAGCCCGGCTTGACTCGGCCAGCTCGCCCCTTCCTCTGCTCAAGGTTGGTCTTGGAGGCCCACACGGTGGCGTAGTTTGTCATATTGTTGTGAGAAGTGAACAACTTCACTTTCTGCCTGAATGACACACAGTTTGTATTTTAAAAACATTTCTGAACAAAATGGAGCATATAGAGAAGATACATGTACAGTACATCAAAGAAATAGTTCCCCTAAAAATGTCTTCATTTACTAGGGCTGGGTATTGACATTTCACAATTCGATTCGATTCAATATCGATTATTGTGGATCTATATCAGGTACAATACATGGCAAATTTTCTGAAATCTCTGAACTAATGCTGTAAACGATGGGAGTCAGTTGAAGCCTACTATAATACTGAAGGTAAAAACTAACGCATTTGTATACAAACACTTACATTACACAATTATGCTTTTAATTTATAATATTAACTGTACAATTACATAATCATTTCTACTCCAATTTGTTTTTTGAAATATAAACATTTAAATGGTGGCTGTCATTGATTTATTCATACATGCATTAAATATTGAAGAACAATGAATATGGAGCATATATTTAGCAAAATGCTTTCTAGCTGACTGACGAGTTGATGGACACTGGATATGGTTTTTCTGATGTAAATGTGCCGTTAGAAGCCGTTTTACTGACGTCTTTCCGCGGTTGAAACACTGAGCTAATCCATGTGACGTGATACTGATTCCGGTAAGCTGCACTGTATCTCTTAACACACTCCCAGATGCTCAGTCATGTTTATTTCGCGCTGTAACTGGTATTAAAGCTGAGAAGATCAGTGCATGTGCCGCTTCTCTTGAGCTGAGCGATCTCAACGCTATTTATGTTTTGGGATTTTATAATAAAATGGACATAATTTGAAATCTGAGACTTTGTTTCATATCAATAGTAACAAAGCACAAAGATTATAGCGATTTATTGGATGGGAGACGCTACAATGTTCCAATCATTCCTCAACTGAAAACAGGATAATCGATTCTTGGGATTTAAGAAACGATATCGGTTCATAAAAATGAGAATAAATGGATATTTTTTACCCAGCCCCATCATTTACACACCCTCATGTCGCTCCAAACTGTTTTGGTTACCATTGACTTCCATTGTATGGACAGAAAATACTGACACATGTCATAATACCTTAAGTCACACAGGTTTGGAATGAGTAAATGACAGTTTTCATTTATTTTGATTAAATGAGCTGCTTACTTGCAGGAGTCAAGGACAAAGACCACATCGTTGATGGTGATGCTGGTCTCAGCGATGTTTGTGGACAAAATGACCTGTGGTGTGAGAGAAAACGGTTTAAAACAAATGAATACATCAGTTCCTAAACTGAACAATAAAGCATCTACAGACCTTCGTCACACCGTCAGGGACGGGCTCGAACACTCGTCTCTGTTCTTCCCTGGGGATTTGAGAGTGAAGGGGCAGGATTCGGTATTGATGACCGCCTTAGAGGGACACAATATTGGAGGAATCACTATTAGTCATATTAGCGGACACACGTCAATATATCAGGAGAAAAGATCTGACTTGAGTGCGAGTAGGATATCATTAAATTACAGACCGAAGTGTGGGCTCATCTCCAGGTGTTTCTGCATGGAGTAGATGAGGTTCCAGCCTGGCAGGAAGACGAGCACAGCCCCTGGCACTTTCAGCGTTTCAATGTACTTCAGCAAAGCCTCAATCAGCTCGAACGGAGTTTCCTTCTCATTCAGCTGAGACATGGCACGCTTGGTCTCCGGGCTATACTCCGGTCCACAGATGACATTACAGTTCACCTGGAGAAAACACAAATAGGCTCATTTCATTTATTCAAATCATTTAAATCGTCACCTGAACACTGTTGTGGAGTAGGTTTAGTTAGTTAAGCTATGTTTTTGAAATCAGTTTTAGTTGCACTTGTAAAACAATTTCTAGCTATCACCATTTTAGATCCATATATTTGTGCTAGGTAAATGCACTGATTGCAATAATAAATAGGATCATCTGATTTTAATATCTTATAAAGACATTGTGTCCTTGGCTTCAGTGTGGTTTGCTACTTGTTAGTAGACTGTAGTGTAGCCAACTAAAGGGCATGTTTTATTTATAGTGTTCAAAAGTTTGGAGTTTCTGAAATAAGTCTGTTATGCTCACCAAGGCTGCATTTATTTGATAAAAAAATACAGTAAAAACAGTATTATTGTGTAATTCAAATTTAACAAAACCCTGATGAATAGAAAGGTCAAAAGAACAGCATTAGAACAGAAATATTCTATTTCTTAAAAATGCTTCCCTTCTGAATGAACACTAATGCTATTCCCTGCATTCTGCCTTACTGACACTGTTCAAGAGTTGATTCTCATGATAAACATGGACAAAGCTTCAAAACACGAGCTGGACGTATGATGGAGTATTTCTGTGCCAAATACACTCCTTCAGGATTCAAACAAGTTTTGGAAAATTTTTTTTACTGTATGGCCCTGTATGACATCATAAAGGGCACTTCTCCCGGATACACGTACACACACACACACGTACACACAGAGCGAGAGCAAGAGCCGTCCATCACCGAGCTTCGTTCGGGTTATGGGAGCCGTCGGCGGCGCTGGCGTTGTGTTTTTAGACACGAGATCAACAATGTCACTAAAGAAGTGTGTTTCTGGTGTGAGGGAAAGATCACCTTGTTCAGCTTCCCAAATAACCCAGCGTTAAGGGAACAGTGGATGCAGTTTGTGTTTTCGGAGTTCTGCAAGTGTGTGTGTTTGTTCCCGGTCATGAGTGGAAACCGCAGGCGGTGAGTGAAACTGCATCAAATGTGTGTGTTTTGTTGGCAATCGGTGCGTAAGTGCATATAATGTGAACAACACCAACGGATAGAGAATCGGGAGTTATCCAGGGATAATGCCATGGTGGGTGTGTGTGTGTGTGTGTGTGTGTGTGTGTGTGTGTGTGTGTGTGTGTGTGTGTCTCTTTAGCTCCGCCCACTGCACGCCTCCACGAGCTCGGCTGTTTTCTGAAAGAATCGGTACAGTGTATCTGTCTTTTATAAATATGATAAACTAAAGACTCTTGGGAGATATGAAGGATCAACACTACTCTATAGATACTCAAGATTAACACGAGACTGGCAGAAACTGTGTGTGTTATGGACCCTTGAATTTCCAGATAATATGTGTCTAAACTAAAAGCCATATTTAATTTTTTTTAATTTTCTCAGACAATATAAGTGGGTAATAATATTATAATGTATTTGCACCTAATCTTTAAATACACACACACACACACACACCACATACTTCTTCCTCTCCACCATCTTCATCTTTATCTTTCTTCTTCCGGTCCATTGGTGGCGGTACGAACTGGGTCATCTGAATGCAGTCTTCTAGGAAATACTCTGGAAACAAAAACACAAGTCTATCAGGCTGTTGAAAGGATCTCAGTGTTTTACAATCAACACATTCAAAATTAATGCTCTATTATTGAGCAAAGTGTTCCAAACTTACATAGGAATATTTAATCCAATACGTGAGATGTCAATATGAAAGAATTTAATTATTTTTAACATTACTACAATATAATACAGTGCATTGCAAAAACCTGCTTCTGACCTTGCACAGGATGTGCGCGTCCATGCACCTCGATGACAGGACAGTTGAAGAAGTATTCCTTAAACATGGTGGTGTCAATGGTGGCAGACATGAGGATGACACGCACATCAGGGTAAGCCTGGACCACATCTCTCAACACTACCAACAGGAAATCAGTCTGGACAGAAAACACACGCGTGAATATAGTGAGAGAGGATACTGAGATCAAGCTGTTATGGTAACGCTGGACTTACATTTAAGTCCCTCTCATGGATTTCATCCACAATCACATGACTGATGCCACGGATACCAGATTCCAGCTTCCTCAGCAAAACCCCTGTGAAGAAGACATGTTTAGCCCAGCCTGTGCAGTGAGACGCAGTCACAGATTAAGGAGAAGAGGAACTTACCAACTGTGCAGAAGAGGATGCTAGCATGAGGTCTAGGCAGGACAGACTCAAATCGCACACTGTAGCCACAGCTTTTCCCCACCTCCTCTGCTCTCTCAAAAGATACACGCTCCGACACGGACACAGCACTGATCCGTCTCGGCTAGGGGGATGAACGGCAGCAGAAGCAAGTCACAAAACAGGTCATGGTGACCGGGCACACAAAATAATCAAGCATTTCAACAGACTCACCTGTGTAACAACGATATTGCATTCAGACGCTCTGCCTCTATGTATGAACTCATCCAAGATGTACTGAGGAACCTGAGTGGTCTTTCCACAGCCGGTGGCGCCACGAATGATGACCACTGGGCTATTGTGAATAGCGGACATGATTTGCTCCTCAAAGTTCTTGACTGGCAGCTGACTTCGATCCGCTAGAATCTGTCAAAAGAGCATGCGCTAGTTCATTTCACAGTACCAACTGCATAGGGAAAACTCACATTTTAGTCTGTCAATCCGTATATCATTCAGGATTTTTAAAAATGATTTAATATTGAAAGTAGGAAAAAATAAAGAAAAAGGTTTTTATATACAGTACCGGTCAAAAGTTTGGAAACCTTATTTTTAATGTTTTTGAAAAGTCTCTTATGCTCATCAAACATGCATTTATTTGATCAAAAATAAAGATAATGCAAAATATTATAATTTAAAATAATGGTTTTCTACTTGAATATACTTTAAAATGTAATTATTCCTGTGAATTTCCAGCATCAGTCTTCAGTGTCACATGATCCACATGAATATGCTGATTTATTATCAATGTTGGAAACCGTTATGAAGCATAATATTTTTTATAACCTGTGATACTTTTCACTTTTTTTTCTTTGCTGAATAAGTCAAAAAAGAACAGCATTTATTTTAAAAAGAAATATTTTGTAATTAATACTTTTATAATTCAACAAGGATGTGTTAAATTGATAAAAAGTTATAGTATAAGATTTCTATTTTGAATAAATGCTGTTCTTTTTAACTTTTTATTCATCAATACTTTTTCCGGATTCATTAAGCAGTTAAGCAGCATTAAACGGTTTCAACATTGATAATAAATCCTCATATCAGAATGATTTCTGAAGGGTCATGTGACACTGGAGACTGATGCTGAAAATACAGCTTTGATCACAGGAATAAATTATATTTTAAAGTGTATTAAAATAGAAAACCATTATTTTAAATTGTAATAATATTTCATAATATTACAGTTTTTTTCTGTATTTGTGATCAAATAAATGCAGGCTTGATGAGCATAAGAGACTTCTATCAAAAACATTAAAACCAGTAATGTTTCCAAACTTGACCGTTACTGTACATATAACAGCATTCAAAACATGTAAATGCCCTCAAAACGAATACCCAGACTAAAAGCAAAACCCTTTGAAGGCTGTTTCTCTCACCGTCTGCAGATTCTTGTCCTGTTCCAGCTGATAGTTGAGCTCCTGCTGCAGGTCTGTGCTGATCTGTTCTGGGGTACACTGCAAAACACGTATGATACGTATGAAGTATATAACACTAAATTCCACTGATATCATTCAATTAGAAAAGTTCTTTGCAGAACAGCAGACTCACAAATGCCAGCGGGCCTTCGTCGATGTTGGAGCTGGTCCAGGGGTTCCAGTTGACCTGCGGTGGAGACCACGGCACCACTCCTGCCATGCTCTGCCTTTGTGAGGGCTCAAAGTGAGCCAGCTTCCCTTGAACCAGAGACACGGGACTGTTGGGGTCCTGAGGCTAAAACAGCACAAAGTTGTTGGCACAAACTCATGTGTCACTAATAAGTCATGCATGTTTTCTGTCCAACACTTACAGGAGGAGGGATCTGGAGGCCAAGTTCTTGCACAATACTGTGCAATTGCTGTTGTACATCGTCACTGAGATTCACTTCATAGACATCCACCTATAGCAACACAGACAGCAAGTTAGAGCCGTCAAACACACAGACCTCAAAGATGGTTGAACTGGGGTGTTAAACTCACACTTTCTCCCTCTTTTTTCTTGGTCAGTCCTGTGTAGGCCTCTATAACGGCCAAATGGTAAAGCTGACGGACGAGAGAAAGTGCACAGGACTGGGCAGCCAGCTTCTTCGTTGAGCCATGCTCACGGGCACAGACCTCTAGGAAAGTAGGACAGCATTAGCAAGGACACAACTTCTGATTGTTGATGTGAGGGTTAGGGTTAAAGGGAACTAGGGGTGTGCGATATTGACAAAAAATGATATCTCGATATTTTCTGGGATTTTCTCTAACGATAATTAGACGATATTTTGCTGAGTGTGTTATTGTGCTGATATCTTAGCAGGTTTAGGACCGCCGTGGTCAGCTGACTCCTGAAGTTTCTGATATTCTGTGTGGTGGTCAGTTCACAGCGGAGGCAGAAATTATCTTTTCTAATGCGTTTCAATTCATCTTTGCAATGGAGAGGAACCACAGAAGCTCATCTGAAGTGGATTTAGATCATTTACACTGTTTAATGAGCTCAGAGATGACAAATTAATAACCTGCAGTTATGCATAAATAATGTTTTGATGTTTAAAACATAAAACGTTGAATATTGATATTTGAAATGATTTAAAATATGAACAGATACTTTAAATGTGAAATTAAAACCGCCAGTAGGTGCAGCAAGACACCGTTAATGAGTGAGTCAATGATTCATTCAAACGGCTGATTCATTCAGGAACGAAGCATCTGACTCTCTTAATCTATTTTAGTCATTGATTCAACTGATTCATTCAAACGGCTGATTCATTCAGGAACAAAGCATCTGACTCTCAATCTATTTTAGTCATCGAATCATTGATTCAACTGATTCATTCAAACGGCTGATTCATTCAGGAACGAAGCATCTGACTCTCTTAATCTATTTTAGTCATTGAGTCATTGATTCAACTGATTCATTCAAACGGCTGATTCATTCAGGAACGAAGCATCTGACTCTCTTAATATATTTTAGTCACTGAATCATTGATTCAACCGATTCATTCAATGATTCGATGACTAAGATTAAGAGAGTCAAATGCTTCGTTCCTGAATGAATCAGCCATTTGAATGAATCAATTGAATCAATGGCCCTGACGGCTGATTCATTCAGTAAGGAAACACCTCTGTGTGTTGCTCAGAGATGCAGTTACAGTGCTGTGGCTTTGTTTTTAACTATTTTTGTTGGCGAAATGGAGCAAAAACAGGCAATATGGTGTCAGAAATGTAAGTCACTTAATATTAACTTCATGTTTAGTAAACTTGTAAAATCAGTATCACATTTGATGTCATGCTGACACCTGGAGAAAAACAGCACCCTTCGTGTGGTATTTATTAACCATCTTAACTGATATAAATATAGAGTAAATCACGCAGTGAAAGCGTGCACTGTAAACGTCCACCCACGCTAGTCTAATCTACGAGACTACATCACGTGTGTATGCATGCACTCTCTGGGTGTGTGTTTGAGGGATATACTCCATAACGTCCGATCGCATTTACGGTATTAAAGATGATATATATCGCACACCCCTAAAGGGAACCCCCAGTGTTAAGACTTAATGGCTTAATATAACTTAAATGATGTCTCTTACTGAAATGTGGTGGAAAACCCATGAAAGATTTACGTTATTTTTAAAAATCCACATCGTTTTATATATATTTTAAACAAAGGGGGCGCCATTTTGTTTAGGTGCGCAGTCGATGATGTCAAATGGTATTGCGATATTGGAGGCGCGGGTCTTTAGGAGGTTTAGTTTCTTCTTGTCATTAGGAAAGCAGTGAAGACTGCGTCGCTTCTCCTGTTGGCCTTCGATGATAATCAGTCAAAAGCCGCACAATGTGGCGTCGTCTAAGTTTTTTTCCAGTTGTGTTGTGGTAAAAACAGCAACAGTAGCGGCAGTCGCTCGCCGAGTGCAACCGTTTGACGTCATCGACTGCGCACCAAAACAAAATGGCGCCCCCTTTGTCCAAAATATATATAAAACGATGCAGATTTTTTAAAATAACGCAAATCTTTCATGGGTTTTCCACAGAGACATCATTTAAGTTATATTAAGTCTTAACACCAGGGGTTCCCTTTAATAGTGAACTCTCTACCCATGACCTTAGTTTAGTATGTAGAAGGTTATGAAGTATTCTGATACTTACTCCTACCCAGTTGTCTTACAAAGATTGTCATCTCAGCAATAAAACTCCTATAATAGAGCAAGATTTCAAATCAAGACATCTGAACATGACATTTAGCCCACAGATGTCTTTAACAATGTAGCACAAACAAACTGACCTCTTAACCGGACAGCACATGAGATCAACAGTGACATTTCAGCGCTGGGTCCATACAACCCATCCTGAGCGGGTTTGTTTTTCTGCCAGACTTCTAAACAGGGAGTTATTCCTCTCAAGGTACCGGAGAACTCGACCCCTGATGGACGAGTGACATCAGAAATCACAACCAGACATTACTTTGCCTTTCCCACCTCTAAACCCAACCAATCACATACTTTACCATGTGACCTCTTAGTGTAGCCTAAGTCATGTCACATGTTTTCCCCCATGTAAGGTTGTGATTTCTGGCATCTCTATCGTCCTCTGATTACATACGACATGGGTGAATCTCACAAAAACATGTCCAGGTCACATTTCACCACAAAATCAAGTAAATATAATAATAACATGATTTAACATCTTTATTATATATTTGAATGGGCATCACTGTCTTACTAGAGCCTGTTTTTAGAACCACTATTGTGATAGTATGGCAATTAAGTACATTATTCATTACAGTAATTCATTCTTTTGACTCTGAAGTGAAATATGACCTGGGCATGTTCTTGACCAGTTTCGTGAGATTCACCCATATGATTTTGTAAAGTAACATCCAAGATGAGATTGCCTTTTTGTTGTCTGAGATCTCCTTGAGGTTTGATGTACATCAAGGAGTTCTCTGTGATTGCTTCAGTCCAGCAGAAAAACAAACCCTTGATACATTAAGATTTCTGATGAGCATATCACTGAAAACATTTAGTTACAGATGAAGGTCTCTCAAACAGCCGGAGGAATGGGTAAATCTAAGCTCTTATAGTAAATGGCTGTATTTGATGGGAATGTTCTGACCTGTTGTGGTCAGGCCCCACTTGGCTGTACTTGTAGTCGGTTTGGTTTTTCTCCTTCTGAAAGAACTGGTTCAGACGTGCCTTGGCATTGTCCAGAGTCCAGTTCCCATGCAGGCCAGCGTTCAGATCAACTTCCTCTGATTCCAAGGTCTTGGGGAACAAGAAAAGAACCCTTAATTCTCAGAAACATTCTGTAATGGTGGTCATTTAGACCGCAAACTGCCTAAAAATGAAAAGCTACCGCTTTGTCGTCCTGTTCTTGTCTCTTGGAGTAATACTCCTGCAGGTTGGCTCCTCGCTCCCACTGCGCATTACCAAAACCAGAGTAGCCCAAACCTGTGACTCCAGGAACGGGTGCAGACGCAGAGCTCTCAGACGGTTCTGAGACACAGGAAGAATTCCCTGTTAGAGACGGTTGGTTTAATAACAGTGTGTCAACTAGTCAGTTCGCTAAGTAGTCCATGCTGGTAGACGCCATAACTAACACAAAAAGCATCTTTTTCTATTGACAGCCATTTACAAGTAGCTGTGTATTCCGACTAAATATTTAGAAAGCAACACCTAAAGCAGATACACTTCATAGCAGATGTTATGTTTTAGTGCCAATTATTGGATTAATTTAAAGTCTCTCACCCGATTCCCTTTTCACAGCCAGGTGTGGTGGTAGTGGACAGTTGGATGGGAGATTTCCAAACTCAACACCGCCTTCTTCATCCCCTCCATCAGGTACACAGGCCTGAACATGATAACATGAACTCAGACATTCCTCATAACACACAGAAGATGAGCTGTGGTCAACATCGATGTGATACTGACCCCTACAGCAGGAACTTCACCAGGACTTATTTCTTTCGTCCGAACAAGATAATTCACAAAGTCTCGGGCAGCGTTGGACTGAGCATCCTTCTTGTTGGTGGAATTTCCCATGCCAATGTAATTGTAACCCTCCACACGCACCTTAAGGGAAGAAACGGTTTAAAACAGCAACACACTATACTGTATGCGTGCATGCAACACACACACATATATACAGTACTGGAAATAAGTTTGGAAACATTACTATTTTTAATGTTTTCACAGGTTCCACTTCCAAAAAAATATTAAGCAGCATTAAACTGTTTCCAACATTGATAATAAATCCTCATATTGAATGATTTGTGAAGGGTCATGTGACACTGAAGACTGGAGTAATGATGATAAATACAGCTTTGATCACAGGAATAAATTATATTTTAAAGTGTATTAAAACAGAAAACCATTATTTTAAATTGTAATAATATTTCACATTACCACCGTTTTTTCTTTACTTTTGATCAAATAAATGCATAAGAGACTTCTTTCAGAAAGAAATAGTAATGTTTCCAAACTTTTCTGTGTATATATATATATATGTGCCCCTGCAGCTCAACAGCAGTCGTGCGTCTCACGGGTGTGTCTGTGGCAATAGCCAACAATGCATTGTGTGGGTCAAAATTATACATTTTTCTATATGACAAAAATCACTAGGATATTAAGATCATGTTCCATGAAGATATTTGTTAAATTTTCATATCATAAATGTATTATTAGTAGTAATATGCATTGCTAAGGACTTCATTTGCACAACTTTAAAGGAGATTTTCTCAATATTTAGATTTTTTTGCACATTTTCAAATATTGTCCTAACAAACCATACATCAATGGAAAGATTATTGATTCAGCTCTCAGATGATCTATACATCTCAGTTTCACAGAATTGACCCTTATGATGGTTTTGTGGTCCAGGGTCACACACACACACACACACACATATATTCCCATTACATTAAGATCTATATATCTATGATATTAAAGGAATCTATGGCTATAGACCTGCAGATGTGAACATGACAGGCTTTCTTCTCACCTCACACACGAATTTCTGTCTGTTTTTATTCCCCGCGGCTCGGATGTCATAGTTCGGCGTCAGCTTCTTCTTCCCACACCAAGCATACAGAAAGTTCTTAACGTCCGCCATTGTTGACGGCCTGCAAGTCAACTATATTAATATGAATATAATGATTAGAGATGAACGCCACTCTGAGTGCAAGAGCGAATGCTAAAGGAATAACTGCATCCATCGAGGCTACTAGCTCAATAATGTGATCGCTAAAGTTTAAAATGTAAGCACAAGAAAAAACACATCACACATTTAAAAAGGTACATCTAAACAGATGTCTTTGGCTGTATGTTTGCAGGCAGTCTGCAGCAATGAATGGGCTAGCATTAGCATTAGCTAACAGCCATCTCCACGCCAAAACTGACTATAAAATAAACCTATTAAATAATATTAAGATGAACAACTTTACGTTTGTATCATACCAGAAAAACACCCTCGCACGCAAATCCAAACAAGACGTTCACGACGATCAGAAAGGTGTGTGAGCTACAGGACAATTAGCATCGCAGCAAACACGAACCGGAACCGGAAGTGACGCACACCTTGACAGCGTAGCATAAAATCCAGCGCAACATCGATCCCGGCTAATGCAGACTCATCAACAATTTACATCGAATGTTATTTGGCCCAATGAAGGCTTTTTTCTTTTCTTTTTTGAGCCTAATTAAGGTTCATTTAGGTTATTCCTAACGGTGATCATGAGATGTTTTTATTATTATTGATGGATGGATGCACTTTTATGATGGATGGATGCACTTTTATGATGGATGGATGCACTTTTATGATGGATGGGTGCACTTTTATGATGGATGGATGCACTTTTATGATGGATAGATGCACTTTTATGATGATAGATGCACTTTTATGATGGATGGATGCACTTTTATAATGGATGGATGCACTTTTATGATGGATGGATGCACTTTTATGATGGATAGATGCACTTTTATGATGGATGGATGCACTTTTATGATGGATGGATGCACTTTTATGATGGATGGATGCACTTTTATGATGGATAGATGCACTTTTATGATGATAGATGCACTTTTATGATGGATGGATGCACTTTTATAATGGATGGATGCACTTTTATGATGGATGGATGCACTTTTATAATGGATGGATGCACTTTTATGATGGATGGATGCACTTTTATGATGGATGGATGCACTTTTATGATGGATGGATGCACTTTTATGATGGATAGATGCACTTTTATGATGATAGATGCACTTTTATGATGGATAGATGCACTTTTATGATGGATGGATGCACTTTTATGATGGATGGATGCACTTTTATGATGATAGATGCACTTTTATGATGATAGATGCACTTTTATGATGGATAGATGCACTTTTATGATGATAGATGCACTTTTATGATGGATAGATGCACTTTTATGATGGATGGATGCACTTTTATGATGGATGGATGCACTTTTATGATGATAGATGCACTTTTATGATGATAGATGCACTTTTATGATGGATAGATGCTCTTTTATGATGGATAGATGCACTTTTATGATGGATAGATGCACTTTTATGATGATAGATGCACTTTTATGATGGATAGATGCACTTTTATGATGGATAGATGCACTTTTATGATGATAGATGCACTTTTATGATGGATGGATGCACTTTTATGATGGATGGATGCACTTTTATGATGGATGGATGCACTTTTATGATGGATAGATGCACTTTTATGATGATAGATGCACTTTTATGATGGATAGATGCACTTTTATGATGGATGGATGCACTTTTATGATGGATGGATGCACTTTTATGATGATAGATGCACTTTTATGATGGATGGATGCACTTTGATGATGGATAGATGCACTTTTATGATGATAGATGCACTTTTATGATGGATAGATGCACTTTTATGATGATAGATGCTCTTTTATGATGGATGGATGCACTTTTATGATGGATGGATAGATGCACTTTTATGATGGATGGATGCACTTTGATGATGGATGGATGCACTTTTATGATGGATGGATGCACTTTGATGATGGATGGATGCACTTTTATGATGGATGGATGCACTTTGATGATGGATGGATGCACTTTTATGATGGATGGATGCACTT
Source organism: Rhinogobio ventralis (assembly GCA_039654625.1). NCBI lineage: Eukaryota > Metazoa > Chordata > Actinopteri > Cypriniformes > Gobionidae > Rhinogobio > Rhinogobio ventralis. Next base: position 40,860,995 of record CM077200.1, on the reverse strand, counting down.
TTATGATGATAGATGCACTTTTATGATGATAGATGCACTTTTATGATGGATAGATGCACTTTTATGATGATAGATGCACTTTTATGATGGATGGATGCACTTTTATGATGGATAGATGCACTTTTATGATGATAGATGCACTTTTATGATGGATAGATGCACTTTTATGATGATAGATGCTCTTTTATGATGGATGGATGCACTTTTATGATGGATGGATAGATGCACTTTTATGATGGATGGATGCACTTTGATGATGGATGGATGCACTTTTATGATGATAGATGCACTTTTATGATGGATGGATGCACTTTTATGATGGATAGATGCACTTTTATGATGATAGATGCACTTTTATGATGGATAGATGCACTTTTATGATGATAGATGCTCTTTTATGATGGATGGATGCACTTTTATGATGGATGGATAGATGCACTTTTATGATGGATGGATGCACTTTGATGATGGATGGATGCACTTTTATGATGGATGGATGCACTTTGATGATGGATGGATGCACTTTTATGATGGATGGATGCACTTTTATGATGATAGATGCACTTTTATGATGGATGGATGCACTTTTATGATGATAGATGCACTTTTATGATGGATAGATGCACTTTTATGATGATAGATGCACTTTTATGATGGATGGATGCACTTTTATGATGGATAGATGCACTTTTATGATGATAGATGCACTTTTATGATGGATAGATGCACTTTTATGATGATAGATGCTCTTTTATGATGGATGGATGCACTTTTATGATGGATGGATAGATGCACTTTTATGATGGATGGATGCACTTTGATGATGGATGGATGCACTTTTATGATGGATGGATGCACTTTGATGATGGATGGATGCACTTTTATGATGATAGATGCACTTTTATGATGGATGGATGCACTTTTATGATGGATAGATGCACTTTTATGATGATGGATGCACTTTTATGATGGATGGATGCACTTTTATGATGGATGGATGCACTTTTATGATGGATAGATGCACTTTTATGATGGATGGATGCACTTTGATGATGGATGGATGCACTTTTATGATGGATGGATGCACTTTGATGATGGATGGATGCACTTTTATGATGGATGGATGCACTTTGATGATGGATGGATGCACTTTTATGATGGATGGATGCACTTTTATGATGATAGATGCACTTTTATGATGGATAGATGCACTTTTATGATGGATAGATGCACTTTTATGATGGATGGATGCACTTTTATGATGATAGATGCACTTTTATGACGGATAGATGCACTTTTATGATAGATGACATTAATGTACTGTGAAATAACATCAACAGCTGTACTTTTATTAACTAACGTTAACAAAGATTAATAAATACAGTAACAAATGTATTGCTCATGGTTACTTTATGTTAGTTAATGTTTAAAATGTTTTAGTTAAAATGAAACTCTAAAGTGTTGGGAACACAATTTTTATCGTTTTCATCATATTTAGTAGATATTCATGTCTATATTCATATATTAAAACGTATAATGAATATAACAATAAGAATATAATATTATAACAATAGTAATGCACGATAAAGCCAATAAGGCAGAATGAAAGGAAGAGAAAGCAGAAATGATAGATCAGTTTCAGGTCACACACACACACACACACACAGACACACACAGACACACACAGACACACACAGACACACACAGACACACACAGACACACACAGACACACACAGACAAAATGATCAATGAGGCCACAATCCATCTTTATTCAGTGCTCAGAGACTGACCATCAAACACATCGCTACAAGAACAGCAAACAATGAGGAGTTCTGTGCCACAAACGGTTAAAGGCATTGATGCTCATATGGACATGGTGGAAAAACAATCAATAAAGGTAACGACAAACAATAAACGGGATCAGAAGGAGGGCAGTGAGGCTGTCCAGAACAAGAGGGCAGTGAGCCTGAAGGTCAGTGGTTTCACAGCACTCTGGTCAGACACACAGGGCAAAAAAAATATGTTGAGTTAGGTTGAGTGACCGTCGGTTAGCCTATATATCTGACAAAATAAAACTGTTAATTCAGCTCAATATGCCATTTCATTAAACCCACTGCTTCAGTTGACTTTTTAGTTACATATTAATGAACACATACTTGAGATATAATTGAAGATCTTTTGTAATTTTGCAATTGAAGTGTGGCTGCCTTAACCATGCTAAAAATCAACCTTTTGCAAGATGACAACATAAAATAATAATAAACAAAAAAATTAGAAAATTTGTGTTAGAAAACTGAGTGCATAAAATTGCCTTTCATCCATTTCTGCCTGTCAGATTCTGCAACATTTACGTCCGATACCTATGTGCTTTTCTTCATATTTTCTTTTAAAACAATTCTATTTAAGATATGTACATCTCCTTCATATATTTTAGGCAATAATTAAAAATCTTTTTGCAATCAGCATTTTTGCGTAAATCAGCATTTAAAAAAAACACAAACTCGCTGACTCAGAACCGGCGCTCCGCGTAACTCCTACGCGATTTGCAAACACTCCTGCAGTAGCATTTCTGTACAGAACCAATATTAGATAACGTTTATATACACTGAACACCCGACATTCCTTGCAATCGCATTTATACAGTAGTCAGTCAGTTTTTAGGCATGTAGTCTGGGTACTCCGTCCCTGCTGAACTCGACCGATCGGTGTCGGCGATGTGTTTCGGAGCACCAATCGGCACGGATCATCAAGTCCATGAGCACCAATCAGCAGCTGCTGTTCTTGAACTCTCCGTTCTCAGTGATGGAGAGCTTGGTGGGGTTGGTGGGCGACAGGCCGTTGCGGAGGTTGTGCATGCTGTATCGCTCTTTCACCTGCGTCAGGGCACTCATCAGCCGAGAGTTAGCGGCGTCCAGGGAGCTGATCCTCTTCTCCTGCAAGAGAGAGAGAAGTACATCAAAATCTGGACATGCAGTGATATCTGGTTCCTAACGTAACTTCAAGGAATATTCAAGGTTAAATATAACAACCCACCCTTATAGTGATTTAGATGAAAACAGGAACTCACAATTTTACATAAATTATTCAGTATATATACAGTCAAACCAACATTTATTCAGACACGTCAACATTTTCTCACATTATCACAGTTGATGGTAATAAAATGAAATAAAATATGACCAGAACTCAGAGTTAAACTGAGCAAACTCATCTTAATAATGTCAGATAGCTTTGATAGAAAGGGATGTAATGGATTATAATCAACCAATCAGCTGTTAGATTAAAGAACACAATTAGATAATACCAGTTTAGCTCAACCAATGACCAAACAATGCTTCATTTAGTTCAGTCTGTGGGGTCAAAGGTCACAGTTTCTTTTATTTTGCTCTCCTCACTTACAGAAATGAGCTATAGTGTCCTGCACACACTAGAGAAACATTACATCTGTGTCTGAATCACTGTTGCTTTGACTGTATATATACTGTATACACACACACACACATACAGACACACTCACACAGACACACAAAAAGACACAGACACACACACACTCACACTCACAGACACACACTCACACACTCACAGACACACACTCACACACTCACAGACAGACAGTCACAGACACACTCACAGACAGACAGTCACAGACACACACAGACACACACAAAGACACACACAAAGACTCACAGACAAAGACTCACAGACAAAGACTCACAGACAAAGACTCACAGACAAAGACTCACAGACACACACTCACAGACACACACTCACAGACACACACTCACAGACACACACTCACAGACACACACTCACAGACACACACTCACAGACACACACTCACAGACACACAAAAAGACAAACACACAGACACACTCACTCACAGACACACTCACTCACAGACACAGACAAAAATACACAAACACACACACTCACAGACACACACTCACAGACACAGACAAAAAGACAAACACACAGACACAGACAAAAATACACAAACACACACACTCACAGACACACACACACACTCACAGACACACACACACACTCACAGACACACACACACTCACAGACACACACACACTCACAGACACACACACACTCACAGACACACACACACACTCACAGACACACTCAGACACAGACAAAAATACACAAACACACTCACAGACACAGACAAAAAGACAAACACACAGACACATACTCACTCACAGATACACACACACACTCACAGACACACTCACAGACACACTCACACTCACTCACAGACACACTCACTCACAGACACACTCACTCACAGACACACTCACTCACAGACAAAAAGACAAACACACAGACACACACACAAAAGGGCACGTTTGTGAGGACAGCAAAAAGAGGACAACTCAAATCCTGCACAAACAGCTTACAAAGACAAACCCAGAGAAGTAAAAGCGAGACCATCCTTACACTATTAAAATAATTATCTGCAGAGGGCATTGGCAATTTGTGTGGAGTGCACACACACCGACGAGGGTGCTGGGAGTGTGGCAGCATGGGCAATCAGGAAGTGACTTGGCAAAAATAAGGAGGGAAAACATAAAAAACAGCAGCCAAAGCTAGAGCTCACAGGAACTGAATCTGCTACGAGCGATCCCTATCAACACACACTCCTCAACAGCACTAAACATCGGGAAGGTGCTCTGACAGCTTTGAAAAGTGGGAAAAGCATGAACGTTCATGAACCCCAAGGAGAATTTTGAAAGTGAAATGACAAAACAGGCTACGACCAAAAAGTTGAAGTATGCAAACATATTCAAGTATCTATTTTAAAGGTAAAGTGTGTGATTTTACCACCAATGTTGTTGCCAATCCCAAAATCGCCAAAAGATTTAAAAATGTATCTTCAGTTCCTGATTAGAAATCAAAAAACTGCTTTAAAATGTCATTTTTAAATCAATATTTAAAAAGGAATAAGCCACCCAAAAAGAAACATGCCGTTCCAAACGTATGACTTTTGTGGAACAGAAGATTTTTTTGAAGAATATTGGCAACCAAACATTTTCGATTCCTATTGACTTCCATTGTATCGACCAATGGGAACCAAAACGGTTTGGTTATCAGCATTCTTCAAAATATCTTCTTTAATGTTCCACAAAGTTTGGAACATGATGTTGAGTACACAATGACAATTTTTATTCTCCCTTTGAAAATTAATTAATTAAATCAATTTACATTTAAATTTAATTATTTATTATGTTACATACAATAATATTATACACCGTTCAGGCATGACCACTGACAGGTGAATAACACTGATGATCTCTCCATCACGGCTCCTGTTAGTGGGTGGGATATATTAGGCAGCAAGTGAACATTTTGTCCTCAAAGTTGATGTGTTAGAAGCAGGAAAAATGGGCAAGCGTAAGGATTTGAGCGAGTTTGACAAGGGTTAATGCTGGTTCTGATAGAAAGGTGTCAGAATACACAGTGCATCTCAGTTTGTTGCGTATGGGGCTGCATAGCCGCTGACCAGTCAGGGTGCCCATGCTGACCCCTGTCCACCGCCGAAAGCACCAACAGTGGCACGTGAGCATCAGAACTGGACCACGGAGCAATGGAAGAAGGTGGCCTGGTCTGAGGAATCACGTGTTCTTTTACATCACGTGGATGGCCGGGTGTGTGTGCGTGGCTTACCTGGGGAACACATGGCACCAGGATGCACTATGGGAAGAAGGCAAGCCGGCGGAGGCAGTGTGATGCTTTGGGCAATGTTCTGCTGGGAAACCTTGGGTCCTGCCCTCCATGAGGATGTTCCTTTGACACGTACCACCTACCTAAGCATTGTTGAGACCATGTACAGCCTTTCATGGAAACGGTATTCCCTGGTGGCTGTGGCTCTTCCAGCAGGATAATGCTCCTGCCACAAAGCACAAATGCTTCAGGAATGGTTTGAGGAGCACAACAACGAGTTTGAGGTGTTGACTTGGCCTCCAAATTCCCCAGATCTCAATCCAATCGAGCATCTGTGGGATGTGCTGAACAAACAAGTCCGATCCATGGAGGCCCCACCTCGCAACTTACAGGACTTAAAGGATCTACTGCTAACATCTTGGTGCCAGATACAACAGCACACCTTCAGGGGTCTAGTGGAGTCCATGCCTCGACGGGTCAGGGGGACCAACACAATATTAGGCCTGATCGGTGTATATTACTATATCTAACATTTTATAACAAAGCTATATTTTGTTAAAAATAGACATTTCTTCTTATGTTTTGCAAGCTAACTGTTAGCCTGGTAGCTTAGCTTATACCCCATTCAATTATTATTAGTTTTTTTTATACTTACATTTTTGTTTGATTGATCAAACAATGTTAAAAGCACAAACCCAGTGTTTACATTCTTCTTAAGTCAACCTACAAATGGCTGTGTTAAAGTGGTCCCTACACATTACATTCGGATAGAACGTCTTTTAACATCGAAAAACTACACACTTCACCTTTAACTCATGTTTTAATATATTGTCTGAAGTAGAGAGAAACAAAATGGCTTAGAGGACTGAGTGTTGCACAGGTTCAGGCCAGGCATGGGTGTTGGATTGGGGTGCGCTTGCACAGGCCTAGCAAAACTGTACTTGCCTGCTGGTATTACCTCACTCCCATTTGCGACCTGGAATTCAGTAGGACACAGTAACAATGAGCCAGTCAGCAGCCTGCTTTAATACCATCTGAGGTTTAGCAGGGAGGTCAAAGCATACCACTGTGCAGAACACACAGGCCAGCACCTCACAACCAGACAATAGACTAAGATGATCTCCAAACTCACACTAAAGTCCCCTTGCATTTATGATGCTGGTTCATATGGTCATCTACAGTACCTGTGCATCAATGATCTTCTGTTTGGCATCTATGACTGCCTGCATCTCCGCATGGTCTCTCTTCAGTTCTTCTTCCACGGCCATCAGCCTATGAACCACAAATGACATGACACCCTGTCAGATTCACATGGTTTTACAATTACAAATATTTTTTACATTGTAGGTTTTTGTTAAGTTAGATATTTTTGTTTAAATATATATTGTATATATGAACAAGACAAATTAAAGGTCAAATGAAAAAAAATACTTAAAGGCCACTAGCGGTCTCTTACTCAGCACAAAGGCGTGTCTTGACTCTTGATTGGGCGGAGCTTTTATTCTGTCAGTCGAGCGTTTCCGCTTCTTCCGCTCGTGTGTGTGTGTGTGTGGTAACGCAGCGCTGTTTTATCATATCACACACATCTGAGTGTGTTAAAGTGATGTTATAATGCTACTCTGTGCATCCGCTCGGCGCTACTATGAGACACTTGTTCACACTGCAGTGAGCGAGATCATATTAGGCATGGTAAAACATGGTACTCGCGGTAAATCAAGAACACCAGATCTAAACAATAAGACTAACTGTGTTGAGCTGGAGAACAATGATTAGTTTCTGTCCATGAATGATCCAAACAGTTGCTCAGCGTCTAATAAAACACATCAGATATTAAAGTGGCTTTGTGTTTCCATGGTTACTACTGAATAAAACCGGAGGGTAACGCGGGTATGATGTCACTGATAGGCGACACACACACACGGTCCGTGTCCTGGTTAAAATTGATGATTTCTCTGGATTTAAACATTCTTGGAAACATTTGGGATGAAGTACACAAGTCAACAAAATATATAACACTGTTCTAGTGGCTTTTGGATATTTGAATCTAAAAATCTTACATACTGTACCTTTAATACTAAATTAATAATTTTATTCAGCAAGGCTACATTAAATCGATCAGTTACTATAATTTCTAATGTTAAAAAAAAGATTAATTTCAAATAAATTCCTTTCATTTGAAATTTCTATTCAAAGAATCATGAAAAAAAATATATATCACAGTTCCAACAAAAAATTGAGCCGCACAACTGTTGATAATAACATTGATAATAATAATAGTTTCTTGAGCACCAAATCCTCATATGAGAATGATTTCTGAAGGATCATGTGACACTGAAGACTGGAGTAATGATGCTGAAAATTGTACATACATATACATACATAAAATATACACCAATCAGGCATAACATTATGACTTCCTAATATTGTGTTGGTCCCCCTTTTGCAGACCCGTCTCTGATGGACTCCACTAGACCCCTGAAGGTGTGCTGTGGTATCTGGCACCAAGATGTTAGCAGTAGATCCTTTAAGTCCTGTAAGTTGCGAGGTGGGGCCTCCATGGATCGGACTTGTTTGTTCAGCACATCCCACAGATGCTCGATTGGATTGAGATCTGGGGAATTTGGAGGCCAAGTCAACACCTCAAACTCGTTGTTGTGCTCCTCAAACCATTCCTGAAGCATTTGTGCTTTGTGGCAGGAGCATTATCCTGCTGGAAGAGCCACAGCCACCAGGGAATACCGTTTCCATGAAAGGCTGTACATGGTCTCAACAATGCTTAGGTAGGTGGTACGTGTCAAAGTAACATCCTCATGGATGGCAGGACCCAAGGTTTCCCAGCAGAACATTGCCCAAAGCATCACACTGCCTCCGCCGGCTTGCCTTCTTCCCATAGTGCATCCTGGTGCCATGTGTTCCCCAGGTAAGCCACGCACACGCACCCGGCCATCCACGTGATGTAAAAGAACACGTGATTCATCTACTGACCACTGCAGACCGGGAACACCCCACAAGAGCTGCAGTTTTGGAGATGCTCTGACCCAGTCGTCTAGCCATCACAATTTGGCCCTTGTCAAACTCGCTCAAATCCTTACGCTTGCCCATTTTTCCTGCTTCTAACACATCAACTTTGAGGACAAAATGTTCACTTGCTGCCTAATATATCCCACCCACTAACAGAAGCCGTGATAAAGAGATCATCAGTATTATTCACTTCACCTCATCATAATGTTATGCCTGATCAGTGTATATCTTAAAATACTCTATGTTCATACACTCACCTGCAGATAATACTCTTCATCTGGCTGTCTTTCTCTTCCTGCTGTCTGCGCAGACGGTCCTCGCTGTCCTCCAGTCGAGCCTTGTATTCCAAGAGCAGCTTCTGCATCTGCTGTTCCTGTGCCAGTAGCCGTCTCTCATACTCCTCCAGTCGCCGGCTAGATGTCCGCAGGCGCTCCTTCAGCTTTGAGATTTCCTGTTCGTACTTTATAGAAGAGTAGAACATCTCAAAAACCTGTTGGAGTGTATCCAACACATATTTGCAGCCATTTTTCTTTATTGTATTTAGTACCTTTTCTACATGTTTGGCATCGTCTTTGCTTGTGCCTTCCTCTTCCTCATCTTCATACTGGCCGTTATTCAGGACCCATGCGGCAGTTCGCTCCACTGGAGACATGGTGACTGACTCAACGGGTGACTGGACCTTACGGACACAAGCAAGCATTATATGTGACGCTGGAGCATAAAACTGCGTCTCACGGGTGTGTCTGTGGCAATAGCCAACAATGCATTGTATGGGTCAAAATTATCAATTTTTCTTTATGACAAAAATCATTAGGATATTAAGATCATGTTCCATGAAGATATTTTGTAAATGTCCTACTGTAAATATATAAAAAATGTATTATTAGTAGTAATATGCATTGCTAAGGACTTCATTTGCACAACTTTAAAGGAGATTTTCTCAATATTTTGATTTTTTTGCACCCTCAGATTCCAGATTTTCAAATATTGTCCTAACAAACCATACATCAATGGAAAGATTATTGATTCAGCTTTCAGATGATCTATACATCTCACATTTGGGCTCAAACATTTACAAATAAAGCAAACTCTCTTTCTTCTTTTCGGTCTTTACCTGCTTGTTGCCTCGCCCTCCTGGTACTGAGCTGTCTCTGGAGCACGTGGACTGCTGCCGGGATCGCTCTCCGCTCTGCTGCATGGGTTCTGTGTTGATGCTGCTGCTACTACGGAGGGAGGTGCTGTGAGGGAGTGACCTTGGGGTTCGTGCCCCTGTGTTTACTGGCACCAGCCCCGATCCTCGACTCTGCTGCTCCACCTTCACGATATGCGCAGTACCCGCGCTGCTCTGCCTTGGTACAGCCACCACCTGGGCTCCCAAGTGCTGGTCTGCCAGGGGCGGGTGCCAGCGTGCCGTGGGAGGAGGCGTCTCCTGCCCCTGGATGCTTTTTCGGCTGAGTTCCTCCTCCACGCTGCTGGTGGACGGCATCCGGGCTCTTGGAGTGGCTCCCCGCCCACCTGACGCGCTGGGGCTGGCGCTCCGAGAACTGGCTGTGCTCAGGTTCTCCGAGCTGGAGTCCGGCTGCAGGGACTGGACAGAGTGTGTGGACTGGGTCGAGTGTGTGGATTGTGCGTGCAGGTTGCTGAGGTGGTAAACAGGGTTTTGGAAAGACAACGGTTGCAGGCTGCGCTGCTGGCTGAGGGAGGGGTGGATAGGTCGACGCACCTGCGGGGCACTCTGGGGCAAATTGTCCCTCAACTGGGGAACTTTCGGATGGACGGGAGGCTGGTGGAGGTGTGGAGGAGGGACAGGGCCGATGGACGCTTGAGAGCCCACTCGGCCTAATCGAGGAGGGGCTTCGTTGAGAGGGTTGGGAACCGGATGCCCCTGTGCCAGGTAAGAGTCCTGCAAGTCCATTAAAGATATGCTGCGTCCGTTCGGGAGCGGGCTGTCTCGCTCCTCTTTATCAGAGAAGCTCATGCTGTGTGTGGAGGACTGCTGACCCAATAAAGGATGCTTCCCTCGGACTAAGGCCTCCATGTGCTCCTGGACAGGAGATTTGATGCTCCTCATTTCACTGGGGAACAAGATATGCAAGAATGAATATATGAGAATAATGCAGTCATTAATAGTCAAATTCAGTCTCAGCGGTTTCCGGAGAGTTACGTGCGTCAATGGTACAATACATTGGTGTAATGTGCTGCATTGTGATCTTTCTTTGTCCTCTACCCATTGGCCTTCTCAGAGCAGTGTACGTAAGCTTGTCAGCCATCTTAATAATGAAGTAGTGACCGATCTTTTCTTCTGTATTTTGACATGCATCCGAGTGAAACGGATTATCAAAGAAGATGAAATACAGGGCAGGGATTTGGTTCAATTCATCAGTTGTTGATTGGACAAAGGCAGATCTGAATGCGAGCTTGCAGTCAATTGTAAAGAAGGGGTAATAAGAAGGGGAACGTAATGTTCGTCACATGGTAAATGTGTGTGTGTGTGTCAGTGTTAATTTCGTTGATGAATAATTTATCAATTTTCGTCAACGTCCTTTTTCTCACTGGCGAAAACGAGACAATAACTAAATAAAAACCAGTTTTGGATGACAAATAAAAACGAGATGAAAACATTAGGGAGGGCCGATTAGGGAAGAGATCCGGTCAGAACTGATGTCCTGTGTAACAGATGCGCACGTGCGGATCTAACGGCGGGAAAACACGGAGCTGTTGAGCTTCTACAGGCTCACGCGACAGCGCTTCAGAGCGGCTCAATCAGTGAATAACACACATTTATGAGAGGTGATGTTTATGAACTAATGCTGATCAATAATGACAGTGTTTACTTTACCATGTTTATATGGTAATATGGTTTAGACGGTTGTTTTATCTCCCTCATCTGAACTGCAATAGTACGGCATTTCAAAATAAGAGTCCTGGTGTATCTCAAGCTTGTTTATAATTAAAAGTCACGCATTATATATATATACACGGTTTTGGTTACACAATAAACTATTTAATTTCATTCCCATTTAATTCATAGTCAGGAGGAAAGACGAAGAACAGCATTTGACATATTATTCAACAAAATATCAGATAGTTAACTAAAACCATTTAAACATTCATTACAGGAAATTAAATAAATGTTAACTGAAATTAAAAAATAATAAACTTACAACATTAGAAAAACTATATAGATGTTTTGTATATAGAGGTCAGTTTTGACATGTATTCAGTAACAGTCGGTTATGTGATGCTTAAATGCTCAATTAATGCTTCACAATTTAACTCATTAGATTTATATCTACTAAAATCGTATATGATATATAGTTGACTAAAACTAAAACAATCCAGGTGACTAGGACTAAAACTAAATGGCATTTTAGTCAAATGACTGACAAAACTAAATCAAAATTCGCTGTCAAAATTAACACTGGCTGAAGTTTAAATCAATTTTAATTAAAAATCACAGGATCAAAAAAAATGTAACATGCATGGATGAACAGTTCACAATAAGATTAATAACATGCCTTTGGCCCATTTCAGGTCTAAAGATATTTAAGTATGGCTTTAGGAGATTTGGAATGTAGTGCAAGAGAGAAGATATCAAAATAAGGAAAATGATGTCCTACCTGTCAGCCGGGTCTTCAAATATCCTCTGCAGTCCTGAGGACACACTTCCACTGATGTCATGAGCGGAGCTGTGGTCCTGGAAGCGCCGGAGCTGCTGCTGGATGGGCGTGGGGCTGGACAGCGAGCGGGTAATATCGCCAAGGATTCGCGGCAGGGGCCCCAGTTTGGCCACCGTCGCCTGCAGGAAGGAATTGTCACCCTGGGTTGGTGCGTTACCATGGTAACCACATTATGGACCACAGAGGGCAACCACATGGAGCCCGAGAGTTTGAGGGTGCAGATGGCAGATTGGTGGGTTGGCAGGAGGGATTTTTTTGGTTGGTCGAGATAGTAGGCACCATAATGCATTGGTGGTAGGACAGCGTTACCATGGAGACACAGTGTGTCGGACAGGAAAGGGTGGAATGTATAGTGGCATGGGTAAACAGAGGAGAAAACAAAAGGAAAAAAAGTCAAATTAGGGATAAATAAAAGGAAAACCAAACACATGCTTCTAAACCAAAACAAACAAGGTAAAAATGGTCAAACGCAGGGCATGCATCAAACAACAACAGAAGGTTATGTCTGAGACGAGATAAAAGAAAGGTTGAGATGAATTAACTCATGACAGGAAACAAAAACTTTGTGCAGGGAGGTTTTAATCGCAGACAAAACAAAACCATGCTCCAGACGCAACAGGCCAGCAGGAGTTAGGGGAAGAGCACGAGGGAATGCGTGAATACGGTCCAATGCTCCAGTTTATAACCTACACAATGAGTTAATGTAACAATTATAATATTAACACTGCAAACAAGCGCAAAGCCCTTTAACAGTACCGCATAGATGACATTTAAAATCAGCTCCATCCGTACAACGTTTAGTGGGGATCAAGCGTTACTGACATAAAGCATTGCGGCAATACCTCTGAGGTATGAAATATGGGCGCTCTTAAAGGGGCACTCAGTCATTTCTGCGGTTTATGTCAAGTAATATTATTTTCGTTCATGTTGCAGTTGTTTATGTGTAGGTTCTAGGGGTGTAATGATGTCAATCTCATGGCATGATAATACAGTATAAAGTATAATAGTATAACGTCCGCGGTATGATATTTATTGCGATATTTTTTTAAAAAATAGATAGGGTTAGGTTTAGATTCGATACGCATCATGATATTAAGATGTAATAGATACGCATCTATTATTCAAATAATAGATTTATTTACAAAACATTAACAATTCTCAATAACTGTGTTGTACATACAACTTAATAAAGAATTTGCAATATTTCAAGATTTAATTGACTGTGTCACTGAACAATAAAACATGAAATTAGCTGAAACCTAAGAGAGAACAGGTAAAGCAGTAAAACAATAAATGTATTCATGATTCTGAACCTGAAAATACAGAATTATACTATGCTATAAATAACGTAAGCCTTTTTTACTGGTAAATCAGACATTTGGCATTATCAGGACTATTACATATCGCCCCATTGCATTATTATACATTATATTTAACATTAAATATAGTAGTTTAATGTCATACTGTTACTGACGCAGTACACTCTCGCTTTCAATGCATTCGTTGAATCTTTCACGCAGATAAGCCACCCGTGCAGATTAATGCACTTACATAAGAATAAACTGCTTTGAAGCCTCATTCTACCAAACTAAAAGCGTGATACGGCGAGTTAAAGTATGCCTTCACTTCGAGGAGAGCAGATGATCAATGACCGTTCCAATCACAAGAAAGCGTGTCAAAATGACTACTCCCAAACTGTAAATGGTTAGTTCATGCAAAAACGAATATTCGCTCTTCCTTTACTCCCTCTCGTGTTGTTTCCGTGCGTCACGCAATCATCTGAACGTCCGTGTTTACTCCAGTACACGCGTGATGTTCGTCATATAAAGCCATTGTGTCTCTTCAGAAGACTTGGATTTGGATTATACACTCGATTGATTATTTTTTTACGATGCCTTATGACATTTTTTACGTTTTAGGGGAATTGACTTTGAATGAAGGGACAGAAATCTCTCATAAAAAATAAATATCTTTATTTGTATTTGAAAGATGAATGAAAATTTCATGAAATGACATGAGGGTGAGCACATGATGATCGCGGATCGCAAGTCATATCGTTTACATCAACGTCGCATCGTGATATCTGGATATATGATGTATCATTACACCCCTAGTAGGAACCATTCATTTCTATCAAACTTTTTAATGAAGAAAAAATGACTGAGTGAAGAGGTTTACACGACATCTCTATGAACCGACAGAGCCGTTGCTGTTGTAAATCTTTAGCCTACGGTAGATTTCATTGTAAGAGGTATTGTTGCAGTATAATGGTCTGGAGGGATCGCGGTACCTTGTCCAGCTGAGACACCACCTCCCACAGGAGCGAGTGAAGCACTGACAGCTCGCGGCCCAGGTCGATGTAGCCCTCAAAGCCCGGGGTGTTGGAGATCGTCTCAAGATTCGAGATCTCAAGCAGAAAACGGGTCATACCAGCCCATTCATGCTCCAGGAATTCATTCATGAAGGCCATGTACTCCTCTTTGTTCCCGAATCTGATGTAACGGGGAATAAGAAAGGATAAATCCTAAAAGTGCTCTAAGGTGGAGACACTGAAGTTTCACAATGATTGCGTTTACATGCACAAGAATATTACAAAGTTAATACATAACATTACATTTTGACTTTAAGTTCCAGTTTTCACAAATCATTTCCTATTTGAGTCAATATCTAGAGATGCACGACTCTTTTTTTGGCTGATCCAGATTATACTGATATCACTTTTGTCTTTAAAATAGATTCCAGATCATGTATTAAGGTGTACTAGCTAGTTCATTGCTGTATCATCTAATCATCTTCATTGAACTGTTTATGGATATTAATGAAAATTGCTGATTTTGTTCAGAATCAAAATTCAACATCTATTTTTTTTGTTACCATTCCAAAACTGTGAAGATTGATCTATGCATGCTCAACAGAAATCTGGTGTTAACTGTGAAATAACATCCAAAGATGTTATTATATATTTTGAATCAAAAAAGCACCTGTTAATTGGTAAATTTTATTTAATGTATTGTAAACCCATTTCCTTTTAGCTGTGTTATCTTTTTGGATGTCTTGTTACAGTTGTAAATGTTTTATGTGTCTTTAATATCTAAAATAAATAATAATAAATCTGGATCCAATATACAGGGTTCCCACACCTTGGTAAACTTCAAATTCAAGGACTTAATGTGGGACAGAAGTGAGAGCGAGGTCACATCGTGTTGATCTGATATTCACTTTTGCATGGATTTGATTGAAAAGAGTTTAGTTTTAAGATATATGAATATGCTTTTAAGTTTTCACAAATGTTTAATGTTTATGAACACAATATACAGTCATTGACTGAACATATTTGGGTTCGGTGTAAGCTCTGAGACGCTGAGGTGCCATCGTAGTAGTTTCGTGTGTGTGAACGTCATGGCAACGCACAACACAAAGGCCTCACGCAGGAAACACTTAACGTAACGCGTAAATGTGTGTAACTAACGTAAATCAAGCAAGCTGGTGTGCACCGGCCACGAAGTGCTGGCGAAATAACACATCAGCGGACCGGAGCGAATAATATGGAATGTTTTCCAGAAAACTTCTTGCACAAAATAAACTCACGCACTTCCAAGGACCTGTATCTATGCATGTTTATTCTCAAAATCTTTCCAGGGCCCTGATTATTTTTCTCAGATTCACAAACTTTCAAGGACCCGTGGGAGCCCTGTCTGATACACACGTGTGTTTTATTTCTCAACGGTTTACGTTCACTGAAGCCATAGCTGACTGTGTTTACTGTATTGTCAAGCCCTGCTATAATTTTGTACAGGTTTAATTTTGTTTTGTCAAGTATTGAATTATTTTACCCAGAGAAAAACAACAGACATTATACAACTTCAGTGCCTTCACACAGTTGATCAAATCGGTATCTGCCTTGTTCATACGATAGCCGATATGCCAATGATTTTAAATTGATCAATCGGCCGATCTCAACTATTTTCAAATTCAAAACCCCAAAAATCTACTTAATATTTTGCATTTTATCTAGTAAACATCTAGTACTGCATGAGAAGTGTTCATGACATACTTGGCAAAGTTAGCAAGATTCTGGATGACTTTGGCGATGAGGGTGAGTGTTCGAGAGGTGCGGTCGTCTGGGTATTCCTGCATGAGACTGAAGAGGGATGGGGACATGATGGCCGGGCACAGGAACCGCAGGAAGAGCGATGCACTAATCAGACGCTGACTGATGTCCTGCTTCCCTCGAGCATGGCACTGCTGCTTCCATGAGGCAAACACCTCCTTCAGTTCCCGTGGAAACACACTGACCGGAGCACAGACGCAGGTTAGGATGGAGCTCATGCACATCGCAGCTGTATTTGTAGTTAGCAGTAGAGGCATTGTGAACTACAAAATCATCCTTGCAAAAAGCTTACATATTCAAAAGTTTTTTAATGTTTTCAAAAACAGTGATACCATTTCTGTATCAGAATTCTTTGATGAATAGAAAGTTTAAAAGAAATGCATTTATAGATTTTCTTGTATATATTCTTTTCTTTGCTGTTGTTGTTCAATATTCTGCTCAGCTACTATTAAAACGTTTATGCTTTATGCAAACGATGTCTTGTGTGTTGTATTCTGTAAAGTGTTGTAGTTGAAGGAGTTACCAGTAAGAGTTGATGATCTTGCAGAAGGCCAGCTCGCAGCACATCTTCAGGTTACTCTGGTGCTCGGGAAGCTCCCCGCTGGAGCACTTTGATGGGTCTACTTCACAATTTTCATCCGACTCGTACAAGGCTTTAATAAACTCTCCTACAAAGCAGAACACAAACATACAGTAAAGGATCTTAGTTATACAAGCTTAAATTAGCAACCTTTTCCCAAAGGAGAGCCGGCAAATAGTGCAATCAACCTCCTTTTAATACACCAGGGAAATCCTTTAATTTACCTAGTGCATCATGGAGGTACTTCTGTCCCACCAGTTTGAGGTATTCTTCAATGGCTTTGGTGGCTAGCGTGTTCTCTCTAAAGATCAGCACGTCATGGTCAGCGCAGCGATCCACCTCTGACATCACCAGATCCGTTAGGAAATCCTAATAAAGACCAACCTTCAGTCAAACATGCGATTTATGGGTAATTTAAAGGATCAGTTCACTTCAAAATGAACATTTCCTGATGATTAACTCGCCCCATCTCATCCAAGATGTTCATGTCTTTCTTTCTTCAGTCGAAAAGAAATTACGTTTTTTGAGGAAAACATTCCAGGATTTTTCTCCACATAATGGATTTCAATGGGAACCAACGGTTGAAGGTCCAAATCAATGCAGTTTCAGAGGAAGGGCTTCAGAGGCTCTGATGATCCCAGACGAGGGATTTTCAAAACAAATAAACATTTATATTATAATTATAATAATAATAATAATAAAGTGCCGAAAAACTCATGTTCTCCTCCAACATCGTTGTTTTTCCTTTATTTTTGTAAAGGCCGCTTGATTTAGTCTTTGCACGTTTGTTTTAACACTGGGTCGGCACTTCCAACTACATCATGTGACCTTTCCGACGTGATGACATCATACGCCGTGAAGAAGCAAAACACCGAAGTCGAGCATTTGAGGTTAAATATAAATGTTTATTTTTATGGTTTGTCTAGATAAGAGCCTATTCCTCTGGGATCATCAGAGCCTCTGAAGCCCTTCCTCTGAAACTGCATTGATTTGGACCTTCAACCGTTGCTTCCCATTGAAGGTGGAGAAAAATCCTGGAATGTTTTCCTCAAAAAACTTCACTTCTTTTCGACTGAAGAAAGAAAGACATGAACATCTTGGATGAGATGGGGTGAGTAAACTATCAGGAAATGTTTATTTTGAAGTGAACTAATCCTTCAAGTTAATGAGACCGTACCTTGGCCCGTCCCGTGCTCTGCAGTATGTGCACGAGCGCGCTGGCCATCTCCTCTTTGTTTTTCACGCTGATGACGGGCTCCAGCACAGAGCACAACATGGTATAGTTATTGGTCACAAACTCTGCAAACTCCTTGTACTGCTCCATGGGCAGGATAGAGACCGTCTGGAAGCGAGATTTGATGCGGATGGAGGGACCTCCGCCTTTGGATTTGCTGGTGGTGGGGGTGCTGACCGGATACCATTTCTCCACAAACTGCCTTCCCATCACTCCCTGCACGGGGATGTTCACCAGACCCACGTAGTTGTTTTTGTCCTTTTTCTTTTTCTTATCCACATCACGGTAGATGTGTACAGTGATGCTCTTCATGGCTGGAAGGCCGGAGAACTCAAAGTGTTCCCCCCAGAACAGGCAGTCGGAGCGGGTTTTGCTGGTGGTGCGGGCGTACAGCATGTCATCCAGACACAGCTCACAGAAATACTTCTTTTTCGGTGGCAGGTCTTTGGCCTCGATGATCCACAGGCGGAGGACGTTTTCCGCCCGCCGGCAGTTGTCCTGGTGATGGAATGACACTGATTGAATCACAGCAGCTCATTTTAGGTATAAAACAAGCATGCGTGGTTTTGTATTGATTAAAAATGACAACAAACAAAGCATCTAATGGTCACCTTATTAGGCTGCACGGTTCTCTTGAGGTTCTCCATCCATTTGTCCCGTTCAGCAGCAGAGGAGCAGCTGAAGCACTTACTCCCACCCGAGTACGCCACCTTACATGAGGAGGGGGACAATTCAGCAATTCATTCATAAAGTAAATCATTCATTTAACCTACGTGATATAAAGCACTGAACTGCATCCACTATAGCCCTGTGGCTTTCCCAAGGCCCAGTTTGATTGCATTTACATTAATTAGATACTTTCTGCTAAAGCGACTTACAAAAGACTCAAGCAAAACTTTGTTTTGTGTGTGTGTGTGTGTGTGTGCACTCATCTGAAGCGTGCACACGGCGCGTCACATATAGCGCCCAAATATTGAGTTCTCTTTCAAGTCTTGTGCTTGAACGGACAAATTCACACAAAAATATGTCAATATGCTAAAGTAAAACGTAAACAGTGGAGAAAGACGTGTGTTCATGTGCAGTGTGTACTGGATCCGTGCATTATGTCTTAAAGGGACAGAAGCCTTTTCCTGCTGTCTGTGTTTTTAATGTTCATCAAAGAAATCACTCACTGCTCTTGACTGAATAACTTTTGTAACTTCAACAACGATTCATCTTTATTTAATTTATACAGTGAAGATTATAATATGCAATGTTATTTTATATTTAATTACTTTATTCTGTACCGGAAAAGCACTGTTTATTTTATATGCGTCTTTGCTCTAGTGGACGTATTTGTGCTGTTGCTTGTAGTTTGATTATTTGTTCTTATTTTCTTTATTATTATTTGATGAATATATATAGTTGAATATAGCTAATAACTAATTTTCCTGAACATAGCACATACCGAAACCGTGATAAAAACCCGTTGAACCCCTAGTTTGTCACAGGGTTCACAAAATGTAAATGCATTAAAAGTTTGGGTTAAGATTTTTTATTTAAAGAAATTAATACTTTTATAAAGCATGGACGCATTAAAAGAGACAGTAAATGCACTGATAATGTTACAAAAGGTTTCCATTGCATTTTGGACATTTTTCATGGTTTCCACAAAAATATTAAACAGCACAAATGTTTTGAACACTGATAATGATAAGAAATGTTTCTGAAGGATCATGTGACACTGAAAGCTAACACTCCAGTTTTGCCATCACAGGAATACATTTTAAAATATATTAATAGAAAACAGCCATTTTTGTAATACTATTTACATTTTAAACTTTATAAATGCAGCTTTGGTGAGCATAAACTTCTTTTTTTAAAACATCTGAATGGTAGTGTACATATAAATGTCAATGTGATCATGGGAATAATGCTAAGAGGCAAAGTTTGTACCTCAAAGCAGAAGTCTTGTCCCAGAATGCTGCTGTGTAACGGTTTGATGTAGACGTCCTCCTCCATACTCAGATCCAAAGCTTCAACAGCACTGCCTGGACTCAGCAAAGATTCATGGGAACAGGACTCCTTCAATTTGGGCAGGCCTCGTGACCTAGAGCAGCACACAGAAACAACAGAAACCTTAACTTGGTTACTTACGATTCAGCCAGATCACTTAGTAA
Organism: Rhinogobio ventralis; assembly: GCA_039654625.1. Lineage (NCBI taxonomy): Eukaryota > Metazoa > Chordata > Actinopteri > Cypriniformes > Gobionidae > Rhinogobio > Rhinogobio ventralis. The sequence continues at coordinate 40,840,539 of CM077200.1, read as the reverse complement.
TAATCACATCCTCTCTTCCGATCCCGAGATGCCAGTCTCCTTCCTCACTGGCTACAGTGTCCTCAGACACAGGAAGAACCATTCTGCTCAGAAAGATTCATTATAATGTCCTATGAACACAAGGTTCAGATCATTTTAATTTATTAAAAAAAGAGGAATTTACACACTACGGCCACAGGGGGGCAGTCAAACGCAAGAGTTTCAGCGATAAAAAATCATTTCCTTTTACATGTATATATACGCAATAATACATTTATACTTTACTGTAGTTAAAGCAATATTTATTATATAATCTCTGACATGCAAGAAACAGCTTGCAGAATCTCACTGCTTCCTGAAAGAAAGTTTATACCTACGAAAAACAACTAAAGATCCACTTGAAGGAGTATCCCAAGAGCATATCAGGATATTATGGCATTCCCAAAAAGAAGCGCCGACTCCAGTCAGGTGTTACGCGGTTTCGCTTCATTCGTTGGTGTAGAGCTACTTCAGCGTAGCTCAGGTGAGGTTAAAGAGGACGACAGGAAGCTGATGTGATAAACAAGAAAGAGGGCTGGCCAATGCAAAGTCCCCGTGAGCATGTTTCCATGGGGACTGCCCTATGAGGAACTGAGGAGCGAGGGGTGAGTTACTACACAAACACCTCAAACACACACACACACACCTGCACTACATCCACACCTTGACATTACTCACATGGTTGGGCTTTGTGTTTAATGAGGATTCAGTCATTAATGAGACCAGAGGAGAAATCATTCTACAGGGCTTCTGCACGTCTTATGAAGGTACATTTAAGACCTTTTTAAGACCAATTAAAGGAATAAACTGAAGGGAACAGCACGTCAGTATGCTCTCTAAATGTAAATGTCTAAGCACACAATGAGTGTGTTAGTGACACTTCAGTGACACACTCGACATTAGGGCGAGTAAATGATGATATTTTTGGGTGACACTCCCTTTAAGTGCTTTTCATCCAAAATGCAACCAATTCCGTGTCATTCTGCATTATACAGTAAATTACATTTTTATGAATGGATTCTGCATCGCAGAAATCATAGGGCGCTAATTTAATGCCATGATATTGAATTTAAGACTTACTGATGCAATTGAAGACATTTTTAATGCATTAACTCGTGGACGGTCAGGTTAAGACCCGCAGAAACCCTGTTCTAATGCTGATTTGCTGCTCAAATCTGTCCTGAAGAAGAACATAGAAAGATAAAGCCAGATACATTACTGTATCTTTCAAGAAAGCAAACATCCGTTAGCGTTTTGTTTTTAACTTTACCGCGGCTATAAGGTTGCACCCAATGACACATACGTTCAGACAGCTGGTCACATGACATGGACTATCCTGGCGTAAGAGCCCAGTAAATCTGCAGGCATCAGTTCCTCTCATCCTGCTGACATAAAAACCAGATTACCACAACGATTGGCTGCTCATCTGGCTCACATCCCAACAGAACTCAAACACAAGGCCCATCACTTCCCCATTACGTGTCCATCATGTTACCCGATATTTTCCCTGAGTTGTCGGGAATGAAATATAATTCAGTTATACAGCCCATATTGTGGAATAATACAAAAGACAACACGTCTTCTCTGGCTGTATGGAAAAAACTGCACAATCAATGTAGCTCGATTTATGAACAAACATCTCAGTCAGTTTATTTACTAAAACTATTCAAGTCATTCTGAATCAGTCTAATGAATCTTTCACCAGATGAACTCTGATCGGACTCACTTACCAAACCTTCTGATTTAAGACTTTAAGACCAATTAAAGGAATAAACTGTCAGTATGCTCTCTAAATGTAAATGTCTAAGCACACAATGAGTGTGTTAGTGACACTTTACAATTTCCAACAGATCTCATAACTTTTTAATACATTTGACAAAAAATATCTTAAAGTTTGAAATCTTGAGAAAGTGATTTTATGATTAAAACAAGAGCAAATATCTGCCAATGTGTTCATAAACATCAACTTCATTCAAAAGCAAGTCATTTTCATACCCAATGACAGACATTTGTTCTTGTTTTGAGCATAAACTCACTTCATTTTGTCCAATTTCTCAGAAAATGTTCTTAATTTCTTCATTTTGCATGTCATTAAATGAGTCTTGATTTAAGGATGTTTTGAGTTTGTGCTGGAAAACAGAAATCCTGAGGAAGAACAGCATTTATGCAGCGCATGCATTTTAATGTACGGCCTTATGAAATCTGTTTTATTTGTTTTATAGTTTATTCTGTTTTAGTTTTTCTGGACTCTGCTTTAATGGTCAGATTAAATGTGACTGACTCTCGTTCATCTTCTGAACACAAATGAAGATATTTGTAATGAAATGGAAAGATTTCTGTCCCTCCATTGACAGTCTAAGCAACTTCCACTGACGCTTCAGAAAGTTCATAAAGAGAAACTGATCCATACGGATCGAGCGGATTATGCCAAGAGACTCGATGGCTTTATATGATGAAGGGTTTGAGCGACATTAGGGCGAGGAAATGACCACAGGATTCTCAGTTTTGGGTGAACTGGCCCTTTAAGTGTTCGGACCTACTTTTGATTTATTCATGCAAAATTTGACAAATTCCGTGTCATTCTGCATTATACAGTAAATTACATTTTTATGAATGGATTCTGCAATTTCATCCACATTTTCAGCATCGCAGAAATCATAGGGCGCTAATTTAATGCCATGATATTGAATTTAAGACATTTTTAATTGTGGAAGGTCAAATTAAGCCTTTAAGACTGGCGGAAACCCTGGAATCTGACGTCCAGCCACGTCCCCAAATGAACTGCTTGTGGCTTGTCAGGCTGAATGCAATTGCATATGCCAATGTGAAGTTAAAGATATCGGTCCATCTCCTCCATCCTAGCAGTATCTCTTCCCGTCTCCCTTCACAGAGGCGTGGCACACTGATGCAGGAACAGCAGGGTGACTTCTGATGGAGGGCTCTCGATCCGTTTCGGACAGCTAAGCAGATCAGTGCACAGTCAGCCCGTATCCGGACACAGCTCTCCCACATTATCCAGGAAATCTGATCAGTCCGCCGGGACTGCGGTGCCACATTCAAGCTCTTTACAGTCAAAGCTTCCAAGCCCACTAAGAATACAGGACTAGTATTTTCATTCAGACCACATAGTGAGAGGTGATTCTGCTACAGCAAAGGTCGATTACTTTAAAGCCTTTAATGTGCCATTTACATTTTCCTTTCAGCTACAAGTTCAAATGTTTTCCCATAGCCAGCCATTCAGCGGAGCTAAGAAAGCTCTGAAGAGAGGTCTAGCTAGCGAGACGCTCTTGGCACGTTCATAAAAAAAAGTTAGTTTGGGTGCATTTTCTTCGGCTTTGTTTAGCTTTTCGGTACATCTAACAAAACATTTTGTAGCCTGAAATGTGAACAAACAAGCAAACAAAAATCCCCACATGAAATATGATGTTTCAAACCTGCACTGTAAAAATATTACACATTAAAAAACATCACATTCATTTCACTGTAAAATAGTCAAATTTATACAAACTTATTAAAGTAAAAACTATAAATTGTCATAATTTACAGTGAAAACAAACTTGCAATATATTTTGTATAGTTTTGTTTGCTTTGTTAATAATGTACATTAGTGTTTTTGTGTTACATTTTGTTATTTAATGTTTATTGCTTTTGTTTTACCATCTGTATTATGCACATTTTGGATGAAAAAAAGTGAAATATATGGTAATATACACCGATCAGGCATAACATTATGACCACCTTCCTAATATGATCGGTGTAGAGGCACCAATATGTCATCCTTTAACACCTGAAACATTACACTTTTTTTATCATATGGCGAATTATATGACATTCACTATATATAGTGTAGTCAATGGTAAACGCGTGAGCGAGTGATTTTGGACAGTATATGCATGAAACGCTGTTGTCTAAAGCTCCTCATGAACTCTGCACTGCGGCCAGAGGTCATGCATATCTCCATCCTCTCTTTCCATGACACTCAGTTGCCGTGGAAAAACATTTCTTGACATTGTCCTGACAACTACATCATTCCTAAGCAACTGATGCAGACACACACATCGGCTTATTCCAGATTTGATTTGAAAACTAAATTAGATTTTTCTGCAGTATGAAAAAAAATAAACGAACATAACGTTGCATGGGCTGTGTTTATGGTCCATACACAAAGTAGGTAATGCTATAGTTTAAAGTTTGGGATCAGTACGCAGGGCTTTAGACACATTTAAAGACACAAGTACTAGCAAAACAATACATTTATAGTTTGTAGAATACACAGTGATGTCTATGGCAATAACAATCCATTAACGACGTGATATATTCATATCACATACACATTGTGTAAGTAACTATAAAGTTTACTCGACTCTTCTCCCACTTCACCGGCCTCTATTTCAGGAGAAGTGGATGAACTGACGTGTTGCGCATTATAATGCATTATAGATCAACATGATTATTATATTTTCAGCAACAAAACACATGCATGTATTTGAGAATCGGAGTGTCAGGTAGTTGATGACATAACCAGCAAGTTTGTGAATATTTTGAATAAAAAAGGAAAAACTAAATAAAAGCGATAGATCTGCCATACAGCGCCTGCCGTGTGTCACGTGAAGGGCAGGGAAATATTACTTTACTTAAATATTAATCACACATAACATAAAAGTATTATTGCCATGGGTGTTATTTTATTAATGTTTTCTTTTAAATTTATGCTTGTTGGAAGCAATGAAGCAATCAAGCTTTTAGTCAATCTTTACATTAACGCAAAACCAGCATATATAGAACGATTCATCATTATGATTAATATAAAAATAAGGTCCAGAGCCCTGGTGAGATTTGTTTTGAAAAGAAATCAAATGTTTTATTACAGTTAAGATGTTTATAATGTTATAATTGCATAATTTTATTTATTAAAGAATCCGAAAAAAACACATCACCCTTTTCCACAACAAGCAGCACAACTGTTTTCAACACTGATAATAATCATAAATGTTTATGAGCACCAAATCCTCATATCTGAATGATTTCTGAAGGGTCATGTGATCTGAAGACTGGAGTATATAGTAAATTGCAATAAAATGTCACAATATTACCATTTGTTTTTTAAATGGCGGAGCATAAGACTTTTTTTTTTTTTAAACATCTAAAAAAATCTTGAACGGTAGTGTATATAAATGAAAATAACTTTGTGAACTATGCCTTTAAACACCCACACACACACACGCGCACACACACACACACGCACGCACACACATGAATGCAGTGACAGATGTCTGCTGAGAGTTCAGCTGTAATTCATCTCAATCAAACGGTCACATGCAGTTCCTCTGTCCTACACACTCTCACATGCGCCACAACACTCACACACTACTCTCTGAGCAAGAGCTCCTCACACACAGATGCACTCAAGGAGCGTGATTAGAGTCGCACCTCCTCCTCATCTGTAGTCTGACCACAGGCGCGGTGGCCATTAGACTGTAGAGAGACACCAGCAACATCACAGACAGAGCTCAGTCTCCTTCCTGTTCCAACTACCCACCACAAACTACAACGCTGGACAAGACATGCAACTTCCTGTGACACACTGATTGTGTAGTAATCAAGCAAAAGTGACTTTCCCTAATGCTATTAACAGCCCTGCTTATCCATTAATCCTCCAGCTAAAGTCAGATTTACAGCGCTTACACACCCGACCGCAGCACTGGAGGATGTAAATCTGACAAATCAAATGACAGAAAACAAAGAGCCACTGTCCATGTGATTTAACGCCTTATGGACAGCGTTAGACCAAAGAGGACCATAATCAGAACAAGTGAGATCCTCTGAATGGCAATCAATGAAGAAAGATGTTTAATGGGAGCTTTTCAATGGTGATCAGTGGAGAATTTTGGTCTTATTCATCGTCCATCAGCTCACAAAACGTTTTGAACTTTTGAATGGCGATCAATGGGGGCTTTCGCACCGGAGGAACCTTTCCATAGTTCCTAGAACGAATGGCGGAAGTTCCCGTGTTCACACCACAGGAACTGGGAATGATTTTAGTTCTAGGAATGCCTTTTGGGGGAACTAAATTAGCTCCTACTTCAGAATAGGGTCTAACCATAGACTGTAAAAAAGATGGACGACACGGCTTCACTTTCTCCCGTTGGCGTAAGTGAAGCCGCCAGCCGCCCTGACATCTTGGGTCTCGAGTCTGCGCAGTCGTGAGCGTGATGTGGAGCCGCGGTGTCAAGGTCCCGCCCCCACTCCTGCCTAAACAACAACTTATTGTGAAATAAACAGTTATGGAAATGTAGAGATTAAAGTTAAAGCTCCAATCTCCTCCTAAAACCAAACTTATTTAAAAAACGAACACTTGAAATGACAGTGTATTAAAAACTGCCTAAAATGACAGAAACCATCTTTGGAAAAATTTATTTGAAGAGTAATTTATTTGTTGAGTTTGTCCCATTAGATTGCATGGAGAGGGCGAGGTTTATGAGCGATCCTGCATCCAGCCACCAGGGGGCGACCGAAAGGGTTGGCTTCACTTTTCAGGTCTCGTGCCGTACACTTGGGTCTAACCCAGCACAATAGAAACTACCAAGTGACATAAGTGTACGCTGATTGGCTGAACACACGTGAAAAACCAGCACACACAATATTTAAAAAAGCTGTGTAGATTATAGCCTATATATATACACATACACTCCACAAACTAACTCAACGAACAGGGAAAACAGTGATAGATGGACCTCTCAAACTTTACACTAAAAAGAAAATACAACACGACTTTGAGGGGACCGAACCCGAGATCATTTAACCCGACCATTACATTTACATGTTAAGCCCAAACCCGACCTGAACCCGAGATCATTTAACCCGACCCGACCATTACATTTACACGTTAAGCCCAAACCCGACCCGAACCTGAGATCATTTAACCCGACCATTACATTTACACGTTAAGCCCAAACCCGACCCGAACCTGAGATCATTTAACCCGACCATTAAATTTACTTGTTAAGCCCGAACCCAACCCGAGATCATTTAACCCGACCATTACATTTACATGTTAAGCCCAAACCCGACCCGAACCCGAGATCATTTAACCCGACCATTACATTTACATGTTAAGCCCAAACCCGACCTGAACCCGAGATCATTTAACCCGACCATTACATTTACATGTTAAGCCCCGAGGTCCACTCCGTTTCTCACAGCAAATACCATTTTTGCAATATGTTGTATTTAAAGCTTGCGAACGACATGTACAAACACAGGCGCAGCGGCCCATCAGCACAGCAGTAAGAGAAGGAGCACGGACTCAATTACGTAGCTTTGCTGTGGTCGAACAGGTGCAACAGTCACCAAATTCTCTGGAACTCAAACTTTAAACTTCAAAAAGTTCATGCAGTGTTGCTAAACTATTTACACAAATACATCCTTCTCAGTACGAGTTATAAAGGAAGAGAACGGCATCGACAGTTCTTGCAGAGTGCAGCTTTTCCTGCATCATGTGATAAGTTTTCCCTCAGTCGTTTTTTGCGTTATCGCACTCATGGCTAATGTTCGCTTTGCCTGCTTGCTGTGTTGTGACCGAACTAGTGTGCAAGAGCGGTAGCACATGCGCAAAACAGTTTTGTGATATAAATGATATAGCCTATTATGTCTATGTATGTGTGTGTGTGTGTGTGTGTGTGTATGTATTAATCTGCGCATGTGCTTTCTCTCTCTCTCGCGTGCTGTTTGGTCACAACATAGCAAGCAGGCAAAGCACACGGCGCACACACACTATATGTACATAGCCGATTTAGTTTTTCTTGGTTACAAAACCGAACCCGACCCGAACCTGTTCATTAAACATTAGCCCGAACCCGACCCAAAACCTGCACGTTTTCGGGTAGCAGACCTCTACGGCAAATGCTAATACTTTTTCATATACGGTCTACTTTCTTTGTATAACAGTTCTCTCTAATAACATATTAAACAGGACTGTTAAACAGATCGTAAACTAATGAAGATGGAGAATGTGAGCGCTGTGTGCTCAGGCGTTCTCAGCGCCGTCAAAATAAAAATCACAACAACAAGCCGGCTTACATAACTTCAGAGTTACTGGTGGTGCGAATGCAACCAGGAAAATGTTCCTAGGGGAACCGCCCTGGTGGCTAGTTCCTATAAGTCCCTAGAACTAGCTGGTGTGAAAGCCCCTATTGGCAAACTGGACCTCACTAACCAGCCAAACCATGTGTCAGACAGCCGGTGCTCTCCACTATGGGGCGGTAAAAAAAAAAGCGAACACTTAGTGCAGTCAAAAGGTTTTTAAGATCATGTCAAACATATGTTCACTCAAGTGTATCCAAACTTTTGACTGGTAGAGCAAGAGCCGTTTAAATCGTAGCTTTGACGCATTAGCTTCATTAGGGACGAACTGCCAGAACGGTTGTGCCAGAGAGCTGTCAGACTGCCTGAAACATTTAACATTTCTTTTAAAACAGATCTCATGTTATGCCAGGTCCCAGCACAGCATAACTTCCAACCAGCTGTTCTCTATAAAGCACATGCATGAATTTAAAAGAAGTTGGCCTTGTAATATAAGCACGCACCGTTTTTCAATATCTGCTCATAATTAAAGGAAAGCGAGAAAAGTAAACATATCACGTTAGTACCTACAAAAGGTCAGTAGACAAGATGATCCATTCAAATATATCAGTGTATTATGAAATGTATATGGATTAGAATTTTTTATCTGACAGATAAAACAAATCTGTCTCTTAAAATTCTGGGTGGAGACACAAAAAAGGCAGAAGGAAATTGAGCGAGGTTCAGTCACAGAAACAAACCAGCATAAGTTGTACCTGTCATTTTCTGTTGGCCGTAGTGACGGGAGTCTAAAGCTTGTGTTGCGGTCCAGCTTTGTCTGACTCTTCGTCCTTTTGATGGATCCTTTCAGTCGTTTACTTAAAAAGCCCTGTGAAGCAGAAGAGCAGAGAAAGTCAGATGTGTCCCTTTAAGAAACTCACGTTCTTCAGTCGCTGAACGAGTGTGACTCAAGCTTGCTCATGAGTAAGTGTCTGTATATTCAGCTTTTTTATAGTCATGATCAATTATACATGTAGACCACTCACTGAACGACCATGAGAACATATGACAGAGGCAATGGCACGATCACAAAAAAGCAGAACTTTAGCAAAGACTTCTTTGACCTTTCAAAAGCAGGTTTGAACATTAGAGGAGAGGCAGCTGAAGTAAAACCCAACAGACCATTTCAGCAGACGTATCAGTCTATCTTGGCGGTGAAAACGCACTAGCACAGACTAATAAAGGCCGGCTGAACAGTTTACCGTCTGCATGTAGCACAGTCAGTGCTTGCTCAATGTCTTGGAGGAAAACAAAATATTAATAAGTAACCAAGTGAGAGAGTTCAAACGGCCACCTGCGGATATATATGTGAGTAATATTTAGTTTTGGATCAGAATGAGCTGTTCTTACAAGGCTTGTTAGTTTCAGCAAAACAGGAAGAAAAAAAACCCTCAGCATGGGCTTATTCATTCATGTCCGGTGTGAGAGTCAGTGTTAATAACGCATTTCAGTCAGTAGGAGAAGCAACATAAATAAATATTAGGAATAATAATCATAATAATATTTTGAAATCAGACTGAATGCGCTCTCCAGAATCTCGGCAAAGTAGTAGGTCATCCGGGTACTATATAGTAGAGAAGCATTCGATTTCAAACTGATAAGAAAATCTGTTAATTAATCTAATTAAAAGGCACAATATGTAAGATTTTTGGATTAAAATATCCAACAACCACTAGAACAGTGTTATATATTTTGTTGACTTGTGTACTTCATCCCAAATGTTTCCAAGAATGTTTAAATATAGAGAAATCATAAATTTTAACCAGGACACAAAGCCGCTTTATATGATGTGTTTTATTAGACGCTGAGCAACTGTTTGGATCATTCATGGACAGAAACTAATCATTGTTCTCCAGCTCAACACAGTTAGTCTGATTGTTTAGATCTGGTGTTCTTGATTTACCGCGAGTACCATGTTTTACCATGCCTAATATGATCTCGCTCACTGCAGTGTGAACAAGTGTCTCATAGTAGCGCCGAGCGAACGCACAGAGTAGCATTATAACATCACTTTAACACACTCAGATGTGTGTGATATGATAAAACAGCACTGCGTTCCCACACAAGCATGAGCGAGAAGCGGAAGCGCTCAGAATGAAAGCTCCGCCCAATCAAGAGTCAAGACACGCCTTTGTTTTGAATAAGAGACCTCTAGCGGTGATTACATATTGTGCCTTTAATTGTGATTTCATTTAAAAAAATTAAATACACCATTTACAGTGAATTTAATATTCTGAAGAAAATAGGAAAAAGGAGAAAACAAGCAAGATAAAGTAATCTGTAGTAACCTCAGAGGGTTAGCTGAGCGGCTATACATTAAAATCATACGGTACAATGACACGGACTGTCTAAAAAGAAAAAGGGCAGGGAAAGTAAGATCTGTCCTGTTAAGATAAGTGCCAGGCAATAAGCAGGAGACCGTTTGGCAAGTGAAAGGGCCATTAGCAGTGATGAGATAGAAAGTAGGTGATAAATTAGTCATTCCTCATCAGAAGCATGATTTGAGAAAGCTTTATGTTTGAAATGTGAAACAGAGAGCGGGTGAAAGATGGAAGAGAGAGCGATGAAGCACTGTGAGACAAAGTAATGTGGAGGGAGTCGCTGGATAAAGTACAACATTTAAAAAGCATTCAATCTTAAAATCGTTGGCATTAATAGGGAGTTAGTCTTCCCTTATTAAAGGTGTTCTATCGGGATGAGGTCAGGACTCTGTGCAGGCCAGTCAAGTTCCTCCACACCAAACTCACTCATCCATGACTTTATGGACCGACGCTTTGTGCACTGGAGCGCAGTCATGTTGGGACAGGAAGGGGCCGTCCCTAAACTGTTCCCACAAAGTTGGGAGCATGAAATTGTCCAAAATGTCTTGGTATGCTGAAGCATTAAGAGTTCCTTTCACTGGAACTAAGGGGCCAAGCCCAACCCCTGAAAAACAACCCCACCCCATAATCCCCCCTCCACCAAACTTTACACTTGGCACAATGCAGTCAGGCAAGTCCCGTTCCCCTGGCAACCACCAAACCCAGACTCGTCCATGGGATTGGCAGACAGAGAAGTGTGATTGGTCACTCCAGAGAACACGTCTCACTGCTCTAGAGTCCAGTGGCGGCGTGCTTTATGTTGGCATTAATAGGGAGTTAGTCTTCCCTAACAGTGTTGACTCCTCTGGGAATCATGTGACGACTGCTGAAAAGCTACTATCCTATATACTGACAGGCTTCAATGTGGTCTTCACATAATGCATACATTAATTATATGCTGCCTCAACAGAGCCCATTAATCCCAATGCACCTGTCAATCAATGCCTCTATATTTCTTATAGAAAATGACTTGAGCTGTAATGAGACTTCAGATTAAGAAAGACACATCCAAGTCTTTTATCTCAGTGCACTAAATCAGTTTATTTGTCTAGGAATTTTGTGACGGAGACAAAAATTCACGTTTAATCACATATAAAATGACAAAAAATGCTGTGGATATAAATATCTTCCTTGTCCCACTTCCTGCCTGGTTAAAAATATCATCAAACAATTTCTAATGCATCTCTGAGGCACAGACTATTTCCAGAATGTTCCTTTGTTACAATATAAGTAGCAGAGGAAGCGTTTTGCTCATTGCTCATGCAATGCAGCGTTGAAAACACTGCACAGAAACTGAACATGCAAACGTGTAAGGTATGAGCTAATATCGTATTTATACATATATCATTCTGTCCTCATGCATGAGAAATGGCCTGGAATAAGGAAGACCATTAGCAGCTGGAGATAAGCGGAGGAGGACGACGTTTCACTAATCAGGGGCTCAAGAGGGTAATTAAAGTGGGGCATTTATCCCAAGCAGGAATTCTGGTCTATTTCTACATCAGTGCAGTGTGACATATAACCAGCCTCCTGTAAGAGACGATGATTAATGGTGGGGACTCAAAAATATGAAACTTGTCTTGAAGTTCTTCAGTTTCCTCAAATCCCACAGCTTCAGTGAACTGTCCTGAGCACCTGCTTAGGATTTCTGATTCTTTATTGTTATAAAAATACCCTGAGCTGCATGAAAAACACATACAGATCATACACTATATTGCCAAAAGTTTTTGGGACGCCTGCCTCTACATGAACATGAACTTTAATGCCATCCCATTCTTAATCCGTAGGGTTTAATATGGAGTTGGCCCACCCTTTGCAGCTATAACAGCTTCAACTCTTCTGGGAAGGCTTTCCACAAGGTTTAGGAGTGTGTTTATGGGAATTTTTGACCATTCTTCTAGAAGCGCATTTGTGAGGTCAGGCACTGATGTTGGACGAGAAGGCCTGGCTCGCAGTCTCCGCTCTAATTCATCCCAAAGGTGTTCTATCGGGATGAGGTCAGGACTCTGTGCAGGCCAGTCAAGTTCCTCCACACCAAACTCGCTCATCCATGTCTTTATGGACCGACGCTTTGTGCACTGGAGCGCAGTCATGTTGGGACAGGAAGGGGCCGTCCCCAAACTGTTCCCACAAAGTTGGGAGCATGAAATTGTCCAAAATGTCTTGGTATGCTGAAGCATTAAGAGTTCCTTTCACTGGAACTAAGGGGCCAAGCCCAACCCCTGAAAAACTACCCCACCCCATAATCCCCCCTCCACCAAACTTGCAGACAGAGAAGTGTGATTGGTCACTGTGTAAACAGGTGAAAAGTATTTAAGTTTTTTTTTTAGACTTATCACGCTTGAATGCTTCAATAGCAATTGAATGATAGCGTGATCATATACTGTAGCGCAGCCGAAGGATGAGGAAAACCGGATGCTGCATTAATTGCGTTAAACTGAAAAAATTAATCAGCCCTAGTTAATACCTAACTAATGTTAACAAATGAGATCTTTTTGCAAAGCGTTACATTTAAAAAAATGACTGGACAATGCACACTGGTGGGCAGAGAAAATAGCTAATAACACTCTAATAGCACATGAAAAGAAGCTTTCTGATCCATAAAAATTAAATAATGTCTGAAGGACACAGGAGTTCTGGCACTGCAGACTGAGAGAAGTAACTGAGGTCAATGAGATGGGATGATGAGCTGGTGTAATGCTAATATAAGTTTTGCTGAATGAACTCACAGGCACTTTGAAGGGTGACGAGTTGGGGCCATCCATGGAAATGTTCTTCTCCGAGCTGCCCAGCCCCGATATGCTCCTCCGCCTGGGAGAGCGATCCGCAGACTCTTCCGCTGCGAGAGAAGAGAGGAAGGATTAGACCACAGCAAATATTCAAAGACACTGTCTTTAAATGTTTTTAATATGCACAATAACGATCAGAGAACTATGAAAACATGAGCAGGAGAGCTGTAACAGAGGGGTAGCCCACTGTGGCTCACTTCCAGGAGGGAGTTTGACGTTAGTGATGAATTACTGATACTGCAGGCAGAGGAATCATTATAGGTGAAATCAACATTTGCACCAAACATTGCACTACTACTGTGGATGCACTAATTTAGAAATGATGGCTGACACAAAATCAATAACTATTTTATAATGTTATAGCTAAGATCTATATTATGAATACTTTTATCACGCACTGGGGCATTCTGATTGGCTGATATGTTCCAATAAGCACATAATTGTTTTCTATAATTGCACAGCTATTAAATAGTTTTAGGTTTGGTGCCTGCATTACTTGGATATATCACATTCCACAATCTTTCTTAATTGTTTAATATATATAACAATGATACACCAAACAACTGTTTTTAACATTGATAATAATGAGAAATGTTTCTCGAGCAGACTGGAGTAATGGCTGCTGAAAATGCAGCTTTGCCATCACAGGAATTAATGTGACCCTGGACCACAAAACCAGTCATAAGGGTCATCTAAAATCTGAATAAATAAGCTTTGGTGTATGGTTTGTTAGGACAATATTTGGAGATACAACTACTTGAAAATCTGGAATCTGAGGGTGCAAAAAAATCTAAATATTGAGAAAATCTCCTTTAAAGTTGTCCAAATGAAGTCCTTAGCAATGCATATTACTACTAATAATACATTTTTGATATATTTACGGTAGAAAATAATAGAAAATTTTTCTTTTTGACCATACAATGCATTGTTGGCTATTGCCACAAATATACCCGTGAGACGCACGACTGCTGTTGAGCTCCAGAGGCACATATTACAATTTAAAATATATTAAAATAGGAAACATAATAATAATAATAATAATAATAATAATAATATTTCACAATATTACTATTTTTACTGTATTCTTGATCAAATAAATGCATCCTTGGTGAGCATAAGAGACTTCTTTCAAAAGCATTTCAAAACAAATCTTACAGACCACAAACGTATATATAAATGAAGGATTCCTAATTATTACTTTGCCTTTCTTGATCCTGACCAATCTTAAATGGAGTCTGGGGTCTAATAAAGTCCCCAGTCCTCTGTAAATCTATCTCTCCCCTAATGACGGCCAGCGGGTCGCTAACAGAGAGCTTGTGCTTGGCTAGAGTGCCAGTCACACAGGTTTAAAAGAGTGATTTAACCCAAAGCTTTCACTAAGTCCTCTTAATAAACCACTTATCCATCCACTCATTAACGCTTACTTCACCTGCAGCCACCAGACTTCCAGATGGATGCCCTGTGCTCTCACATATATTAGTCATTTTCCTTTCATAGCCAAGTTTATTTTTAATTTCCTCAGACCGATTTATTCTGCCTTTGCAAGGAGCCCACAGCCAATGTGTGTCAAGGATGGAGCAGGACGTAACCTACATCCGCACAGCCTCCCAGAGATCCACCTCACCGGAGTGCAGATCACCCCAATAATGAGTTAATTCACCCTGAGAAATAAAATCCCAGTCCATCAAGTAAGAACAGCCGCAGAACTCCCGCCTCTCAGCGTCTGCACTGAATCAAGAAACACTGTTGAAACTGACCCAGAGGTCTTTTGGCCAAGATGCTGGTTCTGGTTTCAGCTTGCAGGCCTCAGTGGATCCATCCAATACAGATTGTGCCGGGTCTGTTGGAGAGCTGCCCAGAGCTGCTCAAGATCAAACCCTCCACTCACAATGAAGAGCTTAAAGAGATAGTTACAAACCCGTATGACTTTATTTTTACTCCATGTGTCCCACGAAAAAAATAATGCATCCATTTTGGTCAAAAACACTTTTTTGCAAGCTCTGCTATGTGTGTGTACCATATTCTTTCACTGGCAGCACGACTAGCATGGCAGGGCATCTCCGCAGGCACCACAAAAACATAGATTTATCTGTTAAACCAACAACTGTAACACAAACTACTCTTCCGTCTTCATTTGGAATTAAACTTCCAAGTAACTCAAAAATATTCATAGCCGTAGACCTGCGACCTTATTCGGTGGTGGAAAACTCCGGCTTTAGCGTGCTAGAAACACGCTATGAAATCCTAAGTAGAACGCATCTCACAGCTACGGTGATTCCCTCCATGTACAATAATGCAAAGGAGAAAGTCATTGAAGGTCTGAGCAGCGCACATTTAGTTGCCTTGACTATAGATTGCTGGACCTCCAGAGCAACACAGAGCTTCATGAATGTCACAGCACATTACATTAATGATAATAAATGTTTTAAATTTGACAATGTAGTGTGGTACAGTGCGAACAAAGGTCAGATATTATATTGCATAAAAGTCTAGTCTAAAAATGGCATAGCAACCTGTGCCACACAACAACAAAACAGTACAATGACAAACTCACTTAAATGGACGCTTTTACATTTTGCTTTGAAACCAAATCTTCTGCGATCATCTTGTCTGTCAGCTCTCCGCTCTCGTGATGAATGAGATCTGACTCCTGCTGCGTGTGTGCGGAGACTCTCGTTCGGCTCACGCTGTATCACGCAGACACGTTCAGTTGTAGTGTCTGTTCTCTAACTGAACTAAATGATTTTATTACTGTAAAATTCAAAATGGCGGTGGGCAAGTGATATAACCGGTGTTTCGCCTGAACACAGACTATTGCAGCAAGCCTAATACACAGAATACTGCGGGGTTTCAAATCACTAAAAACAGCGGGACGTTTTTAAAACGCTTAACACTTTTAGGATTAAATTAAGCAAAGATTAACGCTAATCCAGGATTTGCTGATATGGGTTTTGTGTTTTGAGTTGTGTTGCACCACTTAATTTTAAACACAGATTACCTACACAGAAAGACTGAGCCGACACCAAGAATCCTTATTAGTGCAACCCACCCTTAAATGTACTATAACAGTGATAATAAAAGATTAAATTCAGTTTACACCTTTGTGAAGATGCACAGGCGAGAAGATGAGCCAAGAATATGAACGTCTGCGTTATCCGATGGGAAAAACACTTAACGAGAAACCTTGTGTTGCATTAATATTCTGTGTTCATTTGCTTGCCTGTACAAAGTATACATACTCAATAAGGTGTATATTGAATTTGGTCTTTTAATATCACTGTCTTACTACAAACCTGGTAAAAATGACTGGCAGGCAATGGAGGAAAGCCTTGTTTTGCCCTACAGGTGGGCGTTCCTATAATGGTGTGACGTCACGTGAAAACTATGAATTACCACAAATATACCCGTGCGAGTTATGGCTGGTTTTGTGCTCCAGGGTCACAATTTTCTAAATATTCATGTTTCACTGAAGCAATACAATCATGCATGTTTGGAACAGCATGAGTAAATTATATAAAATTTAGTTGAAATATTGATTTAATATCCAAAAAGATACACTCAACAAACCTCTCATCAAATGAACAGGACGTAATGTCTCTTAAACCACGCGTTTGGCCGATCTCCAGAGAGCTATTGATTAAGGGCTAAATTTAGCAGTTCAACCTGTTTTGCAGCCCAGGAGTGGCCCAATCAGATTCTGTGTAGTCCGTCCGACTTCAAGATACACAAAACATTTTCCACACAACATCCCAACTTGCTTAGCTGCCCTTGACAAATAAGTGTGCATGTGATTAAATTTGTATGAAAACATATGAGAACTGCCTCACAAACCCGGCAACTTCTCACGCTTTCTCCTTTGAGCCACAGCTGGGTTTTAAAGACTCGGATCAAACTCTTACGTACATCACACACTTGCACGAGAGCTCTGCAGTGCTGAACTTGACAAATCGCAGCGATCCCTATGACTAAGCACAGTGGTACTTAAACATTACGATCTTGGCACTGGCAACACCAAATCATGGGTTCAAATCCCAGGTAATGCACAAAGTGATAAAACATTCATTTTGAAAGCACTTAATGTCACTTTGGATAAAAGCTAGATGCATAAATGTGAGTAAACGCAAATCAAAACCAGTAAAACACCACCTCGCTTCGCCTCTGAACAGATAACTTATCAAACAGGAAATGACTTGTAACAGCATATTCAAGCCAACTCCAATCATTATGGATTTTTTTAATGACCCTCCAAGTCTGAGAGCAGGACGATAACTTAATCTGTTAAAGTTAATCTAATAACACAGAGCTGAGAGAGAGAGCAAGATACCTCTATCACAGCTGTTGCCCATCACCTGCTGAATAAATGGAGCTGGTCACCATTGGATTGGCTGGAGAGTGACCATCGCCCTCGTCCAATGAGCTTGAGCGCTTTCCCTTTAATTGTCCATCACTTTGAGAGCGATTCCGCCGCATTGATAAACTGCAGCTTCTTCATTGTCCTGCTGTGGCTCACAGCCACATCGTACCGTCTTCCTCACTCCAGCGCGACTGAAACGTCCTCTGCTAAACCTCCCTCTCCCGTCTCAGTCCATCCTCTTCCCTCTATCCGTATCTCTGGGCAGCAATCCTAGTTCTCACTTTATCAGCCTCTTCCCTTTCTCTTTTTTGGCAGACCAGCGGAAGAGATTTTACCGCATTTACTCAATCAATCGCTGTAACCTCACTCCTCTGTTCCTCTCAGCAGAACTGCAAGCACTTCCCATCCCTCTCTCTCTCTCTCTCCCTCTCCCTCTCTCTCGTTCCCCCCCTCCGCGGCGCATCTGGCTCCGTCTGCCTGCTGCAGCCTTGCACATTAGGAAAAACCTCTTTGCCTGGAGACTTTTGTTTCTGTACTTCATGTGGGACACTGCTCTGGAGGCTTGAATGGGTGTCATTGGCATGAGGTGTGTTTTAGAGGTCGTTAAAGAATGGAGAAGTAAAAGAACAGCCAGATTACACAGGTCAAAGCAAGTTAGCTATTAGCTGGACGTGACCTACTGACGGAAGACAGAAGTGCATGTGGACGGATCTGAAAGGGTATGGTGCACGACTTCATGCGCTATATTTAGCATGTCCTTCAAAATACTTTTTAAATCAAATAAAGCAATATCAGTTGCGATCAGGAGACTGGGATCAGACTCAAACTATAGCACAACTAGGTAACAAAATTAAAACACAAACTAGAATTAAAAAAAATAACCACTGAAAGTGATAACCTGTCAAATGTTCAAATTACTGCAATAAATGTCATGGTGAATAAATTGTACCTGTGGTACAGCTATAATACATTAATATAATTGTTAAATAATATAATAAAATAATTGTTTGATTTTTAATGTTTAGTAAAACAGGAACATTGTAAACTATTACTACAATTTAAAATAACTCTTTTCTCAGGGTTTCTGCAGGATTTATGAAGGTAAACTTAATTAACCAATTAAAGGAATAAACTGTCAGTATGCTCTCTAAATGTAAATGTCTAAGCACACAATGAGTGTGTTAGTGACACTTTACAATTTCCAACAGATCTCATAACCTTTTAATACATTTTACAAAAAATAGCTTAAAGTTTGAAATCTTGAGAAAGTGATTTTATGATTAAAACAAGAGCAAATATCTGCCAATGTGTTCATAAACATCAACTTCATTCAAAAGCAAGTCATTTTCATACCCAATGACAGACATTTGTTCTTGTTTTGAGCATAAACTCACTTCATTTTGTCCAATTTCTCAGAAAATGTTCTTAATTTCTTCATTTTGCATGTCATTAAATGAGTCTTGATTTAAGGATGTTTTGAGTTTGTGCTGGAAAACAGAAATCCTGAGGAAGAACAGCATTTATGCAGCGCATGCATTTTAATGTACGGCCTTATGAAATCTGTTTTATTTGTTTTATAGTTTATTCTGTTTTAGTTTTTCTGGACTCTGCTTTAATGGTCAGATTAAATGTGACTGACTCTCGTTCATCTTCTGAACACAAATGAAGATATTTGTAATGAAATGGAAAGATTTCTGTCCCTCCATTGACAGTCTAAGCAACTTCCACTGACGCTTCAGAAAGTTCATAAAGAGAAACTGATCCATACGGATCGAGCGGATTATGCCAAGAGACTCGATGGCTTTATATGATGAAGGAAAGTCTGACGGGTTTGAGCGACACATTTTTTAAGACCCGTGGAAACCCTGTTTCTACTATTATTTATATATATTTTATGTTACTGTAATTTATTCCTGTGATCAAAGCTGAATTTATCATCATTACTCCAGTCTTCAGTGTCACATGATCCTTCAGAAATCATTCTCATGAGGATTGATGCTCAATAAACATTTATTATTATCAGTGTTGAACAGTTGTGCTGCTGATACATTTTTCTCAGGATTCTTTTGATGAACAGAAAGCTCAAATGAACAGCATTTATTTGAAACAATCGTTTATAACATTTTAAATGTCTTTTAAACAATGTAGCAATGCAAATAGAGACCAACATAGGTCTCAACCCAAAGCTGTATGAATCTTTGCACACTGCGTCAGCCTAAAAACAGCACAGGACAGGCCGCGTGGACAAACCAACTATTCTCAGTGACTACACATTCATTTAGTTCCCTTAAATCACAGCTATTACATCACACCTAGAATTATTCCTGTCTCTCTCTTTCCCTGTAGCTCTCAGCCCATCCATCTCCTCTCTATGTGCAGCCCAAGGTCAGACTGTCCCTGACTGTCCTCTATCCCCTGGCGTCACGAGTCCACAGGTCTCCCAGCACAGCATCTCTCGTCTCTCCCACCCTCCAGGCTGAGACTGCCCCTGAAAATCCACTTACTGCATTGATTTGGCCCAGCCCTTCCTCGGATCAATACGGCACTGGAGATAACTGAGGGGTTAAAATTAACACAGCGAGACCTGAAACAAGGACCCCGGCTGTAATTAGAAGTGATGCGGGTGCTCTGGTGTTGGTGGATGGGAGCGGGGGGATGGCGAGGAAGGGTCCCTAGTTAGCGCAACACCACTGGATTGCCTTTTATTGCCCTCTGAATTAGGCAATCAATCGGTGGTAAAATGGCTTTTGGAGGGTGTAAATGAATCAATACGGATTTAGCTGATAAAGAATGATTTTGCCACAATGCTTTTTCTAGAGCCAAACTCCCTGCAACATTACGCATAACTGCACTAACATTACCCATCATTCTTTGCATGGATGAGAAGACCATCATTAAATGTATTGATATATGGATGCATTGCAGGAGAGACAGTTCACAGGGAAACTACATTTCTACATTTTCTGTGTGGAGCTTGTCTGTGCAGAACTCTAAGCCATAATGCTAGGGTGGTTAGGTGTCATCGTCCATCATCCACAGGAAAAAAAACACACGAGAAAAGAGTTCAGTTTGGCTTTCCAACACTCACTGGACTCAATTTAATTATATACATTTAATTGCAGTAATTGTAATTTAATGTTATGCCATTATTTACATTTAGGATGTAAAAAAACAGGGATAGTTGGCAATGAATGGCTGTTTCTGTTTTGAAGTCATAAAATCATAAAAGTGCATCCACCCATCATAAAAGTGCATCCACCCATCATAAAAGTGCATCCATCCATCATAAAAGCGCATCCATCCATCATAAAAGCGCATCCATCCATCATAAAAGCGCATCCATCCATCATAAAAGTGCATCTATCCATCATAAAAGTGCATCCATCCATCATTAAAGTGCATCTATCCATCATAAAAGTGCATCCATCCGTCATAAAAGTGCATCCATCCGTCATAAAAGTGCATCCATCTATCATAAAAGTGCATCCATCCATCCATCATAAAAGTGCATCCATCCATCCATCATAAAAGCGCATCCATCCATCCATCATAAAAGCGCATCCATCCATCCATCATAAAAGTGCATCTGCCATCATAAAAGTGCATCCATCCATCATAAAAGTGCATCTACCATCATAAAAGTGCATCCATCCATCATAAAAGCGCATCCATCCATCATAAAAGTGCATCCATCCATCCATCATAAAAGTGCATCCATCCATCATAAAAGTGCATCCATCCATCATAAAAGTGCATCTACCATCATAAAAGTGCATCCATCCAAAGTGCATCCATCCATCATAAAAGTGCATCCATCCATCATAAAAGCGCATCCATCCATCATAAAAGCGCATCCATCCATCATAAAAGTGCATCCATCCATCATAAAAGTGCATCTACCATCATAAAAGTGCATCCATCTATCATAAAAGTGCATCTACCCATCATAAAAGTGCATCCACCCATCATAAAAGTGCATCCACCCATCATAAAAGTGCATCCACCCATCATAAAAGTGCATCCATCCATCATAAAAGCGCATCCATCCATCATAAAAGCGCATCTATCCATCATAAAAGTGCATCTATCCATCATAAAAGTGCATCTATCCGTCATAAAAGTGCATCTATCCGTCATAAAAGTGCATCTATCCGTCATAAAAGTGCATCCATCCATCATAAAAGTGCATCCATCCATCATAAAAGGGCATCCACCCATCATAAAAGCGCATCCATCCATCATAAAAGCGCATCTATCCATCATAAAAGTGCATCCATCCATCATAAAAGTGCATCTATCCGTCATAAAAGTGCATCTATCCGTCATAAAAGTGCATCTATCCGTCATAAAAGTGCATCCATCCATCATAAAAGCGCATCTATCCATCATAAAAGCGCATCTATCCATCATAAAAGTGCATCCATCCATCATAAAAGTGCATCTATCCGTCATAAAAGTGCATCTATCCGTCATAAAAGTGCATCTATCCGTCATAAAAGTGCATCCATCCATCATAAAAGTGCATCCATCCATCATAAAAGTGCATCCATCCATCATAAAAGTGCATCCATCGTAAAAGTGCATCCGTCCATCATAAAGTGCATCCATCCATCATAAAAGTGCATCTACCATCATAAAAGTGCATCCATCCATCATAAAAGTGCATCCATCATCATAAAAGTGCATCTACCATCATAAAAGTGCATCCATCCATCATAAAAGTGCATCTACCATCATAAAAGTGCATCCATCCATCATAAAAGTGCATCTACCATCATAAAAGTGCATCCATCCATCATAAAAGCGCATCCATCCATCATAAAAGCGCATCCATCCATCATAAAAGTGCATCTACCATCATAAAAGTGCATCCATCCATCATAAAAGTGCATCCATCCATCATAAAAGTGCATCTACCCATCATAAAAGTGCATCCATCCATCATAAAAGCGCATCCATCCATCATAAAAGTGCATCCATCCGTCATAAAAGTGCATCCATCCATCATAAAAGGGCATCTATCCATCATAAAAGTGCATCCATCCATCATAAAAGTGCATCCATCTATCGTAAAAGTACATCCATCGTAAAAGTGCATCCGTCCATCATAAAAGTGCATCCGTCCATCATAACAGTGCATCCATCATCATAAAAGTGCATCTATCCATCATAAAAGTGCATCCATCCATCATAAAAGTGCATCTATCCATCATAAAAGTGCATCCATCATAAAAGTGCATCTATCCATCATAAAAGTGCATCCATCAATCATAAAAGTGCATCCGTCCATCATAAAAGTGCATCCATCCATCATAACAGTGCATCCATCCATCATAACAGTGCATCCATCATCATAAAAGTGCATCTATCCATCATAAAAGTTCATCCATCCATCATAAAAGTGCATCTATCATCATAAAAGAGCATCCATCCATCATAAAAGTGCATCCATCCATCCATCATAAAAGTGCATCCATCGTAAAAGTGCATCCACCCATCATAAAAGTGCATCCATCCATCATAAAAGTGCATCCATCGTAAAAGTGCATCTGTCCATCATAAAAGTGCATCCATCCATCATAACAGTGCATCCATCATCATAAAAGCTCCGGGGGTTAATAAAGGCCTTCTGAAGTGAATCGATACATTTGTGTGAGAAAAATATCCATACGCGCGTTCACAAGAGACTGGCGTTCCAGCGTATGACGTAAGACGCTCCAGTGAGAATATGCTAGTTCTTGTGAGAACCAAGTTTTGTTTTGCTCTATCCTCTGTGCTTCCGCGTTCACCACTGGAGCTTATGCTATGCCTGCGTCATACATCATACGCTGGAACGCCAGTCTCTCGTGAACGCGCGGACCACAGTTAGAGATTACAGTTTGTCAAGTTTTAAATATGGTTATTATTCTCACACAAACGCATGGCTTCACTTCAGAAGGCCTTTTTTAACTGCCATTCACTGCCATTATAAAGCTTGAGGGCGAGTAAATAATGGGCTAATTTTCATTTTTGTGAACTATTCCTTTAAAATACTAAAACACACACGTTCAAAAGTTTGGACGTTTTAAAAGCTTTTTAATGTTTTAAAAATACGTCTCTTCTGCTCACCAAGCCTGCATTCATAGTAATATTACTGTTTGTTTTGTATTTTTAATTGGTGAGCATAAGTTACTTTTTAAAAACATTAAAACATAAAATACCAAGAAATTTTGCAATAATAGCTAGAAATGATATTCTTCAAGAGAGTGATATATTTACAAACAATTCTTTAAATGAGGTTTTGTTGAAATTGCAAGAAAGACTCGTTATAATCTTGGTAACATTGGTAAGAATGTTTAAAGTTAATCCATTTAAAGGTTTTAAAGAGTGACAACCCTAAACAGTTTTGCTTAAGGCATGTAAAGGATCATAATAATAATACTGTTATAACACAGGCCCAAAACTGACTCACTGCCCTCATGCTTCCCTGTTGTTGAGCCCTGCCCAATAATGAGCGTTACCAATCATTATCCCAACATGACCACAAGAAGGAGAAACCTTTTCAAACTTATCAATACTACAGGCCTGAACGGTATGAATACATGAAACGGCTGCTTGTCAGGCATCTCCACACCATCACAGTAAAGATGATGATGATACCTGATATGAAATGTGCAGGCCAGGCATTAATTATTCATATTTAGTGGAACAGCAGTGGAGCAAAGCTCCTACCACACGCAACTGCAGCATTTCTCTGCATGCTCAGAGACGGCAAGCGATGGGAAAATCCTGTAGGATAGCCACTGCAAAACGCAGAGGAGGACAGGATTTACTTTTTATCCATCGACTGGTTATGCCAATAGTTTTTATTCTTTTCAGTCAGATATTCAAGAGCATTTTATGAGAGGTTATATTTCTTCTTATCGCTAGGGTTACGATACTTAAACCATATTAACAGATTGATGGCGCTACAGAACACTCCGGGTTTGCCAAGACAGCAGTTTCTCTTCAGTTCAGGTTGATGCACCTTGTGTATCTAATGAAACGTGCAAACAGACGCATAATAGTATCTATTCTCTTCCTTTCCTGATGACAAGACTTCTTTCATTATTTACTTTTCCATCAGTTTCTATGATTCCAAATGTCTGGAATGTAGAGAACACTGAGACACGCAGAACGCCGCTTCCACTCTTGCACTCAGTAGACAGGTGTGGCACACTATGTTAAGATCTCGTAACTCACAGTTGCATTGCTTGTTTTAGTTTATGACGCCTGAGAATCTAAAGGTCAAACAGGTTTGGTCAAAAATGGCGGAAACCCACAGACAGGTATTTCAAGTTTAATATCAGGTATTGAGTGGTGAGGTTTAAAGAAAACGTCATACTTGCACGCTTCCTTTCCAATTACAACTGAAACACTTGCAGAGCAAATGCATGAGACGGTCATGTTCAGATGATGCTATTCAAGGCATCCAGAGTCACAAAGCAAGTTTCAGGCCTTAGTGACAGTCAGACGGGGACAGGGCAATGGACAACAACGGTTGAAGGAATCCAAAGAGGAGTTTACATCCAAATAATATTTTCCTATTTCAATATGCTTTAGGGAATCTCAAATCCTGAGGGAGTTTGAATGATATACATGCCCCTGGAGCTCAACAGCAGTCGTGCGTCTCACGGGTGTGTCTGTAGCAATAGCCAACAATGCATTGTGTGGGTCAAAATTATACATTTTTCTTTATGCCAAAAATCACTAGGATATTAAGATCATGTTCCATGAAGATATTTTGTAAATTTTCATATCATAAATGTATTATTAGTAGTAATATGCATTGCTAAGGACTTCATTTGCACAACTTTAAAGGAGATTTTCTCAATATTTAGATTTTTTTGCACCCTCAGATTCCAGATTTTCAAATAGTTGCATCTATTCAGATGATGTATAAATCTCAATTTCCAAAAATGTACCATTATGACTGGTTTTGTGGTCCAGGGTCACATTTATAATGGAAAACTCATGGTTATGGCACTCGCAGAACTATTGGACGGTCTCTCGTCACGATTTGAAAAATTGGTGGCATTTCTCAGAAAGCAATCTCTGCATGACCACAGCTTACTCCAAATCTTATGGATTCCATACATATAAATAATACAAATGTAATAAATGTTTATAGAAAGATTAATATAGTTCAAATGCAGGGTGTTGTGCTATGATTAATTTCAAGGAAGCATGGGCTTTTAATACAGGAGCATAAAAGGATGGATGACATTAAAAGGGCAATAATAAATAAATAAGAGCAGTGGACGCCATGAGGGGTGACCGCTAATGAAGGACAGAGGAGGAAGCGATGCTTTCCTCTACCTGAGGTAGAGCCATTGTTCATCTAAATTAGGCTTTAATTAAACCAGGCAAGGAAATGTCCATTTTTAAAACAAGACCCCTGAAAATAAACGATTCTGGCTCTTTGGTACTTTATATTTCATTCATTTCTTTTAATAAAACACTACTGATTAAAGCATTACACGCTTTAAATACAACTTAAGGCATAAAAACGCCGATAAATAACTAAATGCGATTCAGTACACCTGAATGATTCAGTTAGTGAATCATATTGTGAACCGACTCAATAGAGTCATTGGCTCGGGAGTCGGGCTACTTCGGTTGGCCTGTGTGTTAGTGATTCACTACAAAAGAACCGACTCAGAAGAATCACTCATCTGCGAATCGTTCTACAATAGTCACGCTGTATGTTTCAAACACTAGATTCAGAGTAGGCTATTTTAATACGATGTTCTGTCAGAAACGGCCGTTCATAAAATCAAAAAAGAACCGCGTAAAATCGGTTGCGAATCAGAAACGTAAATAGAGTCGGTTACAACCGCGAAGAACTTCAGACAACTGTTGAATACACACCACATCGTCCGTAGGCTGGCATTAGTATGGAAAATAATATCAAGGGTGAAACTCTTAATTCAAATATGGTGCTCGAACTGCACTGAGAGATAAATATCCTTAGTAGAAGACCAAACTCTTCCTGCTTCACAAAACATACCTATGAGTTCCATGCTTGATATCGATCCCGCATCCAGTTAGTCACATCCCTCCACGAAAACAATCCCAGAGAGCAGACGAGCCGGTGTTAGTGAGTGTCCAGTGATCCAGCCAAACACACACACAATGCCTGTCCTTTCCGAGGATCCTTCAATCTGTCCATCTTCAGACATCCAATCACCATGCTTACACACGAAATACATACGCACTTAAGATACTGTTTTATTCTAAATGGGTGGTTTTCAAATTGCAGTTACATCTGAAAAGTATTTTAGACTACAACAAATGATTACTTTGAATTTTAATGTCATTTGTTTAATTTAAACATTAAAAGGTGCAGTGTGCAAATTGCACCTTAGAAGCTACGGTGGCCCACACAGGACAAAGATGTGGTCGTCTGAGACAGCAGAAGTTTGTCCCTTTAGGGCCACCGTAGAAACATGGCGGCGCACTTCACTGTAAGGGGTGTGTAGATAGAAACGGCTCATTCTAAGGTAATAAAAACAGAACGGTCTTATATTATACTGCATTTCTGTCAATAGATCCTCAAATACTACACACTGCACCTTTAAATGTAAACAGCAATTGGTGAAAGCATCTTAAGATACAGTTCTGCTCATAAGTTTCATACCCTTTGCAGAATATGGCAAATTTTAATAATTTTAACAAAATAAGAGGAATCATGCTTCTTTTATTTCGTCCTGTCCTGAAGAAGCTATTTCACATAACAGATGTTTAACTACTCCACAAGACAAAAGGACTGGATTTATACTAATTGCCGCATTGCCGCAAACCCTTGAATCTGAACTGTTTATCATTCCCTGATGATCCACGACTTCACGTTTCATGTTCAGTCATTTGTTTAGGTAATTACGACTATTATCTCACAATTCTGACAGTTCTGAGATTATATAATGTCTAATTATGAGGGCAACAAAAGACTGATGTTTTTTTACTTTAATAGAGTAAAAAAAGGTAATTGCGACTATCTCACAATTCTCACTTTATAACACGCAATTGTGAGGAAAAAAAGTTGCAGTTAACCTTTTTATTGTTATATTTAGTGGCGGAAATGAGCGTCATTAAGAGCAGGGGGTGAAAACTTTTGAACAGGATGATGTGGACATTTTTCTTATTTTGTTTAAAGATCATATTTTTTGATGTAGCACTGCCCTTCAGAAGATAATAACCACATGTTTCCCAGAAGACAAAATGAGTACAATTTACCCGGTTCATCTGATTCATAAAGTTTACACACCCTTAATGCATCGTGTTTCCTCCTTGAACGTCAGTATTTTCTTTTTTCTAAGATTGTCTGCATTTTCTGCTTTAAGAAATAGTGTGCAAAACTAATGTTGTTTAAAATAATATGCAGAGGAAAACCAAGTCCTATGTTTGTGTTTCATGCCTTAAAGTATTCTGAAGTGATTAGATTAAGTTACAAAACTTGTGTAATTAACAAAATACATTACAAATGACTTTTTAAAGCATGCATTTTGTAATCTGTAGTGAAATACATTTGAAAAGTAACCTTCCCAACCCTGCTTATACTATATCACACTTCCAACGATATATATATATATATATATATATATATATATAGGCCTACACACACACACACACACACACACACACACACACACACACACACACACACACACACACACACAATGGGGGAAAAGATGCAAGGATGAGGATGACAGTCCTCAAGATCTCATTTTGTGAAGAAATAAAGCCATAATTTATATTTATATATATATATATATATATCATTGTTCATGATAATCAACATGACCAGAAATATAAACGTATGGTTGCACTATTGTATTTCACTCACTGTGTAACACTGAAGTAAGACATTTCACCTGTTACATGCGTGAGAAAGGACAGGAAACTCTCAGCGGTGCATAACAATATAATGGAATGAATAGGGAAGTGAAGCAGCTGGACGTACAACTCGACTCATTTATTTTTCTGAGCAACAGCATTGCTTTGAATGCGATTTCATACTGTAGTTGTATTCAAAATAAGTCAATAAAAATCAACAGAGCCTAATGTCATAAAGCAGAAAAATACTGTAACTACTGTAACTTATAATTCATCAAAAGTTTGTGTTTTAAATAAGCTTAGGATTTAGGCTTTGGTTCAGTGCAAATGAAATTTGGTAGCAGTGTAAAATAATATAGTTACACTCTAAAAAATGCTGAGTTAAAAACAACCCAAATTGGGTTGAAAATGGCAAACCCAGAGATTGGATTGTTTTAGCCCAGAGATTGGGTTGTTTTAGCCCAGCGATTGGGTTGTTTTAGCCCAGAGATTGGATTGTTTTAGCCCAGAGATTGGGTTGTTTTAGCCCAGCGATTGGGGTTGTTTTAGCCCAGCGATTGGGTTAAATGTTTGCCCATCCTGCTGGGCAGTTTTATTTAACCCAACTATTGTTTAAAAATTACTGTATGTCTGGCTTAAAATGAACCCAAAATGGGTTGGAAATTAAAAATCAGACACATAATTACTAGAGGCAACAATAATAATCAAAAGGTGAACATTTATTAATAAGCAATTTAATAAATGTTTATTGTTTAATTATTATTTATTAAGCTTATTAATAATGTTAATTTATTAAACATATTAATAAATGTTAACATACTTTGGGTTCATTTTAAGCAAGCAATACAGTAATTTTTAAACAATAGTTGAGTTAAATAAAACTACCCAGCAGGTTGGGCAATCATTTAACCCAACCACTGGTTTAAAACAACCCATTTGCTGGGTTTGTCCATTTGGGTTGTTTTTAACCCAGCATTTTTAGAGTGTATTTAACCCTCAGCGACCTGCTGTTTAAATCAATTAAATAATGCCTATTTTTCACTTAATATGGGTTGAAGCTACAGATAACAGCAGCTCACACTGTGAAATGTATCATAGCAACAAGTCTGGCAGGGGAATATATGCAATTTGAATCTCCCAGCATGACAAAGTCACACAATATGGTCAATGCCGACTGGCATCATGGCTGTTTTAGATCAAATGTTGCAATCTTCAGGTATTTGATCTGTAGTTTCCCTTTCAATTCTAAGAACATTTAGTGCAACATTGCAAAAATGTGTAAAATATGAGACAATTTGCAGAATCAGAATGTTGCAGAAATGCATACTTGGTGATTAACCATTTTTAATGTAACCCACACAACAGAGTCGTTTCAGTAAATCAAAGATACACCATTTCAAATGATTTTTAACATAGGCTGAATAAACTTTAGAGTGCAAGATGGCTGAAGTGTGTCTTCTGGCTCACTGGAAAAGCTTTTATAGAGGTCAAAGCAACTGCACCCCAAGCCTAGAACTATGTATTTGGAGTTACTTTACAGGAGAGTCTGTGAGGAATATTACAGGATCCTGATGCTTTAGAGAATGACTTTAAAGGATGAACATATCCAAAATTCAGCCTTTTAACTTGCTGGGAAGGTTTAGAGAAATTTAAAGGACATTGTATATGCCTACGTGGTGAAATTGAAATCGCAGTTCATTACGCAAAAATCACAATGACTTTAATCTTAAAGAGCAGATACTAATATCCCTATAATGGCCATCCTCATAAATCTGATACTGCCTCAGAACCTCATTCCTTCCCCCAAAGAGCAAAACTAAGATATTCGGCTATCAACAGCAGTTTTTCTTGCCCTAAATACACCAGGAAGTTCTTCTGATCTGCCTCGCCCACCACGTAAAATGTGAATTTTCCAGGACAGCAGGACACTGCTCACTGAACGACTTTCATCCTTTTTATTTCTTTCAATAAAATACTAAAACATGTTGCTTAGAACAATATTAGTAGATCTGTAAAGCTCAGACTTCTTCTTTGCCTCGACATGTATTAATAGCAAAATCAATTGGATGTATTAGGTAGTGCAACAATACAATGAGATGCATTTCATCTACCAAAATAAATATCCATTATTCTATTTTAGCCTCTATTAAATGCTTCATTACTTTCACCACAGAGGTTGAACAGAACATTTGACATTATTATTTCAAATATCGAATGAAAGAGATAGTTAATCTAATAATTCTGTCATTTGTTTTTGTTGTTGTCGCTATAATGTCAGTCTAAATGTTGTTTTGGACCCCATTTACTTCATTGTATGGACAAAAAGTTGATTCTACAAAATATATTTTGTGTTCTGCAGAAGAAAGTGAAAGTTTGGCACGAGGTTAAATACTGTGTGTGTGTGTGTGTGTGTGTGTGTGAAACTCATCGTCTTGACAACTGTGAGAAAGACTGAAGCTTCAGTAGATACAGAGAGATATATCTCTCCTCATTGCAACAAAAGAAAAAATACATGCATGATTCACTGATCAAAACAAACTAAAAACCACATATGATCTCAGCAAATGTTTTGCTGCTGTGAATCTCACAGCCTCTCGAGACTCGACCTGTTCTGAATGGCCACAGAAATCCTCATTGTGAAACAGAACATTAACATATAAATAACCCTCTCGCTCTGCATCTGTGGCGGTGCAGCTTAGGAGGGTCTGGGTGGGGGATGAATGACTCTCTTAGTCACAGAGATTTGTGCATTTCTCTGACCGCTGCCTTTAGCAACCGGCCCGCTGGGTCAGTGTCCGCACCCCCGCACGCACGGGCGCTGAATGCGAGACCAGTCAGAGGACAGCTTCAGTTATTGCCCCCTATCCCTCCTCCCAGCAACACTGTCCACAGAGAGAGAACTAACACACTGACAACACTGAGTTTTGTTCCATGAAATTACATTCCTCTACACTCCTCCTCGCACAAGCACGCCCGGCCCACAGAGGTCACGGGATCAACTCCATCCAAACGGACCGAAGTTACTCAAACATAACGAAGTGCGGATATGAAGGGATGAATAAGACGGAAATGAAAAGTGAAAGAGATGGGGTGTGAATCATAACACTATAAATTCCCCCTAATTAATCTGCGTTCTGAACCGTAGGCACGGAGCGTCCGTTCGACTGAGTTTTCATTAAAGGGACAGACAAAAATCATAAATGTGTCAGCATGTTCTCATCCTCATGCCTTCTGTGGAACACAATGACATTTTGAAAAAAGGTCTCATTGTTTTTTGTTCATACAATGAAAGTCAATGGGGTCCACTGTTGTTTTGGACCTGACTGGCTTTTATTATATGAACAAAAACAGTTGACACATTCAGGGTTCCCGCTCTTTTTCAGCCATCATTTTCCAGGACATTTTCAATTTTACTACAGCGAGAATAAAAGACAAGGATCACGGCAAATATTGCTCTCTAAAGGTGTACAGTTTATTAACTATGAAATCAGTTTTTACTACGAGCTCTTAATCATGCATTATGACGAATTGTTCTCTTTACCGGTGTCAATATCAATATCTCACGTGTCAAAGCTCATTCCTGAACAACCAACAGATATTGTTTTGGGCCAGTGATAAACTCTTTGTTTTTTAACTTTCCAGGACATTTTACACATTTTCTCTAATTTTCCAGGACGAGTGGGAACCCTGACATTCAAAATGTTGTGTTTCACTGAAGAAAGTCATTCAGGTTTGGATCAACATGAAAGCGTGTAAACGCTGACAAAGCCGTCTCATCTAGTAACAATGAGGGCAGCGTGTGTGTGAAGAATTATGCATTTGAGTCCTACAACTGATCTTTGTTTTTGTGAAATATTCCACAGTTTTTAGCATGCATATTTTCGCCCCCAATCTGCTGTTTCTCTAAGCCCAGGCTGCGCTGTTGCGGTTTAAATCCACTGCCGTGCTGTCCTGATCCTCCGTGCTCGTGGCAGTGGATCCGAGTAACGGCCCTGGTGTCTCAGACGCACCTGACGTGACTTCCTTCATGATTCAGCTCATGCTCTGCCTGCAGTGTGAGCGCGCTTCATCTTAAAGCGACAGTAAATGCTACAGTGCCATTTTTGAAACCCTATAGACAAGAAAAAACCTCCTCAAAAGTAACTAGAGGTCCTGCTATTGTTAGAATCAGCATTTCCACACCTTTTGACCAATGACATTTCTAATGGCTTATGATTACTGCATAAAAGTTATTAAAATATTTTTAAAGCTTCTAGCCAATAAAAAAAAAAAGTAGTCCGAGCGCAACTAGAAATAAAATACATTCAGAATAACAAATAAAATGGCTGTTTATAGCCGATAATTATATTAATCTTACATCCAATAACTGATAAATATTTAATATTAAAATTCTATACTATATTTATTCCTCAGGAAAAAAAAGTGAACATTGGTATCACAATATTGATTGATTATTAATAGCTTGATAGCTGATAATGATTTTCATACATAACTGATATTAAAATTCTATATTATTCTTGTATCAAAAACATAATATTTTTTATATAATATTTAATATTTGCTAAAAACTACAATTTAACCATTCGTGACCCTGGAGCTCAAACCCAGTCGTGCGTCTCACGGGTGTGTCTGTGGCAATAGCCAACAATGCATTGTGTGGGTCAAAATTATACATTTTTCTATTATGACAAAAATCATTAGGATATTAAGATCATGTTCCATGAAGATATTTTGTAAATGTCCTACCGTAAATATATCATAAATGTATTATTAGTAGTAATATGCATTGCTAAGGACTTCATTTGCACAACTTTAAAGGAGATTTTCTCAATATTTAGATTTTTTTGCAGATTTTCAAATATTGTCCTAACAAACCATACATCAATGGAAAGATTATTTATTCAGCTCTCAGATGATCTATAAATCGACCCTTTTGTGGTCCGGGGTCACATTTATTAATGTTATAAAATTGAAAATAAACTTTGAGTGTTCGATGATAGCAAAGGGAATATAAATGTAGAACTAGGTGGAAATGGGCATGAACAGTGAAATATATGATCTGATAACCCACTCAAAATTCTGTAACATATTCAGATTTGCTATGGGAAACCTTTTTTTAATGGTTGTTCTGCCTGAAAGAGTGCATAGTGCAGTTTTGCAACCTTAACAGAAGCAGCACATGGATCTTACCTAACATGGAGGTTCCCTCTGGTGGATACTCTGGGAACGGCCCTTCCGAGGGCACACTGACTGTCCTTCTCAGGCTGCGGCCCTTTGACGAGGATGCTGTGGGGCTTTCATGGACCTCAGATGGCATCTGGGAACAAGTCAGAGGTCAGAGGTCAGTGGGTGCAGGTCCCAGGGGTACACATTCTAACAGCAGGTTAGAAAGTCCTTTCCCTAACATTGCTACTAATTAACTAACCTTTTAAATGAATCTGAAAGCAATCTGTCAATCAGAAACTATTCCAATACATTAAGTGAATTGATGATTCCCTTTCATAACCTCAAGGTGAAATCGGTCGCCCTGCACAGAGACTGATGCGCTCAACACAGGAAAGGACAAATCATTCAACTGCAAAACGAGGCTCTTTAACGGTCTATAGTCGACCAATTCAGATGGGACAAGTTTTCCTTAAGAAGGTCTTTGCGATTTTATTCGAATCACTAATGTGACCCTGGAGCACAAAACCAGTCATAAGGGTCATTTTTTTTTAATTGAGATGTATAGATCATCTGAAAGCTGAATCAATAATCTTTCCATTGATGTATGGTTTGTTAGGACAATATTTGAATATGTGCAAAAAAATATTGAGAAAATCTCCTTTAAAGTTGTGCAAATGAAGTCCTTAGCAATGCATATTACTACTAATAATACATTTATGATATGAAAATTTAACAAATATCTTCATGGAACATGATCTTAATATCCTAATGATTTTTGTCATAAAGAAAAATGGATAATTTTGACCCATGCAATGCATTGTTGGCTATTGCCACAGACACACCCGTGAGACGCACGACTGCTGTTGAGCTCCAGGGGCACAAATATCATGTGTTAATAACTCAAATGTCGTTTGGAAAACAAATTAAATCCAGGTCAATAAATTACATCCGTAAGCGACGCATTTAACCCTCAAAAGGGGAAACATACAACAAAGCACAAACATCATCTGCGTGTCTTCCTTCGCTCTTGATTCTGAGGGAGAGGAAGAGAGAAGAATGAGGGGATAAAGCATAGGGAAGGAGCGCTCTCACCTCTTCCTCCTTGTTGAGCAGGATGAGCTGGCTATCGGTCAGGATGCAGTACTTCCTCTCCCAAACGCAGGGCTCCGTGAATGGCGACTGTCCGCAGGAGAAGTGGTGGCTGGCCGGCCCCTTCACATCTGTGCACAGGGGACAGAAGAGACACCTCAGAATGGGTTGCCACAAAAAAGGATCAGCACAAAAACAGGCCCTCTTCATTTTAACGACGATTCTCTTCAGAATAACACTTTAGGAATGGGCAACGCTTTTAATGGGACTTCTAAAAATGGGACTATAGAATGCAGAAATAGACACGGGCCCTTAGAGAGGCACAAACTCTTTATTTAATCACCAGTTCACCTCACAGAAATAGACTCAGACAATGATGCTGTTCATAAGAAAATGAGTCACATTGGACTCATTAAACGCCACTGTGTGAGCAATTTCTGCATCACTAGCAGCACCAAACAAACTTGTAAAAAAATAACGCCAGTCTCCAAAACTGTCGTCCATTGTTTGGACAAACAGTGCCACCCAATGACAACATTCCTGGGCCATAATCAGTTGTTTTAGAGACATAAAAAACCCCCCAAAAAAACATGCAATACCATGCACAATCAGACCAGAGAACTGTATAGACCTATTTTGTGTTTGTAAACAGCGATGATGTGTTTTGTCAAACTAAACTAAACTAAACTAAACTAAACTAAACTAAACTAGACTAAACTAGACTAAACTAAACTAAACTAAACTAGACTAAACTAAACGACAGTTCTGCAGTAGCTCTTTATGGAAGCCACGTTATAAAACAATAAAGAGGTCATTTCGAGTTAATATCTCACAATTTTGACTTTTTTCCTTGCATTTCCGAGTTATTCTTTTACAATTCTAAGAAGAAATCTCAGAATTGCAAGATATAAACTCAATATTCTGTCTTTTCCCCTCAGAATTGTAATAATGCAATTGCAAGAAAAAAGTCAGAATTGTAAGATAGGCCTAAAAATATTGTTTAAATGTTACCAATATAAAACGTTATAGGTTTAAATATGTCATGCTGTAACTGTAAAGCTATACCCTTATGAAGACCATAATTTTGTAAATGTCCTACCGTAAATATATCATAAATGTATTATTAGTAGTAATATGCATTGCTAAGGACTTCATTTGCACAACTTTAAAGGAGATTTTCTCAATATTTAGATTTTTTTGCACCCTCAGATTCCAGATTTTCAAGTAGTTGTATCGCGGCCAAATACCAAAGATCAAAAAATGTGACCCTTATGACTGGTGTTGTGGTCCAGGGTCACACGTGTAAAGTGCCTGTAGAGGGCAGCGTTACACTGGTTTTCAATGTCGCTCATGTGCTCCAGCGATCCAGCTCTTTTTAAAGGAGTCAATCTCAGTCAGGGGAAAAATGACACCAGGAAGCTCTTTGCTTCTCTCTCAGACCGAACAAACCAACCCTGTTAGGGGCAAACATGTGCTTTATGAAAGCAAGAACTGAGTGATTAGATGCGTTTCAGAGCAACACAGGAAGAGTGCATTTTGGGAAGGGTCACGTTGCACATACCAACGAGTGAAAACACTTGTCAGAGAACATTACTGACAAAAAGCCTAATGGTCCTCCTTGTCTATTAGTTGATCATTTAGACCTTCGCTAAGCTTCATCAGTCAGTTCTGCTGTACGGTTGACCAGAGCGAGACACAGAATGAACATGTCAGGATTCAAGGTCAGAGGTCAGCCCGCCCTGATGTCACTCTAGACTGGGCCAATTGTGGCCATACTTCAGTTTTTCCCAGGCCGCATGACTAAACGAACAGCACACAGACGCAGAAGAAAATGACGCAATGTGTCTCAAGAGGACGGGTGTGACTGCTGCATCCCGCTTGGTTCTTGAGCGCAGTCGTCTTGCCCACACGAGCGATCGGCCTAAAGCAATGCTAGGATGAACACACACAAGAGCTCTTTGAACGAGGTAAGATCAGGAGGACACAGAGAACTGGGAGAAACATTTAAAAAGAGAGCGAACTGGAAAAAGCCAAGTGTGAATAGAGCTTTTAGCTTGGCTAAATATTTCAATATTTACAGATTTTGCCACGGAATGGATTTTTTTTTTTTTTAATCAGAGAAACCATTTCAACCATACAGGCCAAGCTGCCAACAATTCAATTGTTTATTGTAAAAGTTATCTAGTTAAAGGCATGTTTTTTGCTAAATTAAATAGGTTTTTAATATTTTCCATTTATATGCACAAACTTGACAGTATTTTTTTGTTCAAAAGCTTGAGCCAAGTAAATATTTTTTCTTTAAGAAATTAATAAATACTTTTATTCAATCAGAAGTTACAGTAAAGGCTAGTGATGCACCGATACATGCCCCTGCAGCTCAACAGCAGTCGTGCGTCTCACGGGTGTGTCTGTGGCAATAGCCAACAATGCATTGTATGGTCAAAATTATACATTTTTCTTTATGACAAAAATCATTAGGATATTAAGATCATGTTCCATGAAGATATTTTGTAAATGTCCTACCGTAAATATATCATAAATGTATTATTAGTAGTAATATGCATTGCTAAGGACTTCATTTGGACAACTTTAAAGGAGATTTTCTCAATATTTAGATTTTTTTGCACATTTTCAAATATTGTCCTAACAAACCATACATCAATGGAAAGATTATTGATTCAGCTTTCAGATGATCTATAAATCTCAGTTTCAAACATTATGACTGGTTTTGTGGTCCAGAGTCACAAATTTTTGCGAGCCCGATTACAAAAACAAAAGTCTCCCCATTAAAAGCATGCTCTCATTATAATTGTATGTAGCCGATATGACAGACACAGGTTGCACTGAACTGTATTTTCCTTTTTTGAAATGATTCCAATCATATTTCAAGAAATTCAAACCCATCATGGCTGAAGTGTCTCAGCTAAAGGAAATAATCCATTATTTATCGGCTTTAATATATCGGACAGATTTTCCTAACGGCTGATAACATTAAAACTGAACACATATCGGCCGATACCGATATACCGACTTTTTACTCAAAAATCCTGGGGAAAAAAACGCCAAAAAAAATCTGGATTTTAAAATATAAAACAAAAATATTAACATTGATACTAATAAGAAACTTTGAGCAGCAATTCATCATATCAGAATGATTTCTGAAGGATCACGTGATGAGACTGGAGTAATGATGCTGAAAATTCAGCTTTTAAATCACAGGAATACATTACATTTTAAAAATATATTAAAACAGAAAAGTGTTATTTTAAATTGTAATATTGCATTTTTAATCAAATAAATGCAGCCTTGACTTCTTTTAAGAGCATTAAAAATGACATTATTAATTAGTAGATTAATAAATGATTCTTTGATTCAGACAGAACTGATTTAAAAATGAATCAAACTTAACTGGTTTAATGCTGTTTGGCTATTAAACACTGAATCAGAGACACGGTTAGTTTCAGTTGGCAACATACACTGACATTTTATGGAAAAAGAAAGTCATACCGGCGAGGAATGACATGCGGGTGATTAAATGATGACAGAAATGTAATTTTTGGGTGAATTATCCCTTCAATTATATCGGCCCGCCCTAGGTATGAACAAAAGAGGTTGGGAAGAGATCAAGCTCAACATTGACAACGAAACAAACTGTTCTTCTATTTACTGCTCTGCAAACAAGCATGCAACTGTGTAAACAGACATGCTTTAATGGGTGTTTGGATAAGTGCTGGGAGACTGTGGAAAGACGGAGGCGAGACGTGTGGGAGTAGAGGGAGCAGTCCAATCTAAAGCCTGAGACGAGTGGCAGCATATAACATATGGACGGGTGAGATAAAGTGGCTTCTCCAGAGATCTCATATGCCATTAAGAGACGTGTGAAGCTGTTGGATGGAACACATCTGATGGAACACAATATCTTCCATAATTATCTACGGATATTGAGACTCCCAGGCACGAGAGATTCAAAAATAACCCCGTTCAATAACACCAATATTTGCTTTACAAATGTGTAAATTCTGCACCACTTGCATACTTGTCTACATTTATCCTATGTGTATCATTATTTATTATAATAAATCATAATCATTGGTTTAAACTTCATCAGTCAGCATCACCATCTGTGCCACACGGTGGCGAGACTGTCAACAGAGGAGATTTATTATTTGGATTTTTAATTGCATCCCGTACAGTTTCACCGCCTCGACATTTTGTTGAGGACGAGGGCTTCGCCTGTTCATACAGCTATGTGCAAATCACGGCTTCTCTCCGGGGAGAGGAAAAGGCCAGGGAACACTGAGGATCAGAGATTTCTCCAAACCAGCAGATGGAACAGCCTCTCAAAAGCCTTTGGAAAGAACTCAATAGTGCTTTCAGAGCGGAGAACTCATTTACATCTCACTGAAATAGTCTTGATTGCATATGGAAAGCTAGGGATTGCACATACATTTATTTAACTTCATTTGCAGCAATATTATGTGAAAGCTTTGGAAAACCCAGGATGAACGATTATTCTGGGTGAAATCCCACCCTCTTTAAATCAATATATTTCCATTGTTTTTTCCCCCTATATAAAGTATATCTACATTCATTTTTTTAAAGGTTGTTGAGGAAGATTTCCATTTCTGTTTTAGGTACCAACTACTGGAATTAATAGATTTAAATCAATTATACAAAAGTTACAAAAAAAGCCTGAGATTTCAGCTTTCTCAGCGCTCATAAACTAAACTCATTTCTATGAATTTTCCAGGCCTGGGAATGAATATATTGAAAAGCTCTCCAAATATTTCCATGTTTACGGGAACCCTGAATGTAAGCTCTATCAACAGCATCTTGCACTGCCAATTACCACAGAACATAATTCTGACATATCCACCAGTTTCTAAAAACAAACTAAAATTACTTACAGAAATGAACTTCTAAGTACATAAATATAAGCATATAGAACATGATTTGATCTTTAATGGTGGCTAAATAAGTGGCTTATAACCAGGAGGCCGGGGCCCAAAAGGGCATAGCAAACTTCCTCATTTAAAATGAGAAAAACAAGCATTAAATTAAGCTAAAATAGCTAAAAATCAAGATATTTCTTATTTTAATTCAGCCCTTCTAAAACATGTTTTTCTCATTGAAAACCATTCATTTGCAGTCATTTAAAGTAAGTAATTTAAATGACAGAAAACCAAGATCAAAAATATTATCTTGAGTTGAAAGAGTACAATTATTTAAAAAAATCCTTAATTGTTAAATCACTGGGGGGGGGGGGTATAATGCTATTTCCTGCATTCTGCCTTACTGACACTGTTCAAGAGTTGATTCTCATGATAAACATGGACAAAGCTTCAAAACACGAGTTGGACGTATGACGGAGTATTTCTGTGCCAAATACACTCCTTCAGGATTCAAACAAGTTTCGGAAAGTTTTTTCCGAGTATGGCCCTGTATGACATCATAAAGGGAGGAATTCCTTATATGGGCACTTGTCCCGGATGAGCGAACACACACACACACACACACACACCCAGAGTGAGAGTGTGTCTATCAACAAGCTTCGTTCGGGCGGTGAGTGAAACTGCATCAAATGTGTGTGTTTTGTTGGCAATCAGTGCGTAAGTGCATATAATGTGAACAACACCAACGGATAGTGAATCGAGAGTTATCCAGTGTGTGTGTGTGTGTTTCTCTCTTTAGCTCCGCCCACTGCACGCCTCCACGAGCTCGGCTGTTTTCTGAAAGAATCGGTTCAGTGTATCTGTCTTTTATAAATATGATAAGCTAAAGACTCTTGGGAGATATGAAGGATCAACACTACTCTATAGATACTCAAGATTAACATGAGACTGGCAGAAACTGTGTGTGTTATGGACCCTTTAAGCCTTTATGTTAAAAAAGTTGAGAACCACTGGTCTGAATCATGCTCATGCTACTTTTCTATAAGGATGAACATGAATCAGCAAAATGACCTTCTGTGGTAATCAAAATCATTACAATAAAAACGTGTTATCATTGGAGCTTCTGTTGTATTTAACCAGGAATATTCCTTTAAAAGTAATAGCAAAACAACTAGAGACCCTAGAGAAGGCAAAACATTTAACACTTTCGCAGGAAGCTAATTACTGTGATCTTCTGCTAAATATATAAAGACCCCTGTGTATGTCATCTGAAGTCTAGTGTGAACACATCTGTCCTTCAAAACGCCCTCTTACATAACCTTTGCAGAAACTCATTTGAACACAAATGTTATTCCTGCAGAGTTCAGCATGTCCATCATCCTCAACTCATCTTTCACTCCAAATGATTCTCCAGATCGAAGCGCAGCGTCAGCAATGACAGACACGAGAGGATGTTACCCAGCATGCTCTGTGAGGGGGCGGCAGCTCTGAAGTGAGAAAACACTAACCAAACCCTGAAATGAAAGAAGGGTCGCTTAAAGTGTCAAGAGACTAGGGGATGATTAAAAACCCCACAAAATAGGCAGTATATCTTCATCTAAACAAATGTATTGCCATTGAATTTCATAAGAAAGACTGTAGAGAACAAACACTTCTCTGGAAGGGAAACGCAACCACAGAACCAAAGGCTACATCAGGTCACCACAGCACAAATGAAGCCATTCCTCTCAATTGGGATGTGCAAAACTACATGATTTCAAAATCACTATTCATGGGTAGCCTGAATCTGTGTTAAGGAAGCTCTGTAAAATTAGGATTGTTTGGGGTTTACCCGACATCAATCAATGTTTCTTAGTGTGTTGTAGCAGCTAGAAGAAGCGCAAAAGGAAAGGAACAAATGTCTCAAGACTTGTTTTGAAAAGTATGAACTACTTTTAACGACGCACCAAAAAATGACCTCAAAAAAAAGTATGAGATGTTGTGCAACAGCCAAAAAAAGTCTGTCTAAATGTGTATGGCTGAAGCGGTGGTGCGTAAAAATGAGTCAATATACAGACACTTTTCCAAAACACCACCAATATACAAGAATAATGATTACTATTATTATTATTTATAAATAGCCTAACATATAAGTAACATTATCAGGGCGCGAGCACCAATGGTGTGAGGATTGTAATTGCTCAATCTGTTATTATTCTTCTCCGAAATGAGTCGCATTTTTGAGGGCCTAAACATGCTCGAAAACTCATGAAGCTTTGCTCGCGTCAGAAGTGGTGAACATTTACTTCTGATATGGGTTTCAGAATTAGGCATGGCAAAATGGCTCGATAGCGCCACCTACAAAATTTCAATTAAGTGCCGTTCACACTACATTTAACGTACAAGTATGAAATTCGGTACACACATTTAACAGCCCAATACCTACAAAAAAGTCCCTGGGAGCAAAATCTAAAACCCAACAGGAAGTGAGATATTTGGAATTTTCTTTTGCAAATTTTGCCATTTCCAGATGTTGTGCTTCAACAAACTCCTCTCCCCTAAACTTCACATGTTTGATAAGAGTCCTGACCTAAAGACATCGATATGCTAATATTCAGTTAGTCATAGCGCCACCTACTGGCAGCAGGAAGTGTGGTACGTCGAAATGACTGCTATTTTTCTCCTATATTTACCTTTTCATCGCTGCTTGCAGCTTTAATTATTATTATTATTATTATAATAGGGGAAGTAGAAAACAATAACAACAAAATATATATTAGTGATAAAATTAATTGACCCATCCCTACGACTACAGCGAATTAAAAACAAGGACATCATACCCTGGCATCTGAGCTGATAACTTTAGCCTTCAAGATACACTGAGCCATGAGGGCAATTCTTTTAACAGCAGTGAGCCGTGGTGTGTAGAAAGACACCTGTGCTCCAGAAAGGCTGTAGTAAGACTGAAACCATGTGGGTGTCCTGGACATGGTCCTATACGTGCTCCCATATGTTTGTTTGTGCAGCAGCACAGCTTGAAAACAATTACTGCAGGGTGGCTGCCAGCTGATTCAAGAGCTGCCAGTGTGGGACCCCGTAATGGAGCTGGAGCCCACAAATAGCACTTACCCAAGAGGTCAGCAAAGGTTCAGACTGACAACAGGAAGTGAGTGTGCATTTGTTAAATTAAAGCGTCATGCTTGATACAGAATGATGATGTGATATCATGTTTGTGAGACATCTGAGGTAATTGGGATTTATGCATGTGCATGAAAGTATGAAAATGGTAAAACCGAGTCAAGCCAGTGTTGCATATGTCGTACACCACATTCTTCACATCATGTGTGCAAGATGCCTATGGCACGCAATCATGTCACAAGCAGATCAAACATGGGTGAGGAACATGTGTGTGACACTGACCCAAAGTACATCTCTATGATCACAGACACCCACTGAGACCGGCCTCATGTGTCCGGTGAAGGGTAACCCTAACCCCGGCAGCCCTGCCTGGAATGTCTTCAGCTGAAGGAGAGGTCATGCCACCTGTCTAGGATGAGGTTTCAGACGGGATCGCTAATCACTGCAAGCACGGAGAAAACTCAGTTGTCGCCTGCTTTAAAACACCACCTTGTCAAGAAACTAAACTCTCCTCACCCAAACAAAGATAGAATACATAAGATGAATTATAAATGTGACCCTATACCACAAAATCAGTCATAAGGGTCTTTTTTTTTTTAAATTGAGATTTATAGATCATCTGAAAGCTGAATAAATAAGATTTCCATGATGTATGGTTTGTTAGGATAGGACAATATTTGGCAAAAAAAATCTAAATATTGAGAAAATCTCCTTTAAAGTTGTCCAAATGAAGTCCTTAGCAATGCATATTACTACTAATAATACATTTATGATATATTTACGGTAGGACATTTACAAAACATCTTCATGAACATGATCTTTACTTCATACATAATAGAAAAATGTATAATTTTGACCCACACAATGCATTGTTGGCTATTGCCACAGACACACCCGTGAGACGCACGACTGCTGTTGAGCTGCAGGGGCACATATATATAGTTCACCTAAAACTTTACACCATTTGCTTAACCTCATGTTGCTGCAAAACCCATGACTGACTTTTTTCTGAAGAACTGTTTAATGCCATATAAATGAGATAGTAAATAGGAATGTGTGCTTTGCTATCCGAAACATGACAAAAAAGTGCAATAAAACTGGCCCAAATGACATATCTTCTATATTATATTATATATAGTGTGACAAATAGACCAAACTTTGTCATTGTTTCATTGAAAATCTCACCTTTAAATGCTGCTATTTATGTTTTTATGTATGATTTAGAATAGATGTTAAAGGGATAGTTCACCCAAAAATGAAAATTCTGTCACAAAGGAAGATATTTGGAAGTATGTTTTGTATTTTAGTATTTTGGGAGGGGATACTATGGTAGTCAATGGCTGCCGAGATCTGCTTGGTTACAAACATTCTTCCAAATATCTTTGTGTTCAGCAGAAGAAAGAAATTCATACGGGTTTGGAACAACTTGAGAGTGAGAAAATGACGACAGAACTATGCCTTTAATTCAAGACTAGATATCAATGTTACGTTATGTTGTGTATATCGTGTACATCGGTTTTTGCTGCAAACATGGTTCCAACACTTGAGCGATTCACAAACACTTTACGAGCCAATTCGATTGTCGGAGCACGAATGGAAAAACAATGCTTCTCTTGTGATTTCTCACGAAAAACCACACTGTAAAACCGGTTC
Organism: Rhinogobio ventralis; assembly: GCA_039654625.1. Lineage (NCBI taxonomy): Eukaryota > Metazoa > Chordata > Actinopteri > Cypriniformes > Gobionidae > Rhinogobio > Rhinogobio ventralis. Next base: position 40,796,126 of record CM077200.1, on the reverse strand, counting down.
TTAGCATTTTGTGGGAATATGAGGAAAGCAGAAGTGTAATGAAGTGAGGCAACAGGGAAGCTTTCGCTATTGCAGAACTAAAATACGGATGTTGATGGTATGGCGTCTCTTTACAATTACTAAGGAGAAGAAATCTGTGTTGCACTATATTAGTACTTACTACACTGTTAGATATTTATGTAATGTGTACAGTTCTTTACTATATATAATTTCTTTACACTAAAACAACTGTGATTTCCTTTGCATCATGAGAATTTTCTGTAACTTTTAAAAAAAATTGCTGTATATTACTGTACTTGACGTAACGGCCTTCACCCAAGAATGAAAGTGATCCCATGATTTACTCTCCCTCAACTCATCCTAGGTGTGTATGACTTTCTTCTTTCAAATGAATACAATCAGAGTTAAATTAAAAAATGTCCTGGCTCTTCCATAAAAGTGCATCCATCCATCCATTATAAAAGTGCATCTATCCATCATAAAAGTGCATCCATCCATCCATCCATTATAAAAGTGCATATATCCATCATAAAAGTGCATCCATCCATCCATCCATCATAAAAGTGCACCCATCCATCATAAAAGTGCATCCATCCATCTATACATCATAAGTGCATCCATCCATCATAAAAGTGCATCCATCCATCCATCATAAAAGTGCATTCATCCATCCATCATAAAAGTGCATCCATCCATCATAAAAGTGCACCCATCCATCATAAAAGTGCATCCATCCATCCATCCATCATAAAAGTGCATCCATCCATCCATCATAAAAGTGCATCCATCCATCATAAAAGTGCACCCATCCATCATAAAAGTGCATCCATCCATCCATCCATCATAAAAGTGCATCCATCCATCTATACATCATAAGTGCATCCATCCATCATAAAAGTGCATTCATCCATCCATCATAAAAGTGCATTCATCCATCCATCATAAAAGTGCACCCATCCATCATAAAAGTGCACCCATCCATCATAAAAGGACACCCATCCATTATAAAAGTGCATCATCCATCCATCCATCCATCCATCCATCATAAAAGTGCATCCATCCATCCATCATAAAAGTGCATCCATCCATCCATTATAAAAGTGCATCCATCCATCCATTATAAAAGTGCATCCATCCATCATAAAAGGACACCCATCCATTATAAAAGTGCATCATCCATCCATCCATCCATCATAAAAGTGCATCCATCCATCCATTATAAAAGTGCATCTATCCATCATAAAAGTGCATCCATCCATCCATCCATTATAAAAGTGCATATATCCATCATAAAAGTGCATCCATCCATCCATCCATCATAAAAGTGCATCCATCCATCATAAAAGTGCATCCATCCATCCATCATAAAAGTGCATTCATCCATCCATCATAAAAGTGCACCTATCCATCATAAAAGTGCACCCATCCATCATAAAAGTGCATCCATCCATCCATCCATCATAAAAGTGCATCCATCCATCTATACATCATAAGTGCATCCATCCATCATAAAAGTGCATCCATCCATCCATCATAAAAGTGCATTCATCCATCCATCATAAAAGTGCATCCATCCATCATAAAAGTGCACCCATCCATCATAAAAGTGCATCCATCCATCCATCCATCATAAAAGTGCATCCATCCATCCATCATAAAAGTGCATCCATCCATCATAAAAGTGCACCCATCCATCATAAAAGTGCATCTATCCATCATAAAAGTGCATCCATCCATCCATCCATCATAAAAGTGCATCCATCCATCTATACATCATAAGTGCATCCATCCATCATAAAAGTGCATTCATCCATCCATCATAAAAGTGCATTCATCCATCCATCATAAAAGTGCACCCATCCATCATAAAAGTGCACCCATTCATCATAAAAGGACACCCATCCATTATAAAAGTGCATCATCCATCCATCCATCCATCCATCCATCATAAAAGTGCATCCATCCATCCATCATAAAAGTGCATCCATCCATCCATTATAAAAGTGCATCCATCCATCCATTATAAAAGTGCATCCATCCATCATAAAAGTGCATCCATCCATCATAAAAGTGCATCCATCCATCCATCCATCCATCCATCCATCATAAAAGTGCACACTGCTCCGGGGGTTAATAAAGGCCTTCCGTAAGTTGAATACGGAAGGCGGTCTGCCGGAAGCTAGAGATTTTTCTTTATAATGTGTTAAATATGGATGCACTTTAATGACGGATAGATGCACTTTTATGATGGATGGATGGATGGATGCACTTATGATGGATAGATGCACATTTATGATGGATGGATGCGCTTTTATGATGATAGATGCACTTTTATGATGGATAGATGCACTTTTATGATGGATGGGTGCACTTAGTTGATGGATGGATCAGCCCTTTGGACTGATTCATAAAAAAAAATAAAAAAAATAAAAATGTTATAACTTATGAGAGTTATTTGTTCACTAATTGGACTATACTGGTCCCACAACAGAAAGATTTGACTCTACAGCCTTCATTCCCTTTCATCAAACTCAAGACATACTGCAATCCCATAGCATTTGCAAGCTCACACCAATGTCGCTCAATAGAAAATCATTCATCCCGTTTTCTTTTCTAATGAAACTGGTTCTGCATAATAGTGCTCTTGATTCCCAACCCTACATTCAATATGTTAAATAAATCAAATTACATCCCTATTACACAGATATTCAAACATCCAGTGTATCGCACAGTTTAGAAACATGAATTGGCCGATTATCCAGAGATCTTTCACCCAAATGAGTCTTTTCATTACCTTGGACTTTCATTCGTTTCATATACGTCCTAATGCCAAATTCCCACAGTGCTTGCCAGGTGTGCGCACACCCTGACACACAAACACACAAACAGATCGCGAAGGAGAACAGAAGATGCTTTGTGTCGCTCAGCCGCGGAGCCCGTGGAGCGTCACCCTCCTGCCCTCTCATGAGCCGACACAGTGCTCAACCACCTGGTCTCCACGACAACCCTTCAACACAAACAGCCTGGCCAATAACAATGCTTCAGCACAGAGAAGGGGCGTGGCCACAGCAGGTTCATGTGGAAGAACAGAGTCAGCACAGGGAAATGTGCGTGATATAGTGTGTATGTAACGGAGGGAGGAAGAGAAAAGAACGAGAAGGTGTGGTACAGAAACTGGCTGCCGTATAACCCTGAATGAATGCTCCTCTCAGGTTATATAAATAGCCGTCATGAAACCGTGAGAGAGCAAATGTTTTACCACAGTTATCACAGACTAACGGCAGCACAAAAACGTTCAGTGCCATGTTTCTGTCGAGCGCTTCCACTCATCATATTCATACAGCAAAAGCTCTCAGCCAAAAGATTCAAAGACCAGAAAGAACTGGTGTGTATATACACACACACACACACACACATACACAGTGTACAGTATATAATCATACAGTATATATTAAAAACATACAGTATCTGTCGTAAGTTTTGGAAACAAGGCTGCATTTCCACAATTTCCGCAAAACTGTTTTCAACATTGATAATAATAATAAATATTTCCTAAGCATCAAATCCTCATATGAGAATGATTTCTGAAGGATCATGTGACACTGAAGACTGGAGTAATGATGATGAAATATTACAGTATTTTACTGTATTTTTGATTAAATAAATGCAGACTTGGTGAGCAGACTTCTTTCAAAAACATAAAAAAAAACGTTTGACAGGTACTGTACAAAGAATAAAGTACAATAAATGCACCAATAAATATAAACAAGTTTTTTTTAATAAATTATAAATATGTATATAAAAGCCCACTACAGATGCATCCATAGCCATCTCACTCGGGGATGGCAATTCATAAGCCCTTCAAATTAGCAGCTTTAATTGGTGTCTGGGGAGACGGGGGAGTTGGGTCTACAGAGAGAGGAAATGACTGCAATTAACAGATTGGGCTATGATTGCAGTTCTGAGGATGCGTTTGTGGAGCTTCCAGCTGGAGGAACAAAGTGGGGATGCTTAGGGGAAGTTGCGACTTTGTTTTGACACGGTTGGTTAAGCAGGATGTAATGTGCTGGGGCGGGTTAATCAGTAATCTAACAGGGACCTGTCCGGCCTGGGAGGAACAGCTGCTGACTGCGGGGCAAGGTGGGGCAGTGCTCTCCTCTTACCCATGATGACCTCAGGACATACGAGGGCAGACACGCCACCGGAGAGAAATAGAAACACTTTGGGACTTAGACACTGAAAAATGCTTTATAAGTAGGGATGCATGATATATTGGTAACATAATACATTTTGGACAATTTAACAGACATGGATATTTAATTGTGCATGCTCTTTACCCTGATTCTTACATTTAGATTGCCATCATTTCACACTCACTTACAATCAAAGTTTACAATCAACGCTTATAATTTAATAACCCTGTTAAATGTAATATTTAGAAAATCTCAAAATGAATATCAATTTCATACTGTAAGGGTACAATATAATAACAATGGCAAAATTCACGTAGCAAATATAACTGATGATATATTGGTAACGGTAATGGTTATCAAAAGATATGGTTATTTAATTGTGCATGCTCATTACATTCAGATTGCCTTTGCCATCATTTTGCACTCACTTAACGTCAAAGTTTAAACACTTATTTATATTAACTATATTATAAAGAAATCTAGGCCATGCTAGAGTCAAACACCTGCTGTTTAATGGATTCACTTTCTCTTCAAATGGCCCTTAACTTCATTTAGAAATATAAAAGGTGGCCTTTCGGGTCATTTCCCTAAAGCAAAATTACACCGAACAGCAGAATGGAGCTTTGTGTGTTTGTGCCATCACAGTGACAGGAGAGTGCTGTGTGTCATTCATAATTCACATCATCAGCGCCACAAGCCTTTTACCATCGCGCCACTCTAGCGAAGCAGCTCGGAGAGAACGACACGCCATCGTTAATCTGCACGCTCAAACCTCCTAAAATCTGAAAAGCTGGATTTGTTCAGTCAGTTGTGACTCCCTGTAGAAGCGCCACACTACTCAGACTCTACACCTACAAAACATCCCCTCCATCAGCTGAGCAACTCTAAATATGTGCATGCAGGCACACCGGACCCCATTAATTGAATGTAATTAATAATAAGATTTTGACTGCATTTGAATTGAAATTACTTGCGTTATTATGCAATTCAGCCTGTGTTTAATTTGACATTTGTCAAACTTGACTGCAAGTATTGGAATTACTTTTTGTTTAAAAAAAAAAAAAAACACTGGTGAAGAAAATCAATTTCACTTCTTTAAATTTGTGTGCAATTAGCATATTTGTCACGGCAATGTGTTTTTTTTTTTTGCACTCTTCAAACGCTGATGTCGCACGAGGAGGTCATGCATTTCTCACAGTCCGACATCTGTCAAGTGAAATAATTAGCAGTGCTGGTATTCCTCTCCTCCATTGTTACAGCGAGGCAGGGCACTGAGCGCACACGCTTTTGTTCACCTCACAAGTACGACACTCAGCCGCTGACAAACATTGTTACATATTTAAATAGGCTGCCGTCAGCATGCCTGGGACATTTGCATCTCTCTCCTTACTTCCCCACTCCTAAACTCACCTGCTGTGTATGTGCTTCAGACCACTATTATTTTAGGGCAGGTGTTTTATCAAATTTCTTTCTTTTTACAACAATAAATTAGATAATACATATGCATTATAAATGCTTCAACAACCATAATCATCATCTAGACCAATATTATTATTAGAGCTATAAAATGTATTACAAATGTTCAATTTTCATTTTTCGTTTTTCGCTTAAAGGGGACCTATTATGCAAAATTCACTTTTATAAGGTGTGTCCACAGTGTGTGTAAACAACCAGCCTATAATAGTAAAAATCCACCCAATACTTTTGTTATAATCCCCATCAATCATTATCAATCTCTCATATTTCCCTCGACTCCTGCGTAAGAGTAGGGAAGAGATGATTGGCCCTTTTAGCATAGACACGCCCCTGAGTGAGAAGCACAGAGACGCCATTTCTGTTTACTCGCTGCATCAGCGCTCGAGTATCACAATGTGTGCGCCACAAACATGACTAATGTTCTGTTGATGAACCAGCGAACACACGAGTCTCATAGACTCCGGCACCAGAGCCTCTGAGGACACCATGGGTGCAAAAGTCTGAATGAGCTAAATGCTGTACGGCTAAAGTTAGCATTGTCTCTGACTGTATTCACAGAGACTAGAGCTGTGCCGTTAGATTAATCCTGAAAACACTCACCGTCTGCGTAATTCATTATGCATTGTATAGTCGGGTGACGGACGTGTTACGCTCCCACACGAGCACCTATACAGCGATTTATAGATTAACATGACGGTACATGCTATGATGAGTTGAATCAACGTAACTCCACGTTACATAAATGATCCACTAACCATTCAGTGTAAAAGTGTCGAGCTCTTCCTGAGTCTCTCATCAGTGTCGACTCAAAAATGTACGGCTGCTCCACAACTGCTTATTTCTGACATTTTGGCTGCGTGAGATTCACCCGTTTTTTTGTTGACGGAGTATCTGAAGCTCGTAAAAGGATCCGCCCTCTTCTGGAAGGGGGGGGGGGGGGGAGCAGCAGCTCAATTTGACAATAATAAATGATCTGACGTATTTTGAGCTGAAACTTTTGTATCCTGTCTTTTTCTTGCTTAAGGAATGATATGTTAAGGAATGGATATGCTAAGAAAAGTTACGGTCACACTTCAGATTAGGGTCCAATTCTCACTATTAACTATGTTGCCTCAATAAACTCCTAATTTCTAGTTGTTAAGTTTCAGTATTGGGTAAGACTTAGGGATGTGAATACGGCATTAATATGTGCTTTATAAGCACTAATAAACAGCCAAAATCCTAGGAATATTCATGCTAATTAAGCAACTAGTTAATAGTAAAAATTGAACCCTAAACTAAAGTGTTACTTCTCCTGTGAACACTGTTGGTTCCTGGCGTTGTTGAGGAGATCCAGCAAAAGTAAAAATGTGTAAAAATTAATATAGGGACTGGTTATATTTATTTATTTAAGCCAGTTGATTCTTCACTGGCAGCATTTTCCACCCTAAAGGATTAAGTGTCTTTACTGTTCCTGCTCGCTCTCGTTCTCAACACACAGAATGACAAAGGTTTGTGTGCCAACTCTTAGGGGAATATCTGTACGACAGAACAAGGTTATCGCAATGCACATTCAGCAGCGCCCCATTTTCAGCTGCAGGTCTAAGACGGTCTGCTCTCACCACCCACTGTGTTCCTGTCAGGCCGGGGCATTCCTGGACAAACCAGCTCATGAACAGAAGACCTAAATGAGGAAACTGTGCTTACTAATGTGTCAGAAAGACCTAAATAGCACTTTCTACATTCCACTTTAACACAGAAATTGGCTTTATTGAAGGTAGAAATCTTTCTCTTTCACTCTTTTTAAAAAAAGATCAATTCCACGGGGTCCTTTCTGTGGACCACCTCTGCCCCAGCCTTTCAAAGGGTAATACGGCTAAAAGGTGGCGAGCCCACGGTCTTTGTATCTTTGCAGGAACATGTATTAGCATACAAAAGGAGGTGAGTGAGCTGCTTCCACATTTCTAAGGGAATGGAGGAAAAAGTTGGAATGGCTGGACTTAGGAGGGGGTCAAACTCCTGCTGAGACGCTGAGGTTTGTTGACACAAACTCCATGCAAACCCAGCGATCTGAATCCGAAAGCAATAATTACTTTATCAGAGCCCATGTGGAGCTCTGAGCTCAAAGGGAACGCTTTCACTCGGTTCAGCGATGTACCAAATTTACGCATTTGTCTTTCGATACTAGCTAATTAGCATTTATGTTAATGGTGATGGGAAGTTGAGCGAGAAGTTGGAAAGCAGGAAGTGAATCTAAAAGAGGAAAAGGTGTTTACTCAGATAGTGAGAAGCATGTTTTATGTTTTTCCATTTCACCTTGAAATGCTAATGCCGTTAATGGAGAGGTCGGCAATAACAACGCTTAAGGTGCACTCACAAATTACGGCCCTCATTAAAAAATTTGTTAAAGCGCTTACAAATCTTTCATTCATTTCGCATGTCATTGCATGTGGCTGTCCTTGTTGGCCATAAAAGCCAAAATGTTGGTATTGAGCAACATTAAAGTGATAGTACACCCAAAAACAATTATTCATTCTTATGTCATTCCAAATCCATAATAATTTTGTTAAAAGGTGCAATGTGTGATCTGGGAAATGCTATGATCCCACCCTCCCTGCAAATCGCCGTCCAAAGTCACGCCTCCTCCAAAACATATGAACGCGCACAGACGACCAGAGACAACGTTATTGGATTACATCATGCATCATGCATCATTCACCGGTGAGAAAACTTTACAGTACAGCGAGTAACAGTACTACAATAATGAACGTAAACAACTGTTTGCCTGCCATTCTCGCTCTGTCTGATGGTAGCGACTAATTTCACAACAGTTTAAACTGACATTTTTCGTAACCGACTAGTCTAAGCCCGCCCCCCGGAGACAGTCTGTATATGCGATCCATTTGAAAGAACACAAACTATGAATAATCAAATCCCATACTGAATGCCGCTAAAAATAGATCACATGTGCATTATGATTATTGTATTTAACTTGAGCGTTCACTTAAGTAACGCAGGACCAATACGTTCAAACCTAATAGCCTATTATGAAACGATTTCCTCAAATAAAACTAGTCCACATGAGTCGGCACGTATTGTTGTTCGTTACCACGGCAACCACTTGGCTCATTGGCTGCCCGGGTTTGATCCACTGATCTATATAATGACTGGATTGCTCATTGCGTTCTAAACTGCCATCAGGAAGTGTTCAAGCGGCCATCTTAAAATTCCCTACTGACAGAGGGCAACAGCCAAAACAATGAGCTAAATCTCAGTCTCACAGGATTAGTTTTACGATATATGTATAAATTAATAGTTACTTTTAAGATTGAATGTTTTTTAAATGTTGTGGTTTAGGTGTCCACATCACTGATCTATATAGAGAACTGCATTGCTCATGACGCCACCGCGCCGCCATATTGGTATTCCATAGTAAACGCACGCGTTCTATTGAATCAATATAGGATTTTACTGAGAAAACATTGCCTAAGGAGACACCGTTTTATATTTTAAGTCTCCCTGTACATTCTTACAGCACAAACGTCCTGAACAGGGAAACGGTTATTTGTTTAAAGTCGGGAATTTCCCCTGCTTATTAAAAAGTTACGTTCATATTCATTACAGTAGTGAACATCAGCGCGGTGGGTGGACGAGACTCTTCAGCGGATGTATTACAAATGTCAAAGCGCGCATTTTGAAATCAGAATAAAGATTTACGCCTTGTAACCTGAAATCGCCTTGTAATGTTGTGTTTATGTATGTGTGCTGTAGTATTGTTTTTATTCATACAGTAGGCTAACTGCAAATGTTTCAACAATGATTTCGTTATGCATTTCGAAGCAATGGCTAAATTAATAATTCAACAACATGGCATACGTAACACTACTCACTGTAAACGCCATACATTTGCACTGTCTTTAAGAGTCTGAAATAGATGTGGCTCAATCAGGAAATAAAACACACACATCATAACCTACTCAGACAAATCATGCTTACTGCTTTACTTCCAAGATTTCTTTATTTATGCTTTATTTATTGTAATAAAGTGCAATATAGTAATATAGGCTTTAGTTAATTATTATATAAGCTATTCAAATCAATTTCTGCAGCTAAACACAGATATGTGTTAATGTTTAATATTTTTTTTCCATAATTACATACATAAAGAAATATATTTTGTGTTAGTTCAGTTACGTTACCTGTGTCGGCAGTGTGCAGTACACACACCCACAATAACGATTTCAATATATGACTCATCCTCTCCGAAAAGACCATAAACAGTACAGCTAACATCTGAAATAACTATTAATTTACATACGTATATCGTAAAAATAATCGTGCGAGAATGAGACGCTGCAAATCGGGTGATTTTAGGTCAATGTTTTGGCTGTAATTCAATGATGCCCTCTGTCGGTAGGGAATAGTAAGATGGCCGCTCGAGCACTTCCGGTGGCTTCCCCGTCTGATGGCAGCTTAGAACATCATGAGCAATCCAGTCATTATATAGATCAGTGGTCCACATACTTGCAGCGGGGTAAAGCACGCCGCCACTGGACTCTACAGCAGTGAGACGTGTTCTCTGGAGTGACCAATCACACTTCTCTGTCTGGCAATCCCATGGACGAGTCTGGGTTTGGCGGTTGCCAGGGGAACGGGACTTGCCTGACTCGCACATCCCTATCTGATGGTGTATGATGTCTGCGTGAACAGGCTGCACAGTGGTGTGCAAACACACATTGACATAGGGAACACATGCTATCATTTCATTCGCAATGATTGAACGAACATTTACGCCTTCCACAGAAAATACATATTTATAAAAAGACATTTAGACCACTTAACAGTGATTGCTATCAGGACACGAGAAGAGTTTCAATCAGCATAGCAAAAAATAGGTTTCTGTAGAGAATCACATATTGCACCGTTAATCTTGAAAAAACAAATAAATATATTTAATATATATTTAATGAAACCCAAGCGATTTCATATAAAACTTCAGAAGACTTGGATTAAATAGCTCAATACTTTACGAAATTCTTAGGAACCAAACATTTCTCAGGTTTTTATTAATAAACGCTTTCAAATGTGAACAAAAGTCTCATGGGTTTGGAATAGTAGTGTGCAAATGATGACAAATTTCATTTTTGGGTGAACTATCCCTTTAAATCTCAAACTGAATTCATGAGTATTCAGATCTGCGGGTTTGATATATTATGGTCCTTTCTTAAATAGTCAAACAAAACTGTCTTAAATAACATTTAAAGAACTAAAGAGAGAATGAATCTACTGTAGATGTGGGAAGCTTAAAGATGTTTCTAAAGGCCTAAAGCTACTGCCACCACATATACAGCTTCAGTTGAATGTTTTCTGGTACACAAATGAGATTAGACTCAAGCAGCACATGCTTATAATCAAGCAACATCTACACTGGGAAAATACAAGATTGCTCAATAGCTTACATTTCTCTATTTAATGATAAAACATCATGTGACTCAAAAAGAAAAGTGTAATTTCACCTTCACTTCACTGGCTTAAATCCCTGAACGTCTCATTAGGCTTTCTGAAGTTAGGTCAAACCATCACTTACAGTACACGCTACATATCTGACCAAACCAGTGCTCAACCAATCCTGCGACTGAACCAAATGTTAAACAAATCAATGTGGAGCCTGCACTTAAAGGGATAGTTCACTTAAAAACATTGTCATCATTTCCTCACCCTCAAGTCGTTCCAAAGCTTACTTTCTTTTTTGGAACATGAAAAATAAAAAATGTCTTAGCGTTTTTATTGTTCATACAATAAAAGTCAATGGTAACCAAAACCGTTTTTTTCCCCTTCAAAACAGCATCTTTTGTGTTCCGCAGAACAAATAAAGTCATAAAGTTATGAAAGAAATTATGACAGAATTGTATTAAACATTTTGGTGAACTATCCCTTTAAAGACAGTAGTCCTTCAGTTAAACCACCAAGTGAGAACATTTATGTGGGGCGCGTAATATCAAAACTACTACGTACATTGAAATTGTCTAGTTTTCTAGTGTAAATGGAGCCTGATGTGCCTTCAAACATTAATCAAACTTCCTACCATCATTTGAAAGTTGTCCAACAGGCGGCTCAGGAGAGGTATTTAAAATTCGGCTAATTCGTCTTGACATGGACAGTAGAATCCCTGAAAACGCATGAGAGCTTGGCACCCGTCTGAGCGGCGGAGTCTCAGTACGGTTTTCACTCCCCGGTTCAGATGTAGATCTTAAATAAGGGGCTGAGCTGCGAGATAACCAGTCCCTCTGAAGATTAGCATGCTCCAGGAGGACACCGCGGCTGGTGACCCTCTGAGGGTCAGGGAGACTGTGGACCCTGGAGATGGGGGGATTGGACCGAGCCATACTGCCGCTGCTTCTGGACCATGTCAAGCTCTGTGTGCGCATGTCCCGTCCAGACAGAGTCCTTCTGTTATGCATGTCCAAGGGCTCCTCGGGGGCCGAATTTGAACGGTGCTTTAGCCAAGGCCTGCTGAGGAGACGCCAGCGATGAGTGCTCTCCCTGCCAGACGAACAGCGTGATGGGTTCCTGTTTGACCCGGTTTGTTCCTCCAGTGTGGCCTTCCGTGGTAAACTCATGGTTGATGAGGAGAGAAAAGCTAAAAAAGCTTAATATCAAGAAGCAGGAAGCCAAAAATCAATTTCAGTCAGTTTCAAACACTACCAATTGCATCATCGTCTCATCTCGATGAGCTAGGCTGGATCTAACCAAGTTATCCGAACATAATACTCTAAATTTGATGCCTGACATAGCGGACAATGTCCCTGAGATCGCCCTGAAGAAACATGCTAAGCAAATGTCTCTCGTCTTTCTCCGCGAGCAGCATGACGTCCACTGGTGAGCCACCACTTCCTGGATTCTGGGTTGCTGCTAGGCTTTCTGGGAGGAAATAGGTGTCAGATATATGTGCGCGTAGAAACACTTTGCCTCACTATCCAATCAGCACATGTGCTGCCCATCCAAGGGCCCCAATCTGTGGTTGGCCTCAGCACCAACTGTTTCAAGAAAGTACAAATCAGAAGAAGAGCAAAAAAAAAAAAATACCCTGACTTCAGAGAATCAGGTCGAGAGAATGTACAGTACGTCATACAAATTTGTAAAGCAACAAAAATACACTCAAGAAGGCAATAAAAATATCTGTTTTATATTGAAGCTGGCAAGCAACAGAAATGTGGTCACTGAAGACGACAGAAATGTTAAGATATTTTCCTGCAAATGATTAAAAAAAAACGTCTCAGAATAAAAAGACACCAGAATATTTGAATTGGTTAAGAACGGATATTTAGCATTGGGATGTGTCGTCGCTCAGCTTGGCTATGTTTGTGATAAATCGCAGCTGTGATATCTAGTACAACAGCAATTTGAAGATGAAAAGTATTGTAGGAGACATGGTTACAATGAACGTCATTTTGATCTTGATTACACGAAGAGGTTGAAAACCATATCCTTTTTTAACATACTGGCGATCAACAGCATGTCGGCGCCACTTCAGGACACCCACATCTGTACAAGAGCCCAATGAACTCAAGAGCGACTGATGAACCAACCAGAAATGCAAAGAAAAAAATTCCCTTTGATCCTTTCAATGCTGATAACTTCCAATGCGACAGAAGTCAAAAGAAATCAATGGTTGCCAACATTCTTCAAAATAACTTTTGTGTTCTGCAGAACAAAGAACGTCTAAATACGGTTGTCAGTATATTTAATCAGGAACACTACAAACAGGTTTTTAATCCCTAAACTTTTAAGTAACCAAGTCAATCTTATGTGTAGATATGTCCTTGTGTGACATTAAGAAGAAACATACAGTTTGTCAGCAGGACTCCCGGTCATATGCCAGATTTTGGGATTGGGCAGTACATTTCCAGAGCAACGGATTTAGTACAAAAGGTCAAAGCTGTGAATATTAAAGTCCACAATCTCTACTGAGATTAAAGGGGGGGTCTAATGCTATTTCCTGCATTCTGCCTTATTGACGCGGTTCAAGAGTTGATTCTCATGATAAACATGGACAAAAAAAACAAACAAAAAAAACCGAGTTGGACGTATGATGAGTATTTCTGTGCCAAATACACTCCTTCAGGATTCAAACAAGTTTTGAAAAGTTACGGGAGCCGTCGGCGGCGCTGGCGTTGTGTTTTTAGACACGAGATCAACAATGTCACTAAAGAAGTGTGTTTCTGGTGTGAGGGAAAGATCACCTTGTTCAGCTTCCCAAATAACCCAGCGTTAAGGGAACAGTGGATGCAGTTTGTGTTTCCGGAGTTCTGCAAGTGTGTGTGTTTGTTCCCGGTCATGAGTGGAAACCGCAGGCGGTGAGTGAAACTGCATCAAATGTGTGTGTTTTGTTGGCAATCGGCACGTAAGAGCATATAATGTGAACAACACCAACGGATAGAGAATCGAGAGTGTGTGTGTGTGTGTGTCACTCTTTAGCTCCGCCCACTGCACGCCTCCACGAGCTCGGCTGTTTTCTGAAAGAATCGGTTCAGTGTATCTGTCTTTTATAAATATGATAAACTAAAGACTCTTGGGAGATATGAAGGATCAACACTACTCTATAGATACTCAAGATTAACATGAGACTGTGTGTTATGGAATCTTTAACATAGTGGATTATTGACACTTCTGTAGATTATGAAGACTAAAAGCCTACAATTACAACTTGAGAATCAGGCACCAGTGGATAATGCATCAGTTTCAAAATATACCAACTGCCTTTCAAATGGATGTGCGTTTTCTGCATTCAAATATTTTAAGTGAACGCTATGATGTCCTATTCTGATTTTACTGTCCACACTAATATCAGCCATTATAAAAAAATAAATAAATACATTGGTCAACCTAAATCTACTCTAATCTGTACCACTCATAAAAGAAAGTGTGGTATTGTTGGTGCTCAAATATGGTATAAATGAAGATCTAATAACTGTCAGATGTGCTTCACAACTTCACATTATTTATCTAGGTGAGGAAAGTCATCCATCTTTTTGTCTCAAAGGCAGAGCATGAAACGCAGGTGATCTATTATTATACTATTTATGGTGAAGTCGGTATAGCCATTTCCTGCCTGGATGAGAATTCAGCCTCCCTGTGACAGTCCAGTCTGGACAGTAGCGATTAGCACCAGTTACAGCCATCAAACCAGCTCTGTGCCCGGAGGCAGCGCATGAAAGCAATCATTAAACACCAGCGTCCCTCTCCACCGCTGCGAGCGTGAGATTCACATAAACGCCACAATCTGATCTGAAAAAGTGCAAAGGTCACATTTCCTTTCAGTGTTTCAGCAATTATTCCACAAAGCAAATATATGTAGGCCATTACGACTTCTTAAAAGCAGTGCTAATGCAGGACTGATAACATTCGTTGGTTTGACATTGCTCAAAGCTTGTCGTCCCTTCCTCCCGCTCTCAAATCTCCACTCACCCATCACCTAAACCGCCCACCAACCTCTGCCGCAAAGGACACATTGTCTACACATCTGACCACAGGAAGTAATGACACAAGGCCCCCGGCTGCACCTACCGCCACTTTGTCGGAGTGATTTTTTTTTAGCTCTATACTATTTAGTGCAGAAGGAAACCAGGAGGGACACACACCCCATCCTAAAAATAGCACCTCGAGAATTAGGCCCTACAAATCTGTCAAAAAAGTACCAGGAGGGGGCAGAGGGGACACAAGGCCACATCAAAACACACACACACACACACACACACACACACACACACACACACACATGAAAGTTACTCCAGTGGTTAGAGTGCACTGTAACCTTTGAAGGTCACCGATGATAAAGATAACGCAAAGATCACGAGTCACATCATGAAGTCCTGAAGCAGGGTTAGAGTCAACTAAAACTATTAAAACATTTCTGTTCATTGTAACAAAGCTGAAATAACACTGGCCTGAAGGACATGATCTAAGGGATGCAGCCATTAGTAATATTATTATTAATCTATACATTTATAAAGTAAAAAAACATACAATTTTGAGTATGCTTAACTTATCTTGATATATACACCTGCCATTTGACCCAATGTAGCTGATTTGATTTAAATTGAACAAGAAGTTAAACAGTAAAAAGCTAGTTAAAAATAACCAAGACATGCTTTCCACTAAATTAGCACAGGAAGAATGATCTTTAATAATTGTTATATGAACCAATATAACAATTCGTATTAATAAACAGCAATATTAACTTGAATGTATTTTAATAAAAGCTTCTAATGCATGAAAATGAATGAATAAAAAAGAATTTTGATCTGATTCACAAAATAAACTGTTCTGAAGAACACAAAATAAGAGGCATTAATAAAACATCCATCCTAACACTCGCACAAAACAATTATTAAAAAAAATACATTTAGAAAATATAAAAAAAAAAAAAAAATGCAATAACGTATTTAAATAATCATGATCAGACCGTTTTATTTCATGCCATGTCAGCATCTAAGGCTATTTTAAATAATCACGATATTCATGATGTTGCTAAATGTTATCAGCATCAAAACAGTGAAGTAAATATGAGAATATCTGATGTAATGCCCGGCACTAGTTTCTAGCAACATCCCATTAGTACAGTAAACACACAGGCATTCAGCAAGGACAGAGCCCCCAGAAACAGAGGAGTGTGTATTTTTAACCCACACACAGGTTAGCGCTCTTGCTTCGGCTCTTAAGGAGGGGAAATCCTGCCAGACATCACCCCAGTTCAGTGGCTGAAAAACCTCTCCATCTCGTCCTCAGTACAGCAGGCCCACAAAGGGTCAGGCGTCAACAGCAGCCTGAACATCATCTGATTACAGAGGAGAGGACATGAACATTTCTTTCTTCTATGTAACAAAAATCTGTATTGTAAAAGCGCTGTATAAATGAAGGTGACTTGACTTGAGCTTTCGAATGCACAGATATTGTCGACTGGAATAAAGAAAGTGATCAGCGTGATTGATATTCAAAATGGTAAGCAAGCACTGCTTTGTGTATCTGCAGTTCTAGTTTCAGTTTCCCTTTTTGAATGACGAAAATAGGCTATTGATACCTGCTGATACAGAGAGATATTCACTTACACGCAGGCGCTAGTTGACAGTCGCCTTTAGTCCTTTTGGGTGTGTTCAAGTGTAGCTTTCTGGCCGAGACGCAGCCGACAACACCACAGTCAGCTTTCATCGCCGCTAGTTCTTTGACGTCATACGACGAAGGTAAATTGGCTCCAATGTTGTTTGGACCCCAATTTTTTGGGTTGTTCATAAAGGCTTGGATGAGGATGACAGGGTTTCTGCAGGATTTATGAAGGTAAATTGAAGACAATTAAAGAAAGTGTAACTGTGTGTTCACACCAGACGTGAATAAATCACGCTACTCGACGCTTGAACATTTTAAGTTTACTCGCTTCATTTGCGTTTGACAATCACTTCACAACAGATGTGAATTCGCGTCATGGGAGGGGCTTCTGCCAGGCGGCTCGTCTCGTTGCGAAATGGCTGACATGGATTGTTTTAAAATACGGCGAATAAGCTCAATTTGCCGGTTTTAACTAGTTTGTAATCTCAATAGGCCTATGTATAGCTCAAATTGAGTAAAGAGCGTTTTTTACAACTTACCAGATTGTACGACCTCCTCACTCACTTTCTTCCAAGCAAGATCCTTTTTATCCCGGTTTCTATAAAGTATGAAGATGTATCGTACAGCTCCGGGTATCCACATATGATTTTATCCTCATTGTTGTCACTACTCCTGATTGGTTAACGCGGAGCGAATATCTGCCAAAGTTCAGATTTTTGGTTAGAATTTTGTCCAATTTCTCAGAAAATGTTCTTAATTTCTTCATTTTGCATTTCATTAAATGAGTCTTGATTTACGGATGTTTTGAGTTTGTGCTGGAAAACAGAAACAATTCACATTTTCTGGATTGGAGAAATCATAGGGCACTAATTTAATGCCATGATACTGATAACTTTTTTAAATTGTGGAAGGTCAAATTAGGACCCGCGGAAACCCTGGGGTGAGTATATAGAGTGCAGCAGGGATGATGTATTTTTGCAGGTTTAACACTTCTGATTCCATCATACGGAGGTTGTCGGGGACATTAAACGTTAATTTATTATTATTATTAAGTTTTTTTTCCAATGTCATTTGAAAGTTCAACCAAAGGAAACTGGACCTCTGGTATGGTGTGTAGGGACGATGTGTAGAGGAGAGCAATAGGACACTGTGGACTGATCGCTCCGATCGACGCTTCTTGATTTACCGTGCATCATAGAATAGGAGCTGGAAGATCATCAAACAGGATCGTATTACTTGTTACTTATTCGGTGTAATTATAAATATTTATCTGCTTTATTGTGGCGTTTACACATGCAAGTAGTTCTGAAGTTCAGTAAAACACAGATCAATTGTTTGGAGAGGTTTTTGGACTTTTGATAAAAAGGCTACCATGGTGCCAAATGCCATTACTTTTGATTGCTTTGAGATATCAGCACACAATTTAGCCCAGATGCAGTTGTATAACAAAGAACAAAAACCAATAAACTGCATCACTTTTTCTCAGCATGTTGCAAGTTCTTCAAAATTTGAAAGGTTTTCTACCAAATGAGACCACGTACTTGATACCTTTTTTTCAGCCATTATTACTTTTAAGTATGCCCCTTGTAATGTGAAATCATTAACCCATAAACGCATACCTCGGGTCTTTAGTGACCCGGGACGTCATTCATTACCCTCCTCCTCCTCATTCATTTTTTAAAGTTAGACAACAACCTTCTTAGTATTCCTCAATCAATATAACAAGATTAAATTATAAAAGAATGCATGTTTTCCATTAACTTTTTGTAAAAATTGTATAGGGTCGCTAATGACCCGAGGTGTGTAACAGTGCAAGTATATTTTTTCTGCACAACAATAATTGAATCTTTGATGACGGAATAAGTGCAATTCAGCTTTATTCCTCAAGGGGGCGATGTCTGATACACAATGATGAAGTGACGTTTCACTCATAGTTACCGCAGGCAGAAAACAAAAGAATAGCAAGTATCATCAGAAACACTTGAAAAGGCTCAGCGATTTAGTACTGAACGCTATCAAATATTACTGTCACTTGATGGTGGGTCTGGTGAAGAAGCGGTCATTGATGTTGAAGATGATAGTTTTGAGATGGTGAATATGAGCCAGATGCTGAATGTACTGGGAAATGAGCTCTGACGAGGACAGTGATGATGGTATAAAACATCTGCTCAAACTGAACCCTTACAAGCTCCAGAAGGTAACAAAATATGCTTTATTTTATTCTTCTGTTGCTACTCTATTATATATTATCGCAACAGGCGGAGATCCATCCGTGTTAGATAGAGATCCGGGTCGCTAAAGACCGGAATATGCAAGAATGATTGGCGAAACATTCATGCATTTAAGAGTTAAAAATGCATTTAGAGTGACAGTCAACAGAGAGCTTACATATCACTTATATAAAGCTTGATCGCAAACGGGATCTGTATTGACCGATCATGGTGACAAGAAATCGGTAGTCAGTATTGGCTGCAAAAATCCTGAACGGAGCATCTCTAGAAAAATCCAATTGGGTATTTGTCGAGGAAACCAGTGTGATGGTAACTTCTGTGTTGGCCTACAAAAATACATCATCACTACAGCACTCTATGATGACAGAATTTTAATATCTGGATGAACTATCCCTGAAACATTTTGATTTCGGTCATATGAGGACTCTCTTTTGGTGTAGAAGTGATGATCTATTGTTGGGTCTCGCCTCCGGTGGGCTCTTCAAGGTGGAATGGGAAAAGGATGTCAAGAACAAGAGCTCTGATTCTCACTGTACGTGTCCAGTCCAGCTGAGCTGTTCTCAAAAGCCGTTTGCTGCAGAGCCCTGATAAGAGTAACAGACTGAGTGGAAACACAAGACTAAAGGTCTCCTGCAAAATAGATGAGATGGCCCTCGCAAAACCTGGAAATACATTTCACAGAGATGCACATACACAAAACAAGACTCACAATGCACTTAAAATATGTACACAAATAGATATCTAACGTTGAAAGCAAATTGAACTATGCATGCCCTATACACATACCTTCAACATCTTAATGACGCAGACGGCTATTTATGCAAAAGGCGCCACATCAATGGGTCTTATCTCAGACTAAGTGATAGGCATCTAAAATCTTTTATGCAGTAACCGTAGAGCTTTTGTGGTACTGTAGCTGTGCATTAGCATGGTAAAACTGACTTCGGTCAATCAGACTGTGAGGAGACAACATTGGCTGACCCCATTTAGCCGTCCTCGATCAACAAATCAAATGAGGCTTTCAGAGTTGCCTAATATCCTTAGGGTCTGCAAAGCTGCAAAGTGCATGAAACGCACTAAGGGAAGTCTGATTTTCTGCAGGCTTTCATTTGTGCTCTCTTTTTGGCAATGAAGTGTGATCTGTGACGCATCAGTCATTTGCAGGGCAAACCGTGCACACGCTCTACATCACCAAGACACAACATAACGACCATCAGGCTGAAACACGTCATTTTGAGTAAGAACTGACCATCATCTGACAGGATTAGAGATTAGGTAACTAGTCAAATGAAGGAACTAGGGCTGGAACGGTTCGCGGTAAAAAAAAGCTAAAAAAAATAAAAATACATTCTCCTCCACCCACGGCTCTGCATGCACTTGCATCGCGGTTCATCTCAAATCTGATGACGCATCTATAATATGGTTTATAATATGGAGACAGAGTTCGGTTAATCAACCCTCTACGCACACCTTGGCAATAGAATCGCCATTGGCTAGCACATTTTTTTGTTTACTTGCCAGACTGATATTGATATTGATATTGAGATAGATATAGATTATATATTATATATATATATAATAAATATAAATATATATAAATATATATAATAAATATAAATATATATATATATATATATATATATATAAATAAATAAATAAATAAATAAATATATATTATATTATATTATATTATATATATTATATATATATACACACACACACTTAGGACTGGTGGTGGTGCTTAAGATGTTGTTGGTCATTCAGTGTTTCTGTAAATAAATTAATAACAATAATAGATAATAGTAATTATTATTAAAAGATAGTAATAGAGATACTACTACTAACTCTACTAATAACAATATACAACGCACTAAGGGTTGATGAGCTGCTGGGTTCATGAATATTAATCACGTTGTCAGCGTTCGCTCGAGCTGATTTGCTGAAATCAAAACAGGGATGGTAATAGATGAGCGCCAGCCAATGAGATCGCGTTTGCACATTAGTCCCGCCCACTACCAGAGAAACCGCATATCTTCTGCTTGTTCTTAAAAGCTGAATAATTCCGAATGAACTCCGTTATTAAGACAGGAAAATACAACAAAGAATATAGTTTACATGTAGCGCGTCGATTCTGCGTGTAAGACTCTCTCTCTCTCTGTGTGTCTCTCTTTGCGTTGTTTGTGCTGTTGCTTGTAGTTTGATTATTTGTTCTTATTTTCTTTATTATTATTAGCACATACCGAAACCTTGACAAAAACCGAACCGTGAGTAATTGAAACCGTTCCACCCCTAGAAGGAACATAGGTTTGTGATTCTAAACTGGTTTTGCGTCTATATTTGCTTGATTGTATATTCAATTGGCAACCCAAACAAAGAACCAAAATTGTACCAAAAAAAATATCAAAACTGTCCGAAAACCGAAAGGTCCAAAAATATGCAAAATGAACATAACATGAGCTCACTAATAAAAACTGGATGACTTGTGTTGATAAATGGCATGAAGTTACTTTTAAAATATATTATATGGTGGAGAAAATGCTGTATTACTGTTACTACAAATAAAGCTCTTTCTGATTATGCTGTTAGCCACTTAAAATAGTGAAACAATATGGTCTCCGATGCATGGTACAAACCTGTTACTCGCAGTAAATCAAGAAACCAGGAGATTGAAACAAGACGAACTGTGTTGCGCTATATAACAACGATTAGTTCTGTCCATGAAGGTATTCAGCTGCTTACCGGTCTAATAAAACACATCATATATTAAAGGGTCTTTGGTGTTTCCATGGTTTTTATGGGAGCAGAACTGGAAATCGAAGATAACACGGATACGACGTCGTTAACAGGCGACGCAATGACACGGGCCGTTACACTGATTATAATATTTCTCTGGATTTAAACATTGTTGGAAACATTTAGGATAATGCAAGTACACAACTGAACAAAATATATAACACTGTGCTAGTGGTTTTTGGATATTTTAATGAAAAAATCTAATTATTTTACATTTTAATAATATTTCACAATATTACTGTTCGTTTTAGAATAAATGCATTGGTGAGAATAAAAGACTTATTTCTAAAACACTTTAAAAATCTTACCAACCCCCAAAAATGTAATGGTAGTCTATATATGTGAAATGCAGGAAGTTAAGCCTATTTATTCCATTATTAAGCTCCCTTCCCAATTATAGGTAGCCTACTATGATATGTGACCCTGGAGCACAAAACCAGTCATAAGGGTCCATTTTGGAATTAATAGATCATCTGAGAGCTGAATCAATAATCTTTCCATTGATGTATGGTTTGTTAGGACAATATTTGAAAATCTGGAATCTGAGGGTGCAAAAAAATCTAAATATTGAGAAAATCTCCTTTAAAGTTGTCCAAATGAAGTCCTTAGCAATGCATATTACTACTAATAATACATTTATGATATATTTACGGTAGGAAATTTACACACACAAAAAAAACCAACATTATTATTGTAATGTGAAAAAACATTCAACCAAGAACAAAAGAACTGCTTGGTTTGATGCAACCACTGCCATCAAGCAGCTACACCTACCAACCATCCATCTCCCAGAGAAAGACACGCAAGAGAGCACACACACACACACACACACACACACACACACACACACACACACACACAGCTGGTGTCAGCCAATCAAAGCTGGCTCTTCTAATGGGAGGGGTCTTGTTATGCATCGTGATGTCATTCAGTCCCTTGCGCTTTCCTCATCAAGCCATCTGAAGTGAAGCATTGTGTATGACAGACATTGCGTTATATGTGCTTAGTGGACTGAGCAAACCAATCGCTGAACTGAGCTCTACAATACATGCTTTTGCAACGCAAGAAATCTGGCTCTATGTTTACACATGCCAAGCCTTCCTAAATAAATGCGGTTGCCTTAAGTGCACCTGCAAAGCCAAACATTAAAAGCTTCAGGACAGACGGTTGTGAAGGTGCTGCTGATGGCGAAAACGAAACACAGAGGGTTCTGGTTCATATGAGGGCATATCAAATAACCTTCGGCTTGGCGTCACATGATTCTCTGCCAGTAATTCGAGATTGTGGAAGTCCGAGTGCAGTGCGGCTTTTATTCAGACGGTGGTCATGGTGAATCAGGAAAATTACCATCGAGATTTTTATGATGAGGAAGTGGCTACCAAATCATGAATTACAGCCGTTAAACTAAAGAAGCTGACGGTTTCCGTTCAATCAGACAGCCTTGTCTTTCTCATGTTCTTTCATCCCTCATCTTTTCCCTCATGTGTATCTTTATCTATGGCATGGACCATACAGGCCAGAGGAGATATACTTCCCTCTTGACAGCTTGGCTCAGATGATCCCAGATGAGCGGAAGCTTTATTGATGCGTTTTTGCATTCGACCTGCTCACCCGTAATGAATCACATCCATCAAGGGGCTGTGATAAAACACATGAGTTACATTAACCCGGGGCTAGAGAGCATTTAATTAAAAGAATACACTGCTTGGAGGATACAGTGCGACCTTGAGCAACTTCTAATGAATTATCTCTGAATGCACAGCTACTCTGGATAAATACAAATTGAGCAACATTATAATTGGATTGGCCTACTTACGGGCACAGATGAGTCTCATTCCAACCACAGAAATTCAAAGGCACCAAATCCTCTAATGTGGAGACATGAGCTGGTTAACAAGAGGATGTTGTTCAACCTTATGGGTGTTATCCCAATCAAACCCATTAAGCTAATCAATCCTGAGTCCACGGGGGGTGAGTAACACTCCTGTATCAGTCTTTAAGAGCAGGAAGGAAGCACATGCCACCAGTCTGCTGACACGCTCTAATCGATAGCCCAGAGTGGCAGGAATTCTTCCGTAGGATCTCTTCCACATGGAATTAATGTTCAGACGGGAGAACACAAGCTGCAAAGTCATTTATAAAGGATATAAGTTATAGCAAAGTTAATTTGTGTGCATAATTATTAGCTAATAAAGTGACAAAATCATTAAATCACTGGAAATTTCACACTAAATTCAGAGCTAATCGTACAGTAGCAATAATATAACTTATGCTGAAAACAAGCCAAGTCACATTAATTGAAGTAATTAAAACATTATAAATATTAGAGCCTGACATATTTATTGGTCTGCCGATTTTACGTATACGCCACCGATATGAACGTGCGCCCAGCGTCTCACAGCGCGGGAAAATTGTTGCCGGTCTTGTCGAGTATCATCGTAAACATAGTCGGTTATGTCTTAAGTGAATGTAAACATGAAATTTGCCAGTCACCGCCAGCGTTTTTGGTCATTTTTTTGACCAAGTTTCATGGCCATCTGAACATGCAATATATCAAAAGAAAGAAGTGTTTTTTATCAACACTTCACAGTCCGATAGCCATCCTGGGTCGGCATTTCATTCAATAACACAGCCGTTTGGATTTATATGCCGTTTAATGTTGATAATCGCGTTATTTTACATATGCACCTGCGGTTTCTGCTTCTTCTTCGCCTGTGTTTTGATCAGGAGATTCTGCACTCGTTCAGGAGATGTGTAATAGCGCCCCCTACCGTATAACAGGGAAAACACGGAAATACTCGTCAATGGCAGGGAAGCGTTCTCTCATAAAAGAATAACTTTAATAAGGGTTAATCTATATTTATACAGTGAAGATTATGAAGTGATATTTTATATTTGATTACTATTTCTGTACCTGAAAATAACGTTTTTTCATTTCTATGTTTGTTCTGTTGTATTTATGTACAATGTATGTATATTATGTACTGTATTATGTACAGTACCAGTTTGGACACATCAATGGGAAAGTGTGTCTAAACTTTTGACTTGTACTGTACTATAATATACATAAAGAATATCGGCCGATAAAGCAATATCAGACTTTTTTTACTCCCCAATATCGGTATCGGCCCCCAAAAACACATATTGGTCGGGCTCTAATATATATATATATATATATATATATATATATAAAAAATGTAATATAAACTAATTTAAAAAAATATATTATTGTTCGTGTATTGGCTTTTAAAGGTGCAGTGTGTAGTATTTATGAGGATCTATTGACAGAAATGCAATATAATATACATAACTATGTTTTCAGTGGTGTATAAAGACCGTTATGTTTTTATTACCTTAGAATGAGCCGTTTCTATCTACACACCCCTTACAGTGAAGTGCGCCGTCATGTTTCTACAGTGGCCCTAAAGGGACAAACTTCTCTAGAGAGCACTAGCTACTCTCTGCTGTCTCAGACGACCACATCTTTGTCCTGTGTGGGCCACCGTAGCTTCTCTATGTGCTTCAGAAGGGAGGGGTGAGCGGTGGGGTTAGATGCTGCTAAAATTTAAACACTCCACCTTTTTAAAAATGTTAAATTATAAATTATACATAGGAGACAGAAATTGTAAAATGTGTTCAGGTAAAAAAAAAAATCAATATTTATATAGTTACTTCAAACAAAGGATAGTTTAATGTAAGCATTTTTGTTTCAATTTGAGTAATATATATAGTTTTTTGTGCATCACTATGTAATCAAATTATGTACAGTCAGGTTCATTAAATAAGCCCAAATACAGTGATCAGGAAAAGTGAAGCCGAGAGTTCTTGTATCATTCTAAAGGGGTTTATTTTGTGATAATGTCCACCTTACTGTACATTACCCTGCTTATTGCATGACTACTTGACAAATAAATAAAAAATGAGCATGAAATGTTGATCTGAAATCACATTATTTTGTGAGAAGAAGAGATATGAAACTAGCACAGCGAAGCAGGAAATGCAAGGGATATGGTCAGTCAGACCACAGAATGATGTGACCGATAAGCATCAAGTATTCTAGAAAGTCATGTAATAAGATAAAAAATAATGAGGGCATTAGAATGTACTTCACCACCATGTTCTGTCACAAGACAAGGAGCAAAATATTTATCCAAGAATGATCAGGAGTGGGCCTGAAAACAGGAAAGGGGGCTTCCTGTGTTTTCAGGTAACGCCTGGAATCTCAGGACATTGTCTTCCAGCCACTCAGAGTGAAAGGAAAGGGTGGAGAACTGACAGATACCTGCCATCGTCTCCTGGGAAACACCAGAGTGTGCAATCTACTGACTCAAAACATTCAAAAAATTGTGTAATATACACCAATCAGGCATAACATTATGACCTAATATTGTGTTGGTCCCCCTGACCCGTCTCTGATGGACTCCTCTAGACCCCTGAAGGTGTGCTGTGGTATCTGGCACCAAGATGTTAGCAGCAGATCCTTTAAGTCCTGTAAGTTGCGAGGTGGGGCCTCCATGGATCGGACTTGTTTGTTCAGCACATCCCACAGATGCTCGCTTGAGATCTGGGGAATTTGGAGGCCAAGTCAACACCTCAAACTCGTGACGTAAAAGAACACGTGATTCCTCAGACCAGGCCGCCTTCTTCCATTGCTCCGTGGTCCAGTTCTGATGCTCATATTTATTTGTCAACACAGATGACTTGCCCAGAAGTATCAGCATGCTCTTTTGAAAGATCTACAGAGACAATGGCACCTTTGAACCGGCCTTGTGAGATGAAGCAAAGCAGGCGTCCTGTGCATCAGAGTCGAGCATGTGAAACTCTTGTGACTACAGTGAACTCAGTTCAGCAGACTTTCTAATTAAGGGGCTTTTCAGACTGAACATTCAGCACCGCAGGCAACTCACCAACATGCTGGTGTGGAGTACCTGGCACTGCATCAAACTCGATGAGGATCTTCACTAGGCAGCATGTGTTCTTCACTACTCATCACTCCTTGTGACAGAAATCACTGGAAAACTGTCATTATCCCAGTTGGTTCCTCAGGAGTTATTGCTAGAAGATAAGCTCCCCAATTTTCCTGTTTCCAGCTAAACTTTAATAAGCTTAGACATAAGGGTCTAAATGACATGAAGTGAGCATTCACAATCCACATTAAACGGGCCTAATCCCTATATATAAGGTGCTTAATAGACTGAAAATCAGGGATTAATAGAGAGGCAAGTCAAGGACACATTTAGTCACTGAAATGTAATTAAATGTGACTTTGCAAGTGAATATTAGACAGAACTTTGGAGACAAAAAACTGGACACTGCTGCTGCTCTACTGACCCATGGATGCACATACATATATACACACACACACACACACACACACACACACACACACACACACACACACACTATTGTTAAAAGTTTGGGGTTGGCATTTTTTCTTTAAAGATGCATAAAATTGATCAAAATGACAGTAAAGATGTTACAAAATAAATGCTTTTCTTTCAACTTTCTATTCTCCAAAGAATGCTGAAATTGCACAGTTCCACCAAAAAAATAATATTTTTTTCAACATTGACGATATTGTTATTTAGGCACTAAATCCTCATATCTGAATGATTTCTGAAGGATCATGTGACACCGAAGACTGGAGTAATGATGCTGAAAACTCAGCTTTGCCATACATTACGTTTTAAAATATATAGAAACAGAACAGTTATTTTCATTAAATTGTAATAATTTCACAATAATGCCGATCGTATGTTTTGATCAAATAAATGCAAATGCTGAGCATAAGAGACTTCCTTTAAAAATATGTAAAAAATCGTATTGACCTCAAACTTTTGAACGGTAGTGTACATTGAGTAATATTGGATATTACTAATATTGGTGTATGCTCATCTCTCTTTTTACATTTAGAAGACTTCTGCCATCATCTAACACTCAAATCTAAAAAAAAATATTTAATACACTGTTAAATATAAATAGTAAAATCGTGAACCATTTTCTTCCACTCCGGATAGGGGTGATTCAGCTTATATATGTACATTTATTTATTCTTATGAATATTTTAATTCAATTTCTGTTTAAAGCACTTTGAATTGCCATTGTGCTATAGAAATAAACTTGCCTTGCCTTAAAAGCAATTTTTAGCAAATCTCAAAATGAATATGCATTTTTCATACTGAAGTACATTATAATGCTGTGATGCCAAAATCACCTTGTATCATTTAAAGCAACTATACATCGTTTTTTAAAATATAAAATATTGTTTAATTTTAATATTGACCAAAAATGTATAAGACGTGCATCCCTAACTTACAGGAAACCATGATAGCAGCTCTGCCTTCGGACACGGAAATGTGTTGTAATCATCACCGAAAAGAACGGCCATGGTCAAAACAAGTCCATGAATAGGCAAGTTGGCATGGAAAACATTATTCTTAACAGATACATATGGGAAGTGAGTGGGAGAGAAGCCGACAAGCATCCTTATTGAGCTATTTCAGCTCTGGAATGCCGTGATGAACGCACTGGTGCCGGTGGCTCTGGAATTTTGGAATCCAGTCCACTGAGGTCATTCTCGGAATGGTCTGCTTACATCACAGTCCCAGCCCTGTCTGCTGACAGCTACAATGAACGAAAGAGCAGCTCACGGCGGGTGGAGGGGAGGTGGTGCACATCCTGAGCCGCCCGCCGCTAACACAATCCCACTATTCACTCCAGCCTCTCCCCACCCTCTCCCGGCTTCCTCTACAAGATTAAACACATCTAAGCAGCACCTTCACAAACACTCATCAGCATTCACTTTCATCCACCATGGCAGAACCGTCCCGTACCTTTCCATTTTGGTATGAGGGACCTGACGTAAGAAGCTTGGTGGATGTAGGCGAACCTTTTGAACCAGCAGGCCCAAACAGATGCCAAATCTGACAGGACTACCTACGCACCCGCCAACCCTGAGCTTTGTGTAAACGAACAGAGGAAGTGCATTTATATACACTTCAAAACTTTTACTTGCATAACTCTTAGCAACAACTAACCCAAAAAGGGTCCTGACTGCCTAATGCAATACAAACACCCTTTAAATAGGACACAAACGGCCCTTGAGTAAGCCTGTAGGAGGAACATAACACAACAGTCATGTTATTAGTTTCCCCAGACATAAAACATACAGCTATAAACAGAAAAAAGACTTCCCAGGAACAACAAGTCACTGAATGAACAACACACAAAAACGAAAGCCCCTGCTCTGCTAATTATTTTAAAACCAAGCCTCTGAGAAAGTGATGTTTAGCATGAGGAGCATGTAGTGCCGTGGTCATTTAATTATGGATGATATGACATCTATGCTGATGCCAGCTTTAATGTGAGAGGGGGGAGAGGTCTGACTGTCATGACTCATTTCTGTCTCGCTGCGCTTACACCAGTGGGACTTTAGTGAGTTAAAGACAAATAACAAATACAACTAAAATTATGTCATAGGGTGTTGGACAGCACATGAACAGAGAAAATGTGAGAATTCTTTATGCATTACAACACTCCATTTGGATTTGAAATTTCCCCAAGTGCAGGCTTGGAAAATAAGACTAAACTTGTGACTGCATTTCAAAACAAAAATGAAAAGTGTGTCATAGTTTACTCATCCTCATGTCGTTCCAAAACCGACTTTATTTGTTCTGTGGAACACAAAAGGAGTTATTTGGAAGAATGCGATGGTGAGGGTTTTACAAACGTGATATACACTGATCAGGCATAACATTATGATCTAATATTGTGTTGGTCCCCCTTTTGCTGACCCGTCGAGGCATGGACTCCACTAGACCTCTGAAGGTGTGCTGTGGTATCTGGCACCAAGATGTTAGCAGCAGATCCTTTAAGTCCTGTAAGTTGCGAGGTGAGGCCTCTATAGATCGGACTTGTTTGTTCAGCACATCCCACAGATGCTCGATTGGATTGAGATCTGGGGAATTTGGAGGCCAAGTCAACACCTCAAACTCGTTGTTGTGCTCCTCAAACCATTCCTGAAGCATTTGTGCTTTGTGGCAGGAGCATTATCCTGCTGGAAGAGCCACAGCCACCAGGGAATACCGTTTCCATGAAAGGCTGTACATGGTCTCAACAATGCTTAGGTAGGTGGTACGTGTCAAAGTAACATCCACATGGATGGCAGGACCCAAGGTTTCCCAGCAGAACATTGCCCAAAGCATCACACTGCCTCCGCCGGCTTGCCTTCTTCCCATAGTGCATCCTGGTGCCATGTGTTCCCCAGGTAAGCCACGCACACGCACCCGGACATCCACGTGATGTAAAAGAACACGTGATTCCTCAGACCAGGCCACCTTCTTCCATTGCTCCGTGGTCCAGTTCTGATGCGCACGTGCCACTGTTGGTGCTTTCGGCGGTGGACAGGGGTCAGCATGGGCACCCTGACTGGTCAGCGGCTATGCAGCCCCATACACAACAAACTGAGATGCACTGGGTATTCTGACACCTTTCTATCAGAACCAGCATTAACTTCTGGAGCAATAGCAATGATCGTCTAGCCATCACAATTTGGCCCTTGTCAAACTCGCTCAAATCCTTACGCTTGCCCTTTTTTTGCTTCCTACACATCAACTTTGAGGACAAAATGTTCACTTGCTGCCTAATATATCCCACCCACTAACAGGAGCCGTGATGAAGAGATCATCAGTATTATTCACTTCACCTCATCATAATGTTATGCCTGATCGGTGTAAGTATCATAAAGTTTGTCTGCATGACTATCATAAGTCTTCTGAAATCACAAAATAGCTTGATTATTCATTGTTTATTCATTATCCAGTGAGTTGAATCATTAAATAAAATGGATAACTGAATCATCAAGAACTAAACAGCCAAATTCATTAAATCATTTAGACATTTAGATCACTATATTTCAAAAGACTCAAACCAATGATTCTTGATCAATTTGGGAATCGCTACTTATGAACATGTCAAAGAGAGCTATAGCAGATGTCAAGATTATTATATAATTTCAGAAAATTTGGAATGTATGGATCAATTATCGGATGCATTTATGGTGCTTTTTGTCCTTTTTTGAAGCTCATTGGAATTGCATTGCATTGGTAAAATTCCTCTATTTTTCTCTATGTGCTCCACAGAAAAAGAGAAAATCATAAGGATTTAGAATAAATGCCATGAGAGTGAGTTAATTATGACATTTTATTTTTAGGGGAACTTAACCTTTAATTTATTGGTTGATTTAGAAGTTTTAGAACTAGTTGTTTCAGCTCAGAATCAGTGGAGAATGGAAAACTAAATGAGGAGTCAGTGGCAGTGGGTGGACAGAACTGGATGTCCTGTCTTTCATGCGAAGTCCCTGGTTTCGACTTACATCCTTAAATAAGAAGACAACAGGCTGCCATGACAACAGCCCCTGGCAACATGTCTATAGGGTCTACACAGCCTTAAAGCCGCTTTATTTAACAACACAGTTCTGGCAACAAAACCATGTCTTACTATGTCTCAGTTTTGTAAATCAGAATAAAAATTGTCCATATGAATGAACAAACCAACAACCCTGCATTAAATCTCCACCTCAAACCAGGACAAGAACACATTTTCATGTTTGTCAACAATGCGATGAAACATTTATCTATTCCATAGTGCACCCTATCTACTATTACAGCCAGGAGACAAACATCCACAACCAGATCGACATTCAAACCTATTATGTACAACCATGATTTTCTACACAGCCCTTCCCTTAACCACAAATCGTAATACACACATTTTAATCTATCATATATCATGCTATTATTTCTTTACAAACTACAATACAGTAAAAACAATCACATTAAAGGCAGGTACTAGATCAGGCACACTGTATAATGTATTAGCACTTAACCTACAATCTTTTCAAGTTGGAAGTGTCTAGTGTAAGTCACAAACAGGAAGGAAAATTAATGTTTCTATTAGAGCTGTGCTACTATGGCAAGCCATTTTAATACTTATTCCATACAACTAACCAGTATCTATTTTAATGTTATACGCATACTTTTTTAGTAAACAATCCAATAGTGACTAGTATCTCTTCAACTAGTAACTATTCTGCAGGTCTGTGGGTCATATGTCCTCAACTATTCACTTCTAACTAGGATATATTCCAATTGTTACCAAGCTACAAGACACAGCAACAAGAAACTAAAGGATAAGTACTAATAATTAAAATATAATGATTAAGTGCTAGTGACTAATTGAATGAATGTGGATATTTACCAATAATCCACTCTAGGAAACAAAACTCACAGATGTCTAGTATCATTTGTCAGCGATGAAGCTCTTTATTGCATACGCTACATATTTTTTTTAACCTGTATGCTGGGTTCAGCCTGCTTGGTCATTTTTAATATTTTTACCCAGTGCTGGGTAGTTTTTCTGTAACTCAGCTGTTGGGTCATCACATACCTACCCAGCGCTAGGTCAATGTAACCCAATGTTGGGTAGTCTGTGCCAAACCGGTTAAAGCTGGATACGTTTGTCAACGGTCATTTTGTGCTCTGTTCTAAGAGAAAACTTCCTGAATGAAATACAGGTGCATTGTATTCCTATTAAATTATTTCTGTGCAAAGAGGAAAATGTCTGTAGTCTCACAGTTTCTGTTTACATGCAAGTCACAGCTAACGTCTACTGGGAACGTTAGCCGAACGACACGCCAGCGCCACCAGGAAGTTTCAGCTCCCGCCAAACGAATGCGCGACCGGGCCTGAACCACGACCTGATCGCTGTCCTGCCGCCGTGCGCTCCACTGACTATAACAGGAGCGCTGCTGTGCTAGTGCGCTAGCGCTGTGTGTTTGATGGGTTGAAACTTAAATGTCTGACAGACGAGATGGCACAAGGTAAAGCTTTTTATGTTTTTTTATATAACTTTTCAAAAATCAATATAAGATTGTCATTTAATGAACTGGAACTGATAGCAGTTTTCTTCCCACAGATTCCCATTGCCTGCTGTTGCTGCTCCTGTCATGTCCTGAAACATTCACTAAATGAGTATTTTATGACTGTAAAAGACATTGAATAAAAAATATATACATATCTCTGGAAAAAATTGAGAAATCAATGTTAAGTGGTCTCTTAATTTTTTTTGCAGAGCTGTGCTGTATAATATATACACACATACTAGGTTTACTTTGATAGATTGTTTCAGGCGAAACACCGGTTATATCACTTGCCCACCGCCATTTTGAATTTTACAGTAATAAAATCATTTAGTTCAGTTAGAGAACAGACACTACAACTGAACGTGTGCGCGATACAGCGTGAGCCGAACGAGAGTCTCCGCACACACGCAGCAGGAGTCAGATCTCATTCATCACGAGAGCGGAGAGCTGACAGACAAGATGATCGCAGAAGATTTGGTTTCAAAGCAAAATGTAAAAGCGTCCATTTAAGTGAGTTTGTCATTGTACTGTTTTGTTGTTGTGTTTTTCATTAAGAATAATAGGCTAATGAACCCACAATTCAAACAACCCTCCCCCGAATTGGCGCTAATTCTAAATCAAACCATTCATTCACAGCCGCACAGGTGCGCGCATTTACGGCCGCACTGCCATTCACGGTGTGTGTCCACTGGTGCGTTTTCAGTTAATCCCTGAAAACACTCCCTTTGCTCCGCTCCGTTATGAATGCCCGAGCGGCTGTGCGCATTTTTACTTTCGGTTTAGAATTAGTGATTTAAAAGGCCCCACCTTTAAAAGGTGAAACCGGTATTACCGGTGTTGTCGCACGTCGATTAACCGGTGGGAAAATTTCCTCACCGTCACATCCCTAATACATACATGTGACCCTGCAGCTCAACAGCAGTCGTGCGTCTCACGGGTGTGTCTGTGGCAATAGCCAACAATGCATTGTATGGGTCAAAATTATCAATTTTATTTGATCTTTTATGCCAAAAATCATTAGGATATTATATGGATATAAATGTCCTACCGTAAATATATCATAAATGTATTATTAGTAGTAATATGCATTGCTAAGGACTTCATTTGCACAACTTTAAAGGAGATTTTCTCAATATTTAGATTTTTTTGCACCCTCAGATTCCAGATTTTCAAATATTGTCCTAACAAACCATACATCAATGGAAAGATTATTGATTCAGCTTTCAGATGATCTATACATCTCAAATTCAAAAAACGTACCCTCATGACGGTATCCAGGGTCACATAACAGAGATTTTATAGTGCATTTTTATTATTTAAAATGAAAAATCATTAATATAAAATTGAGTGACCCAGCATGTGTTCTGTCCAATATTTACCCAGCACTGGGTTGCCAAATAACCAAGAAAAATGTTTGTTTTTAACCCAGCATTTTTTAACTTGTGAAAGAACTGCAGGTAAAGACCATTTAAAAACAAGTATTCGGACACTAACTCAGTGACCTGTGCCCCAGTGCTGATGAATGCCCACAAACTCCACCAGAAAAGGAACAGCCGGCTTGCCATACTACTCAGTCCAGCCTGACAAAGCTTCGGTGAACACAAACTCTCAATTCCTCTCGGTATTAAAGAGTGAACGAAAATAAAACCGTAAATCGTTTAGTTGTGCATTTAAGCTCAGCATTGATATTCATATCACCGAGTGTTAAGATAGAGACTGAAGACATCACTTACCGTACACCCGGACCCATCCCTGCTGCTGGCAAAACGAGTCCATCAAAATCCCGTCCACCACTGGGTCCAAAGAAATCATGCCTCCCGGAACAGAGTCCACGTCGCCACCGGTTACCGAATCCGTGTCCATGCTAACGTCCAGGTATAGACGCCAGTCCGGTGGCTCGTTTAGCAGATCACTGAGCTTAAACCCAACTGGAAATAGTTTCGATAAACCCAGATAAACTAGCGACAGTAGTATGACACCGTTCAAACTAAACGGCTGGAGTTTCCCATAATGCACTATAAATACACGCGCGACTCCAAACAGTGTCGCCACTAAAATACAATAAAACAAGGGAATGCTAATGCAAGAAAGCGCTGATGGTGTATTTAAACACTTATCAAAGTTTTAGATGACCCCAGTTACCGACGCAGCAGAAGCTAAACCAGCTTAACGTTATCATAGTCCGGTCGTGGAAACGCCAGGAATCATGGAATGAATCCAGGCGTCGGTTTTCCTGGATCGCCGGTAAGAGTTCACCGCATTATTCTTGCGGAAGAAATAATCAAAATAACAGCAAGTATCTGTTTATTGTTCTGTCGTCCACTTAAAGTGCGACTCGTTGTTTGGGACTCCCTCCCTGTCTCCCGGTCTCCCGGTCTCCCGGTCTCCCTGTCCTGTGGTGAGGACACACAGCCCTTTTCACACTTCAAAATCCACACCGCTTTTCCACCTCAATCACATGCTGGGATTCAGGAGAGACTAGAGCATGACCGAGAGAATCGATCTTATGCTTTACAGTCGGGGCACATTCTAGAAGTTCAGAAATACATAATTTATTTATTGACCGTGAAAGACAGACTTTGACAGCATCGATCGACACTGATTATCAGTCTCTGGGGCATCTGCTGGTTAATCTCCTGCAAAACTGTCACAAAACATAGTTATTTTCATTTGACATTATTAATAGGTTTTGCACTTAGTTCTGGAAGAACATATTTTGTAGCCATAACCCCGATTGAAAAATATGTAAGATTCAATATTGGAGATATTTAAGATATGATTAAGCGGAACATGAAAGGTGGTCTTTGTCTCCCTCTAATGTTCATTTTGAAAAAGTACAATGCATGTTCTAAATTAAACATTTAAATCAAACATTTAAAGGGATAGAAATTTAAAATAAAAATGACCCCATGATTTACTCTCCCTCCACTCATCCTAGGTGTGTATGACTTTCAGACGAACACACTCAGAGTTATATTAATAAATATCCTGGCTCTTCCAGGCTTTATAATGGCTGTGAATGGTTGTTAAAAGTCCATAAAAAGTGCATCCATCCATCATAAAAGTGCATCTATCCATCATAAAAGTGCATCTATCATCATAAAAGTGCATCCATCCATCATAAAAGTGCATCCATCCATCATAAAAGTGCATCTATCCATCATAAAAGTGCATCTATCCATCATAAAAGTGCATCTATCATCATAAAAGTGCATCCATCCATCATAAAAGTGCATCCATCCATCATAAAAGTGCATCCATCCATCATAAAAGTGCATCTATCCATCATAAAAGTGCATCTATCCATCATAAAAGTGCATCCATCCATCATAAAAGTGCATCTATCCATCATAAAAGTGCACCCATCCATCATAAAAGTGCATCTATCATCATAAAAGTGCATCTATCCGTCATAAAAGTGCATCCATCCATCATAAAAGTGCATCTACCATTATAAAAGTGCATCCATCCATCATAAAAGTGCATCCATCCATCATAAAAGTGCATCTATCATCATAAAAGTGCATCTATCATCATAAAAGTGCATCTATCCATCATAAAAGTGCATCCATCCATCATAAAAGTGCATCTATCCGTCATAAAAGTGCATCCATCCATCATAAAAGTGCACCCATCCATCATAAAAGTGCATCTATCATCATAAAAGTGCATCCATCCATCATAAAAGTGCATCTATCCATCATAAAAGTGCATCTATCCATCATAAAAGTGCATCTATCCGTCATAAAAGTGCATCCATCCATCATAAAAGTGCATCTACCATTATAAAAGTGCATCCATCCATCATAAAAGTGCATCCATCCATCATAAAAGTGCATCTATCCATCATAAAAGTACATCTATCATCATAAAAGTGCATCCATCCATCATAAAAGTGCATCCATCCATCATAAAAGTGCATCTATCCATCATAAAAGTACATCTATCCATCATAAAACTGCTTCTATCCATCATAAAAGTGCATCCAAACGGATTTGACATTATTAATAGGCTTTGCATTTAATTATTTAAGAACATATTTTGTAGCCATAACCCCAATTGAAAAATATATATTCAATAGTGGAGATATTTAAGATATGATTTAGCGGAACATAAAAGGCAGCCTTTGTCTCCCTCTATTGTTCATTTAGGAAAAGTACAATGCATGTTTTAAATTAAACATTTAAATCAGCAATAAATGTATAAATTTTATTTACAATGTGTGTCAGGAATCATATAATGTTCATCTAATGGTTTAATTATTAGTCTCTGAAAAGACTAAATGCAGAACATGTACTGAGTAAATGTAACCAACCGTTTTATTAATATATTTATTGTCATTGATCTACATAATATAAATTTTTCTGTGCTTCGCTCTCCACGTGCATCAGTGAGCCTTGGCCGCCCATGACCCTGTCGCCGGTTCTCCACTGTTCCTTCCTTGGAGCACTTTTGATAGATCCTGACCACTGCAGACCGGGAACACCCCACAAGAGCTGCAGTTTTGGAGATGCTCTGACCCAGTCGTCCAGCCATCACAATTTGGCCCTTGTCGAACTCGCTCAAATCCTTACGCTTGCCCATTTTTCCTGCTTCTAACACATCAACTTTGAGGACAAAATGTTCACTTGCTGCCTAATATATCCCACCCACTAACAGGAGCCGTGATGAAGAGATCATCAGTGTTATTCACTTCACCTCATCATAATGTTATGCCTGATCGGTGTAAGTATCATAAAGTTTGTCTGCATGACTATCATAAGTCTTCTGAAATCACAAAATAGCTTGATTATTCATTGTTTATTCATTATCCAGTGAGTTGAATCATTAAATAAAATGGATAACTGAATCATCAAGAACTAAACAGCCAAATTCATTAAATCATTTAGACATTTAGATCACTATATTTCAAAAGACTCAAACCAATGATAAACATTTAAATCAGCAATTAAATGTATCAATTGTATTTACAATGTGTTGCTATTATCTGTCAGGAATCATATAATGTTCATCTAATGGTTTAATTACTAGTCTTTGAAAAGACTAAATGCAGAACATGTACTGAGTAAATGTAACCGAATGTTTTATTAATATATTTACTGTCATTGATCTACTAATGCTTCTGTGCAATGTAGTTCTAATGCTTTCTTGTCTTCGTTGTGGCTTCAGCTGTGGATAAATAAAATACAAAAACTTAATTTAGGGAATAAAAAGTAAAAGACAAGATCTAGATAGAAGAAAAACATATGTGCCCCTGGAGCTCAACAGCAGTCGTGCGTCTCACGGGTGTGTCTGTGGCAATAGCCAACAATGCATTGTGTGGGTCAAAATTATACATTTTTCTATATGACAAAAATCATTAGGATATTAAGATCATGTTCCATGAAGATTCCAGATTTTCAAATATTGTCCTAACAAACCACACATCAATGGAAAGATTATTGATTCAGCTTTCAGATGATCTATACATCTCAATTTCAATTGACCCTTATGACTGGTTTTGTGCTCCAGGGTCACATATATGGCAGAATTGTACTGGGTTCAGTGAAAAATAGTGTAAATTAATTATGCACTTATATGCAAATCATATAAAT
The DNA here is from genome assembly GCA_039654625.1 of Rhinogobio ventralis. Lineage (NCBI taxonomy): Eukaryota > Metazoa > Chordata > Actinopteri > Cypriniformes > Gobionidae > Rhinogobio > Rhinogobio ventralis. The sequence goes on along the minus strand of CM077200.1, from coordinate 40,757,836 downwards.
CCGATACAGCACGTTACACTCACGTTGTGTGTTAAGCTTGAGCAGAATAGGTGCCAGTACGTCTTCGAGATGCTTCTCCTGTTCAACAAAGTCTTGAATCGTTGCATTTTTGGTGTTGTGTATCCAGTCTGATTTTGCTGAACAGATGTTTATACACATGTTCTATAGGAACACACAAACAGCGATGAGACAATGTGTACGTTTGGATTTGCTAAAAACGTTAGGCAATCTGAAACTATTTCACTATGGATGTAATGAATTACCTTGTCTTCCTTACTGAGCTTTCCTTGAACTTTCTCTTGATCCGCTATAATGTCTCGGACTTCTTGAATTAATGCTCGCAAACTCTGTTTGGCCTCTGTTAGGAGAGAAAAAAATCATCTGTATGAATCACAACAAGATTTTATGTGCTGAAATACTTCCTCACCAGCCCATGCCAGGTACTCTGCGCAGTCCAGTTTGTCATAACGCCGGGCCACATCAACAGCCTTTTCTCCACGGAAACTGGCCGCTTGAAAATCAGCGTTGAGCTCAACCAAAGTTTTCAAAGTGTCCAGCTGACCCCACATGGCAGAACAATGCAATGGCGAGTAACCTGTGAACCATATTGATTATTTCTTGGCAAACTGTGCCCCTGCAGCTCAACAGCAGTCCTGCGTCTCACGGGTGTGTGTGTAGCAATAGCCAACAATGCATTGCATGGGTCAAAATTATACATTTTTCTTTATGACAAAAATCATTAGGATATTAAGATCATGTTCCATGAAGATATTTGAACAATCTGAAGAACATTTTCCAGTTTAAATAACCAATGGAAAGGGTCAATGGATGTTACAAGTTCTTTATTAAAATCACATAGCAACAAAGAGCTTGTATTTTTAAGAGTAAGCTGGTTTGCGCTCTTGGCTGGTCTCCCAGACTGGTCAAGCTGGTTTTAAAGGGGCTTTGGGCAGAGTGGTCAGGTTCAGAAACCACTTTAAATCAGCTCAGACCAGCAAAGCAGATTAGTTTTAGTTGGAAGTGTTTTTCAGCAGGGTAGGCTAGTCTACATAAGATGAATATTTTCAATATTGCCTTATTATGCTACTACATCTACAACAACCTTTACTGCAGGAGTTAAATTAGCCAAGCAATTACTGCTTTTTTAACTTAGTAACTTTGAATGCTAATTACCGCGCGCTGTGAATTGATTGACGTGAGCGCCGTTCTGCACGAGCTCGCGCACGATGCCGCTGCGTCCTAACGTACAAGCAGCGAACAGCGCGTTTCGCCCCACCTCATCTTTTTCAAACAGAATATTCTCCGGTTGATGAGTATCGGTGGCACTCTTGCTTTCCAAAAGACGCTTAAGTCCCTCTACATCATCATCTAAAGCACATAAAAGTACAGTTTTCTCCTCAGCTGACCGCATTATGACTTGCGGAAGAGTGATGTTGTTGTTGTTGTGCGCGCCTCGTCTCTATGGCAACCGGGCAGCCATTTTGCTTATTATTTTCACTGGCCGCTAGATGTTGCTGCTGTTTGTTTTATGAAGCAAGAAGAGCTGAGAATCTGAGCTGGACTGAGAAATTACATATCCTAAGAAGAATAGCATCAACCCTTATTTATGTCTTGAAGAATGTAATGATCAAGTCCCTGATTCTTGAGATAAGGGACAAACCATGTCCTAAAAACACAACATTTATGTTAAAAAGTAAGAATATCAACAAAATAAAAATACTTAAGTTACAATTTGTATACTCAGGACATTCATTGCGTATACTTTTAAATAATTTCTTTAGTATTATTTTAAAAGCACACTCTATACTTGGAAACGCATGTAATTTAATGTACACTCACCTAAAGGATTATTAGGAACACCTGTTCAATTTCTCATTAATGCAATTATCTAATCAACCAATCACATGGCAGTTGCTTCAATGCATTTAGGGGTGTGGTCCTGGTCAAGACAATCTCCTGAACTCCAAACTGAATGTCAGAATGGGAAAGAAAGGTGATTTAAGCAATTTTGAGAGTGGCATGGTTGTTGGTGCCAGACGGGCCGGTCTGAGTATTTCACAATCTGCTCAGTTACTGGGATTTTCACGCACAACCATTTCTAGAGTTTACAAAGAATGGTGTGAAAAGGGAAAAACATCCAGTATGCGGCAGTCCTGTGGGCCAAAATGCCTTGTTGATGCTAGAGGTCAGAGGAGAATGGGCTGACTGATTCAAGCTGATAGAAGAGCAACTTTGACTGAAATAACCACTCGTTACAACCGAGGTATGCAGCAAAGCATTTGTAAAGCCACAACACGCACAACCTTGAGGCGGATGGGCTACAACAGCAGAAGACCCCACCGGGTACCACTCATCTCCACTACAAATAGGAAAAAGAGGCTACAATTTGTTGAAAGACTGGAAAAATGTTGCCTGGTCTGATGAGTCTCGATTTCTGTTGAGACATTCAGATGGTAGAGTCAGAATTTGGCGTAAACAGAATGAGAACATGGATCCATCATGCCTTGTTACCACTGTGCAGGCTGGTGGTGGTGGTGTAATGGTGTGGGGGATGTTTTCTTGGCACACTTTAGGCCCCTTAGTGCCAATTGGGCATCGTTTAAATGCCACGGCCTACCTGAGCATTGTTTCTGACCATGTCCATCCCTTTATGACCACCATGTACCCATCCTCTGATGGCTACTTCCAGCAGGATAATGCACCATGTCACAAAGCTCCAATCGTTTCAAATTGGTTTCTAGAACATGACAATGAGTTCACTGTACTAAAATGGCCCCCACAGTCACCAGATCTCAACCCAATAGAGCATCTTTGGGATGTGGTGGAACGGGAGCTTCGTGCCCTGGATGTGCATCCCACAAATCTCCATCAACTGCAAGATGCTATCCTATCAATATGGGCCAACATTTCTAAAGAATGCTTTCAGCACCTTGTTGAATCAATGCCACGTAGAATTAAGGCAGTTCTGAAGGCGAAAGGGGGTCAAACACAGTATTAGTATGGTGTTCCTAATAATCCTTTAGGTGAGTGTACGTCACAATGTAAAACTGCCAAACAAAGTGCTTAAAAATGCAACAAATCAAAAAATACACAGTTACATTAAAAGGCGGAGATCTTTAAGATATCAAACCATAAAAAAAGTAAATCTTGAATTATATTTCCATTAAAAAATGGCTATCAAAGTTGTGTCCTCCAACTCCGTCAGGATTTTCTATAATTCTGAATAAATCAGGCAATGTCATGGGCAGCTGTAACTCTGAGGAGCACTTACTCTTTCCTGCTCATTTGTGGATCTCACAGTCGGACACATAGTCCTGGAAGTTATTTTTAATATTTTATACAAACAATATTGAAGTCTCTGCGGTCACAGCCTTAACATGTCAACTCCGTCATCTCAGTGTAATAGTTTCTGTAAATAGTAGTGGGATAAATCTTGCCATCTTACCAGTTTATTAAGGCAGCTACAACTGAGGAAAAAAAACAAAATAGCTCCACTGTACAACATGTGGTTAACGTGGGGAAAAAAATGGTCAACTCCGTCAGGTTTTATGTCTGATGGTTGACAGCTCTCAAAAAGTCTGTATAATGTGATTTAATATGTTTTTTGCATGTGTGGCATTATTTGGCCCCAGCTGGACCTTTGTCAACACCGTCAGTATTTTACACCGTCAGGTGAAGGTTTTTGTTAATTTTGAAAGAAATTATTCTTTTTTTTCAATTTATTGAGTAAAAATGTTAAAACATCAATAGAGCTACATGATATCATGTCTTAATTACCTAAGAACATTGGCGATATATGATTAATATTAAAAGGAGGGAGGAGAATTAAGGAATTTAGGAACTGGGTTGTTCATAAATGTGTGAAAACAAACAAAAAAGAAACGGAGAATGTATTTTATGACTTAGCTCCTTTACTGAACACCAATATTACAGAACTGAAGACTGTTTTTGGATAGATTAAGTTAAATTAGCATGCTTTTTAGTGTGTCTGACGGAGTTGGCATCTTACATGCTTCGTTATTTGAGACCTTTGTCTACAAAAATACCATTTTTTAATAATGTAGTGTTTGTTTTTATTTTTTTAAACCTGTTTTGTCCCTTATCTCAAGAATCAGTGAAATTAGAAACCAAAAACCTTTAGATCACTAGAACTTTAAGTCTCAGCCAGGAATATGTGTGTACACATAGCAGACGTATGTTGGATCATCACACACATAATGACATATAGACTACTTTAAAAAAGTGAATAGAAAGCCCTGAAGGGTTCAGAATTCTCTAATTCATTACATTCTCATCTGACATTATACAGGACTGATAAAATATGTATTGTAAGTCATATTTTTTTTATTCTTCTAAATGAAAAGGATTTAAAGGTGAATTCTCAAATCAATGATGTGTTAGTATATGAGTTAATGTACTAATCCACTTCATTTAGTATTTGCACTGTGTTTTTCAAAGAGAGGAAGAGCGGAAATAATCATGAGGAATAGGGACATTTCTTGTGGTAAATTTGTGATATTTCATTTAAAAGGGAAAAAAATCATATGACACTCTTAAAGGTTATTTCTCTCATGATAATAAGCCATGGAAAGTCAGATGACACTGGGAAATTTGTAAGAGTGCAAATTCACTTTTGTCGATACAAAAGAACTTCCTCATTTGAGTAAAACCAGGAACATTAATTGTTCAAATATAAAGACTAGTTTCAACATCTGAAGGCTAGTGCAATTCTGGGTCACCTCAGCTCACTATTGGCGTCCATCATTAGCACCATTAGACCCAAGGAATTATGTGGTAGGAATTTATACAGGAGAAGCATCACTTCCTTTGGGATATAAGTGACATCCTGTCATGCCACACTGACAGTCGCATTGCTCAAGACATGGAACGATCACATTACAGAGAGAGTGTGTGTGTGTTAATGGTGGTGTGTAAAGAATGTGGAATGAATGGATTGGTGTCAAAGGTTCTGACTCATGTCATCGCTCTGCTTTCAAGTGTCCACTCCTGACCTGCCCATAAGTCCTGCTCTGTCATTGATGTCTATTTGTAGCATGTGTGTGTTCAATGAATGACATGACTGTATTTCCAGTTGCTCTATTTTAGGCCAAAGGAGGAATTTTTTTATGATGCGGGTTTGTAATTATAGGAAAATTGGGAGCAGGCAAACCGAGGAAAAGGAATAGTGGTATCAAACACAGCTCTTTAGATATGTCAGCTAAGCCTGAGAGAGATATACGGAAGACTGGTGTTAATATTACGTTTCAGTTATGCAGTGAAAAATTGTGAAATGCTTTTTTAAAAATTTAATACAAACATTATTTTATTTTATTTTATTCATTGTCTAAACCACTAGTCCTATAGTGTTGCAGAAAGTGCATTGCAGGATTTATTATGTTTTATGTCATTTTATTTTATAATTGTCATAACATTAGCTTTTTTAAATTTAATACAAACATTATTTTATTTTTAAATTAATTTAATTTAATTTAATTTAATTTAATTTAATTTAATTATTTCATTTCATTTCATTTCATGTATTTTATTTCATTATTTAATTTAATTCAATTTGTTATTTTATTTAATTTTATACCTATTCATTGTCTAAACCACTACTCCTATAGTGTCGCAGAAAGTGCATTGCAGGATTTATTATGTTTTATGTAATTTTCTTTTATAATTGTCATAACATTAGCTTTTTTTAATTTAATACAAACACTATTTTATTTTTTAATTTAATTTAATTTTAATTTAATTTAATTAATTTTTTTCATTTCATTTCATTTTATGTATTTTATTTCATTATTTTATTTATTTCATTTATTATTTTATTTTATACCTATTCATTGTCTAAACCACTACTCCTATAGTGTCGCAGAAAGTGCATTGCAGGATTTATTATGTTTTATGTTATTTTCTTTTATAATTGTCATAACATTAGTTAAAACCCATTCAAAATAATAAATCCTTCTGGGTTTTTTACAGGTTTAAATGGAAGAAAACACAGTATATGTGCATGCATGTGCTCCCTTGTTTGTCTATCCCTGCTTGTAATAGCCTATTAGAACCATGACCACTTAACCATTTTAAATTCTCTACGTTCTCAGTTATGGTGAGATGAATACACTTCTGGCTGTTTTCCCCATTTATAGTGTGGACTGTCAGCATCTGTCCTCAGAGCCGTTGAAGCCTGTACTGTGCAGTCATGCTTCACTTCTCTGAAATGGCAAAACAACATCTGTGCTTGTCTAGGAGTACTAATGTGCCTGGGGCTGTCAGAAGCCTCAGAGATTTCGCTGATAGATGCCGTAATATAGCAAACACTTTACAGTAGGCCTTCGCGTTTATGTAGGTTGCGGCTGCTTACATCAGCCCTCCTTTGTGCAGGACTCTGCTTTTGTAACTGATGAATGTTTTAATCACGAGTTTACATTGACCAGCTTGGTCCCAAGGCTAATCATAGTGGATTGAGAATCAACACAGTCTTGTATTGCTGTGTAAGTCCATTACATCATCTTATTAGAGTCACTGAGCTCCATTTCTGCCAATCTGTCCAAGAATGTAATTTAGGCTAAAGCTGTTAAGAGCGTCTGAACGAAAGACCTTCGATCAGGGATGAAAAAACTTTCATTTTGCGTCATCTCAAATGAAGAGCTGACCTTCTGCCCTATTAATCTAAAATAATCTCTTTCTGACGCCATATTCCTCATTCGTCCGTGTCTGTTTTACGATTCTGCCTTGAAATTAGTAGCTCGGCTTGACCTGAATTCTGCAAACTTCACTTATGGCTGAATCACGGCTCACTAAAAATATCCCCGTTAGAAGACTGGGCTCAGGAAATGAGTAAAAGGCTTTCGGGTCCTGAGAATCCAGTCATGTCCGCCGCTTTACAGTGACTTCTCCGCACTGGATTATAGCCTGACGTCTAGGTGACGTCTTCCACTGCGGGGGATCCAAAGAAAAAAGCTAAGCTGTAAGGCCGATAATGGGGAAGTTTCAGTCTTTATGTTTGTTTCTGCCGACTCATAATATTGGATTTCCTCTCTTCCTGAAACTTCAGCCACACCTGTTTAAGAAGTACAGGTTTAACCGCTTTGCGTGTGTCGAGTATTCACATTCTTTAAAGCATTTTATACTTTAAAGGCCATGATACAGCCAGTCTGGCAGTTACACTCATATAACTCGCTTTTTCTATGATTGTTATGTTTGGAATGAGATTAACATGACCTAGTAATAGTGCTATGTGTGTGGTTTAGGAGGGAGAATTCTTAGTATTATTAGTATTAGATTTAATAGTCCAATAACATAACAAGTTCAATCAAATCTAACAAAGGCATTTTTTGGCTGTTGGTCTGGATGGTGGCATATGTAGGTACAGGTGAGAGAATGATAGGATAGATGGGCAGATGGATATAGGCCTACATTACCGTCAAAATGTTGAGGTCGGTAATATTTGTAACGTTTTTGAAAGAAGTCTCTTATGCTCACCATGGCTGCATTGTGAAACATTATCACAATTTAAAATTTAGTGGGTGGGATATATTAGGCAGCAAGTGAACATTTTGTCCTCAAAGTTGATGTGTTAGAAGCAGGAAAAATGGGCAAGCGTAAGGATTTGAGCGAGTTTGACAAGGGCCAAATTGTGATGGCTAGACGACTGGGTCAGAGCATCTCCAAAACTGCAGCTCTTGTGGGGTGTTCCCGGTCTGCAGTGGTCAGGATCTATCAAAAGTGCTCCAAGGAAGGAACAGTGGAGAACCGGCGACAGGGTCATGGGCGGCCAAGGCTCACTGATGCACGTGGGGAGCGAAGGCTGGGCCGTGTGGTCCGATCAAACAGACGAGCTACTGGAGCTCAAATTGCTCAAGAAGTTAATGCTGGTTCTGATAGAAAGGTGTCAGAATACACAGTGCATCTCAGTTTGTTGCGTGACCAGTCAGGGTGCCCATGCTGACCCCTGTCCACCGCCGAAAGCACCAACAGTGGCACGTGAGCATCAGAACTGGACCACGGAGCAATGGAAGAAGGTGGTCTGGTCTGATGAATCACGTGTTCTTTTACATCACGTGGATGGCCGGGTGCGTGTGCGTGGCTTACCTGGGGAACACATGGCACCAGGATGCACTATGGGAAGGAGGCAAGCCGGCGGAGGCAGTGTGATGCTTTGGGCAATGTTCTGCTGGGAAACCTTGGGTCCTGCCCTCCATGTGGATGTTACTTTGACACGCACCACCTAACTAAGCATTGTTGAGACCATGTACAGCCTTTCATGGAATGGTATTCCCTGGTGGCTGTGGCTCTTCCAGCAGGATAATGCTCCTGCCACAAAGCACAAATGCTTCAGGAATGGTTTGAGGAGCACAACAACGAGTTTGAGGTGTTGACTCCAAATTCCCCAGATCTCAATCCAATCGAGCATCTGTGGGATGTGCTGAACAAACAAGTCCGATCCATGGAGGCCCCACCTCACAACTTACAGGACTTAAAGGATCTGCTGCTAACATCTTGATGCCAGATACCACAGCACACCTTCAGGGGTCTAGTGGAGTCCATGCCTCGACGGGTCAGGGGGACCAACACAATATTAGGTATATATGCCTGATCGGTGTATATTTCTACGCTATAGTGCTACAAACCACAATTTCTAAAAATAGGATTTGTACTTTAAAAAGAGAGTCTTTCTATTGTATCACATGAGATTTTGATTTGTCATAACCCTATAACTCAGAGTCATACCCTGTGATGCCTTTCAATAGGGTAGGAAATTCTCTGGGTATGCACCTCGGTATCTCTTGATCATCATGACTTCAGTTACAGTTGTTCACACTCCTTCTTCACTCCTTCTTTCTTAAAGTCCTACTAAGTGATTTGCATTGTCTTAATCACCATAATATGTATTCCTGTTATCAAACATCAGGCTCCAAAAGCCCACACTGAAAATCTGAATTTTATTTAAATTGGAGATTAACAGAAGATTTTTAAATCTGGAAAGTGAAACTTTAAATTTTACATTTTCAATGTGAAAAAGAAGTTATGACAGGGAAATGTTTAAGATTCTGCACTATTTCAAGGTCACTCATCAACTGTTAGCAGGCATTTATGTTCTTTGTATAAGTCGTCAGATTTCCTTGAGACCTGATTAAGAAATGCTCAGAATATTTAATATTTAACACTGCACGTATTTGAGTGTTACACAAAGTAAAAGGTCACATCAAATCACTCTGGAATGAGTTAGAGCGAGTGGTGGAAGTAGTTGAAAATTGTAGAAGTAGATGAAACCAGTTATGATTTAACATGTCTGCAACCCTCACAAGTTCAACCATGTGACCCGCTCAATGGAAAAGAAAGTGGTTGGAAAAAAAGTTCAGCTATTTTGGTCTTGAATGATGATGATCTCACTTTGCAGTGTGTATGTTAACCACAAAAGTCAACAGGAAGCTGACATATCAGAAAAAGGCCACGCTGCATAGAAACAATCCAACGCAAGGAAACAACAGTACACAAATAAGTCTGATAGCAAAGAGGCTGTAAACAAACATTGTGTTTCACGAACACAGGTGTCTATGTTGAGAGACGTTTCCACAGGATGCATCTATAAGTGGGTTGTGCGTTCGGCTAACTGGGTGTAACACGGTTGACATACATAAACATTTCTTTCCAGTGAAATGTACTATGTTGAGGTACACCTGTGGTCTCATTATGAATACAATGCTTTTAGTTTCTTATTCAAAAACATTCAGCTGCTAGATATTTAAGCAGCAGCAATATGCTTTTTTTGACCAGATAACAGCCCTAAGTGGTGGCATAAGATACATGAATATTTTTTACACAGGCTCATGTTTTAAGTGGTGTTTTTGGCACATACTCGACAACAGTAACTGCCATCATGATGATAATACACAAGCAGATTTTGATGCAGAAACAGATTTGATTTGCTCCCTGTTCCATTGACTGTCATTATGCAGTGCTGCATTCCAGCTGCAGTGGGCACAGATTCATCACCCTGATGTCTGTTTGGGTGAGGTCCAGTGCCCCACATCTCAGACACACAGCTTCACCAAGCTCTGGGAGAGACAGAGCGCATTATAGAGTCAGGGGAGTTCTGCAGTCTGCCTGCTTTTTGTTCTAGCACATTCAGGCATATCTGTTGTTCTTTTGTTGCTCAGGTTTTATTTTATCCATCCATCCATCCTTCCATCCATCCATCCATCCATCCATCCATCCTTCCATCCATCCATCCATCCATCCATCCATCCATCATTTTTTATTTATTATTTTATTATTTCATTTCATTATTTTATTTGATTTATTATTTGATTTATTTATTTGATTTATTATTTTATTTATTATTTTATATTTTATGTATTATTACTATTTGTTTATTTGTATTTATTCTTTTATTTTATTTATTTATTATGTTTTATAATTTTTTATTATTCTTTTATTTTATTTATTTTATTTTATTTTATTTTATTTTGTTATGCATGACAGGTGCTTTTAGTATTTAGTATTTTCCTCCACTGTTTGCGTCCACATGCATTCAAATATGGCACCTTTAGATATTATTTATTTATTCTTTTATTTATTCTTTTTTAAATTTATAATTATTTTTTATATTTTTATTATTATTTTTTATTTTTTTTATTTTTTATTTTATTATTTATTATTTTTTGTTTATTATTTTATTTTATTTATGCGTCCACATGCAATGTGCAGTGCGCCTTTAGATGCAATGTGATGTTGGTCTCACATAAACTTATCATATGGCTTCAGATGCTATATAGTCCACGAATCATGGACTGTATGTATGATACTTTCATAGAGTTTTTTTGGCTGCATAACCAAACAATAACCTTTGAAAATGTGCATGAAAATTCAGGTTAAATAAACTTTCTTTCGAATCAAGCGAAGGTGAAAAGATTTTGACTATGGCACAGAATAATAGCAAACAAAATCCCTTTGTTCTCTTCTGTGTAACTTTGTTTCTTGTCATTTAACAGATGCTTTTTTTAACCAAAATGGCATTCATGCTGATCACAGGTCCCTCGGGAGCTAGACACAGTTAAGAGTCTCTCTCACTCACGCTACATGGGTTATGGGTTGATTCTTATCTTGATTGGAACCTGTAACCTTTACATTGACAGCGTAATGTGACTTATCAGACTGCATCAACAACTGAATAAGACAAAAGGTGAAAAACTGAATTGTAGCATTGACCTTGATCAGTGTTTTGTCCTTTAAGGCCTTTAAGGTCATGCATAGCCCCTTTTTACATCAGCTTTCAATGACGATCGAATGAGTGAATGTAGGAACGCTATTGGGTGCAAAAGCAGAACTTAGGACAATTGAGTGGCATTGATTGTCATCCGCACTGTTAGTTCTGCATGACGTTCTCCTTTATTGAGTTCTGCTGCACTTGACGTGCACTGTAATAATACCCTACTGAGAAGAGTACACAACAAACTCTTTGCCTTTGTCACCAAGTTTTGGTTGTGCCAGTGCTTTCTGATGCAATGCACAGTTGCACCTCTGGCTCTTCTTTACCGTGTGTATGATGGATATGAAATGGTCTGCTCAGATTGTAGTTGATGGCAACTATTTGTTAGAACTATGGAGAGTTGTTTACTAAGCAGCGTGTTATGTGTGTGTTGGTGCAAGAAGGGTTTTGTGGTTATGCTAATCTGTTTCCTTTTGTTCTGTTTTATTTCCACTCTATGCATCTGTATGCCACTTTAGAGTGAAAGTCATCCTGGATCAGGCTGAAAACACGATTTGGTTAAGAGAAATGCAAAGAGCCTTCCTTGAAGGATAATGTAATTGCTAAATTCTTGGATCTTGAGATGTAAAACCATAATGCTTTCATAAAGTAGGCTATGATTTTATTCAAAGTTTAGTCATTCAAAAACCAATCAAACAGTACCAGACAGAGATGGGTATTCATCAGCAATCTGTAACTGTCTAGCTGGAATTCCTTTAATCATAACAACCGAAACGTCGTGACTGTGTATGTATGAATGTCAAGGCCCACACATAATGTAGGTTTGCTCTTTAAAGGGTCCATAACACACACAGTTTCTGCCAGTCTCGTGTTAATCTTGAGTATCATATTTATAAAAGACAGATACACTGTACCGATTCTTTCAGAAAACAGCCGAGCTTGTGGAGGCATGCAGTGGGCGGAGCTAAAGAGAGAAACACACACACACACACACGCGCGCGCGCGCGCGCACACACACACACACCATGGCATTATCCCTGGATAACTCCCGATTCTCTATCCGTTGGTGTTGTTCACATAATATGCACTTAAGCGCCGATTGCCAACAAAACACACACATTTGATGCAGTTTCACTCACCGCCTGCGGTTTCCACTCATGACCGGGAACAAACACACACACTTGCAGAACTCCGGAAACACAAACTGCATCCACTGTTCCCTTAACGCTGGGTTATTTGGGAAGCTGAACAAGGTGATCTTTCCCTCACACCAGAAACACACTTCTTTAGTGACATTGTTGATCTCGTGTCTAAAAACACAACGCCAGCGCCACCGACGGCTCCCGTAACCCGAACGAAGCGTGTGTGTGTGTGTGTGCGCGCTCATCCAGTGCCCATATAAGGAATTCCACCCTTTATGATGTCACACAGGGCCATGCTCGCAAATTAAATTTTCCGAAACTTGTTTGAATCCTGAAGGAGTGTATTTGGCACAGAAATACTCCGTCATACGTCCAACTCGTGTTTTGAAGCTTTGTCCATGTTTATCATGAGAATCAACTCTTGAACAGTGTCAATAAGGCAGAATGCAGGGAATAGCATTAGACCCCCCCCCCTCCTCTTTAAATCCATTCTGCAGAAATTCTATAGGCAGCTAATTTTGTCTTGGCCTAGCAATGACACATGACGATGGAATTACATGATTTTAATAATATTAATAAAATACAATTAAATAGAATAGCGTAACTGAAACAATAAAATACACATTCTGCTTTTGTACATATACATTATGAGGACTGATTATCTGGGATTTTTAAGAGAGAGAATAATTGAACAGTTATAATGCTTGCTCCTTGATCCTCTCGGTCACAAACACTTTCCCTCAAAGAACATTATAATGTGAACATTTGCCTACGATAACAAGCTCAGTATACTCTCAGATACTGGCGAAAGTCTTTCTGGGAGTTTTGTGAGTTGCTCTAGTTTTCAGGTTAGAGTTCCTAATGTTTTTTGTCCTGCCGATTCGAGGACATACCGCTGTTTTTGTAGCTTGACGGGCAGTAGCAGATCTGCTCCCTGGGTGGCAGGCAGCAAAACTTGTGCTTGTCCTGGTTATGGCTGTCCTATATTCCCTCTTTTTGGGGGTTTTCTGGAGTATTTCAGTTCGGTAGATGCTCCTAATGTATTCAGATGTGGTGATAGGGTTAAGTGTTTTACTCATTTCTTCACTAATGCTGTGACAAACTTTAATTGATGATCATGTTAATATGTTTTTTTAAGTTCATTAAAATGAATAAAATTGTTAATTGATCTAGTCTGAAAACTGTCTAAAAATATGTCAGCTGTGGTCCGCTTGTTATTTGTTGAGTTGCTCTACATAGCCTCAGTACTCAGAAAAGACTGAGTGATTACATAAATGCGGCATAAATCTCTTGAGAAATGTCACCGTTATGTTAGCACAAACAAAGCCACTTGACGCAGTTGGGTCAGGCTTGTTTTCATTTTTCACACATATATTTAAGACTCACACCTTTTTGTGCATGTTTGCAACGCCTGCCACAACCACAAGATACTTCAGACGCCACATGAGAAGTGCCATGTGTGGTTTTAGGGTCGAGAGAATGAAATCAACATATTTTGTTGTATGTCATGGTGTTGCAATATGTTGTTATTCTTTGACTGAAATCATCAAACATTCGAATCGGTCTGTATAATCACACTTTGTTATGGTTACAAAACAAGCAAATAAACAAGGCAGCGCTATTTACACTAAGTGCAAAGAGCGATAGATGCTATTTACTAAGTGAAAATAGTGATATATTCTATTTACACCATGTAAAAGTAGCAGCTCTTTGCAATATGTGTAAATAGTTAGATGCTATTTATGCTTTGTTTTGGCAGATACATACAATTTGCACCTCAGTGTTGTTGTACATTAACAGGATGCAATAATAACAGAGAATGATTATATTTATTAAAAGTATTAAATGGATGCCGCCTTAATGGGACAATAAAAGCCCTCCCTACACCGGGTCACCCCCTAACCCTACCCAATAAATGCTTTTATTATTATTAAACATTTCGTTAGGCATTTTATTTCCATTCATTTTTATTGAAAGTAAATGCCTTTCTGATGTGATGGGAAAAGAGGGAAGAGCGAGCTCGGCAAAAGGCAGATTCGAACCCGGGTCGATCGCGTCAAAACCCAGCTCCACACACTTACACTCTACCAACTGCACCACTGAAGATGCTGAAATACATGCGTCTTTTTTTGCATTGTGCATTGTTAGGCGCTTGGTGTAAATAGACACTCAAAATAAGGCAACCTGTACGAATTACCCAACAAATTTAAAAGAAGCTTACTGAATGACACTTTGCCTTGGTTTAGTTGGGCTAAAGTATTGAGTAAAATAATAGCAGATGGCTACATAGCACTGAAACCATAACTCACAGCAAGAACATTTAATCAGAACAATCAGAGTTATAGATAATCAGTGCTGTCTGTGCAAAACATGTGTCATACAATATCAGAAAACATTTGGCTAGAGAGTTGCATAGAGTTCACAATTACAATGAAAGATGCACTTTATTTTACAGTATGCAGTGAAAGTGCTGGTAAGGCAAATACATGGGTTGCTATGTAATTGCTATAATAATGTGGAACAGGACTGTAAATTAAAGTGCTACCAGATTAATTATTTCAGATCTTTTGCTCCATTCTGTGAACTGAATCAAACGATGAGAACATGCCAAAACAAGCTTGAATTGGTTTATATTTTCAGTGAATAGCAACTTAAATATGCATCAATGCAAATGATGCATCCTTTTAGAAGATATATTCCCCATAATTGTAATTGCATGTAAAAATTGATCAGTGTTTACAATTTTCTTTTGGTTTCACAGAAGAAAGAAAGACATGCAGGTTTTAAAACAACATGAGTTTTTGGGTGAACTTTAGCTCTTTAACTGAAGCCTCATTTATGTGCAAATGATCATGCTTGAATGTTTTATTTTATTTTATTTCATCCGAAACTTAGCGTCGTCTATTTGTGTAAGAGGAATCAAGGCTGTAATGATAGTGACGAAAGGGAACTGTGTAAATAGATTACATACAGTATCTTTTAGAAAGCCTTTAATTTGGTCACGTTTGTTTGTTGTCTTATCAGTGTCAGTAGATCCCCGGGAACCTTGTGAACGCTCAAAGCCAAATTACTTTTACCACACCTTGTCAAAGTCTGAATCTGACAGACATAAACGAGTGCCGATTATTACCCACACAATACAGTGCAGTAAACTGCATGGATACAGCAAACAGACACTCCCTTTAGTTACAGTAAAGATAAAGACACTATTTATAATGTATGTTTATGTACCTATGCTTGTGTGCACAAGACAGGAACACTGTGGCAGTCAGATCATCTTTGTTTCCAAGGCAACAGCAAACCCCATACCACCCACACAAGCTAGACAGCGATCCCAGAACGGGGTTTCCTCTCACACCTTGCCTTGGCAGAGCCCGAGCCGGTCCTGTCTGTGACAGCAGCCGCTCGTGCGTCACGGCAAGTGTTCTCCTGGCGTTTCACAACCGCCTACAGCATCCTGAGCGCTTTCCCTCCCCTTCTCATCTCATGCTATGAAAGAGAGACTTCTCCACACCTTAAAGAGTCACTTCCGGCTATCAACCAGGCAGAACGCGAACAGCCTTGGGCACATCTACTGCTTATACGGTTTGATCTCAGAAATGACTAACTGCCACAAGCATATTTCTGATTAGTGGCGTTTTACTTGGCATTTGTGAGACTGACATTGTTTTAAATTGTTTAAAAATTAACTCCTCACCCTGATGTCGTTCCAAACCCGTAAGACTTTCGTTCATCTTTGGAACACAAATGAAGATCCTTTTGATGAAATCTGAGAGCTTTCTGTCCCATAGACAGCTACGCAACTACCACTTTGACGCTTCAAAAAGTTCATAAAGAGATCGTAAAACTAATCCATATGAATTGAGCGGTTTAGTCCAACATTTTCTGCAGAGACTCGATCGCTTTATATGATGAACAGATTGAATTTAGGCTTTTATTCACATATAAACATTCATCAACTCACACATCATTGTGGAAAACGGAAGCGCTGAGCTTCTGTTTATGTTCGCTGATCAATGTTTAAATGTTAAACATTAAATGCTTTACAATCTCTTTATGAACTTTATAAAGCGTCAAAGTGTCAGTTGCATTGCTGTCTATGGAGGGACAGAAATCTCTCCGATTTCATCAAAAAGATCTTCATTTGTGTTCTGAAGATGAACGAAAGTCTTACGGGTTTGGAACGACATCAGGGTGAGGAATTAATGACAGAATTTTCATTTTTGGGTGAACTATCCTTTTAAGTAAAGACACTCAAATTCTCATATGTCAGTGAATGCATTTATCTACTGGACTGACCTCTGATCATTGTATTTTTTGAGTCTGATACCACTGATGCATCAGCTAGAAATTACATTTCCTTATGCTGTGTGTGTCTTATGTTTCCTCCAGTGGGAGCTCGCTCTGAGCTTCCTCAGACCGCAGTTAGCATTAGGGATTTATGGAGCTCAGAGAGGCGCTTCTCAATTGAGTCTTTGTGTAGTACAGCTTTAAATAATCAAGTTTAACCCCCTTCTGTATTCAACTTTGTTTTGGGCACACATCAGTTTATGTAATGTAAGTTTAGAAGTAGGTCGGGGATAAGGGAATTTGGGATAATATTCTTAGGCATGATCTGGATCTTTTGATTAATGGCTTGGCTGGATATCACTTTTCACTTTATAATTTGCCTGAAAACTTTTCTTTTGTGTTTGTACATATGTCTGTCTATATTTACATATTATAAAATGTGTGTAAGTCTATCTGCCTGCTCCATCCATCCGTCCATCCGTCCATCCATCCATCCATCCATCCATTCATCCCTTCCTCCCTCCCTCCATTCAGTATATACTGTACATAGTATATATAACTGTTGTCCATCCATCCATCCATCCATCCCTTCATCCCGCCCTCCCTCCATCCCTCCCACCATTCAGTATATACTGTACATAGTATATATAACTGTTGTCCATCCATCCATCCATCCATCCATCCCTTCCTCCCTCCCTCCATTCAGTATATACAGTACATAGTATATATAACTGTTGTCCATCCATCCATCCATCCATCCCTTCATCCCTCCCTCCCTCCCTCCATCCATCCATCCCTTCCTCCCTCCCTCCATTCAGTATATACTGTACATAGTATATATAACTGTTGTCCATCCATCCATCCATCCATCCCTTCATCCCTCCCTCCCTCCCTCCCTCCATCCATCCATCCCTTCCTCCCTCCCTCCATTCAGTATATACTGTACATAGTATATATAACTGTTGTCCATCCATCCCTCCATTCAGTATATACTGTACATAGTATATATATCTGTTGTCCATCCATCCATCCCTCCCTCCCTCCCTCCATCCATCCATCCCTTCCTCCCTCCATCCATCCCTTCCTCCCTCCCTCCCTCCATCCATCCATCCCTCCCTCCATTCAGTATATACTGTACATAGTATATATAACTGTTGTCCATCCATCCATCCATCCCTCCCTCCATCCATCCATCCCTTCCTCCCTCCCTCCCTCCATTCAGTATATACTGTACATAGTATATATAACTGTTGTCTATAAGTACTAGAACAGCTATATACTTGTATCACACTATATAACAAACAAGTGCACTAACAAAGAGAATGGCCTTCTTGTCTCTCAGCCTAATGACATAAAGAGACATCCCTCCCCCTGCACCTCCGGGCGGTCAGTGACAGATGGGGGCAGCTCTGAACTGGCTTCACAGACAGCTGCCAGGGTTTGGGGGTGAAATGTTAAAGGTCAGCTCTTTTAGACTGCAGATCCCTACATTGCACACACTTATGGCCTGGCAGTCAGACTTGCTACAGACCCACTGTCAAAGTAGATTAAATCTGTCCCAAAGAGAGTTTTAGTTTGCTCTTGATCTGTCCCTTCAGCTGCTGTCATCATAAATCATGCTGCATGCGGGATTCAGGTACGAGTATGAATGGGGTGCACATGCGGAGTGTGTTTGTGTGTGGTGGGTGAGGGGGATGTTATGCTGACTGACTGGCCTTTTCTAAGAGATACTCCTAACAGGTTTTTCTCCCGCGTTAGAACATTTCTGTACGATCTGAGCGCAGTCTGTCACTGTTAAAGGATATCCTTCCTGTGGATGTGAGGGGGTGTTTCAAGAATGCATACACGCAAAGTATTTTTAAGTATGAGCTAAAAGTGACAACATCAGTTACAGAATCTGACATATTTTTATCAATATAATTTTTATGCCTTCTTCACATCTTCCAATGGCACGTCCAATAAATCACTGTCTAAAGATCAGTTGATTTCAAACACTGTGTTAAAGACTGAAAAGAACATAATGCCAAGTGCTCAGCTGATATCATTAGAACCAAACTTATAAAATAGCACAGTCAAACCTCAACTTCCTCCAAGCTAAAACTCCATTCTCTGGTCTGCAGACATAATCATTTTAAACTTGTGGGAGGGATATAGAGGACAGAGAAAGAGAAAAAGATACATTTAGGTTTTTTAAAAATTGCACTATAGGGATTGACACCTTTTTGACATCAGGTGTCTCGTTTCTAAAATGCATGCAAAACAGAGCAATAAAGACAATACAATTAATATATTTTTTAGCAATATACAGCAATTATAGAGTTTTTTAACATTGACACATTTGAAACTTACATAAACACACTATATATGTAGAAAGTGAGAGGTTTTGTAGTGTGTGTGTGTGTGTGTGCATATGTGACCCTGGAGCTCAACAGCAGTCGTGCGTCTCACGGGTGTGTCTGTGGCAATAGCCAACAATGCATTGTATGGTCAAAATTATCCATTTTTCTTTTATGCCAAAAATCATTAGGATATTAAGATCATGTTCCATGAAGAGATTTGTTAAATTTTCATATCATAAATGTATTATTAGTAGTAATATGCATTGCTAAGGACTTCATTTGCACAACTTTAAAGGAGATTTTCTCAATATTTAGATTTTTTTGCACCCTCAGATTCCAGATTTTCAAATATTGTCCTAACAAACCATACATCAATGGAAAGATTATTGATTCAGCTTTCAGATGATCTATCACAAAAAAGACCCTTATGACTGATTTTGTGGTCCAGGGTCATATATATATATATAGTATACATTATAAACCTCTCTCTATCTACATATATAGTGTATGTCTGTGTGTTTCAAATGTCTCAGTGTTAAAAAGCTACTCTATAATTGCTACTCTAGCATAAAACATACACTAGAAAGAGAGAGGTTTTGTAATGTGTGTGTATATGAACAATTTACATTTTCTGTGAGTTTTATTTCTTTTGTTTTTTGCTTGTTTTTTTTTTTGGAGCAATCAAATTCCATTACATTATATAACATTTAACTGCCAATCTATTTAATATTTAACTTTAATGGTTGCATGTTGAGATAAGCTTTGATTTTACCCTTTGTTTGATAATTCAGTTTCGATTGTGTTGGATGTTATTCTGCCTTATCTTACGTAGCATTTTTTCATTTTTAAGTGGAGACTTTGCAAACTCTAGACATTATGAGAAAAGTTTTAGGTGCATATTACATGTTCTCTCTCAAAATGACATGTCAAGCCCTTAGGAAAACAGACTTCAATGCTCTGCTGGCTTGTTAAATGTGTAAAATCAGGTTCAACTCCTAATGAAAGGGCAAGGAGTTTTTACTCGTCAGGGCTGTATCAGGTGTTCACTGCAGTTGTGCGTTTAGAAATGTGCTGAGCCCTTTGGCTATATTATACTTGCATGAACACATAAGGACAGAAAGACACCATGAAATAGCATTCCTTTAAGGAGTAACCAAGGCAATTCAGTGACAGGTGTACACACACACACACACACACACTCCATTTCATTAAGTGAAAAGCTAAAAGGACTGTTTGGGGCCTGCGGTCTGTGTTATACACCAGAGTGACAGACGTGCAGACTCCTCTATTGTGTGCTCAACGCCGTCGGGCCTCTTTTACTCCTCCGCCGAAGGCTGTGTCGGGAGGGGCTGCGACAAGGGTCGCGTGCCCCACTTTCACAGCAGCAGATGGGGGATGAACCCCTCTCGCTGCTCCGAACCTCCGGACAGAGTGTGTCTACCCCACCTGTCAAGACCACACAAAAGCCAGACTGCCACGTCACAAAGGCCAAGATGAGTCTGCAGACTGCTGGACCCAGGGCCGCTTTTCATGCAGAGCCAAGCGTGTAAACACGGGACGTACTGATATTCAAAACAGGGGGTCACATGAATACTAACAACATACAGCTGCCATTGATTCGTCTTGGCCGTCTTCTATCCTTTCCCAAACTCACTTTGGTAATCATAAAAAAGGTAATGATCTAATTCTGATTTGTCATAATTCAGGGTACTTAACAATACATTTGAATTTGGGGAAGAAATGGTAAGTCTCACAAGCTTTATGTACAACATAAAACAGTATCAGATTACTCTGAAAAACAAGTGTTTGTGTTTCAATAAAAGAGTCTTTCGCTCTGGAATCAGACATCTTTGGTGCGCTGTAATTCACTGAAAAGAACCTGCTCATACACGTCATTCGCTCGAGAGTTGAACTTCTCTGGTCGTGCTGTATGCTTTACTAAAACGAACTGGGTGATATTTACTCACTGATCTCGTTCTTTCTGTGTTCTGCACTAGTAATACAGGACACACCTTCAGAAGTCTTCCTTTCTCATTTTGAAAGAATGCATTTGTGAGAATGATAGCATTGAAAGTTATAAAAACGCTTGTTTTTTCTTGGTATGCAGTCGTCAAGGAAACATTCCATTTGATCATTCTGCAAACATTTTGAGAATGTTACTTTTGAATGTTCTTTGAACATTCTGAAACTAATAACATTTGAAAAATTCTAGGCTAAAACATTTTAGAAGAAAAAAAAACATGTAAAAAATTTATAAATAAAACGTTTGTGCTAATGTTTTGAGAACATTGTTAAAGACCAGATAACGTTCTGGAAGAACATACATGACCCTGGTGCTCAAACCCAGTCATGTGTCTCACGGGTGTGTCTGTGGCAATAGCCAACAATGCATTGCATGGGTCAAAATTATACATTTTTCTATATGACAAAAATCATTAGGATATTAAGATCATGTTCCATGAAGATATTCTGTAAATGTCCTACCGTAAATATATCATAAATGTATTATTAGTAGTAATATGCATTGCTAAGGACTTCATTTGCACAACTTTAAAGGAGATTTTCTCAATATTTAGAAAGATTATTTATTCAGCTTTCAGATGATCTATAAATCTCAATTTTAGAGAATGTACCCTTATGTCTGGTTTTGTGGTCCAGGGTCACATTTCTTCTTAACTTTGAGAGAACCTTGCCAGAACATTATAGCCAAAGTCCGGAGATCGTTCCCTGTTAGCTGCATGGGTTACGCTAAATTTCCACCCCTGTTTTCTGTCTGAAGTGGCCTATCAGTAAGGTAATATGTTTTGACAGTTTGAAAGAACAAGAAAATGTACTTAGAGCTGGGTTGTAGCCTGTGAAAATCCGTACAGCTTGCATTTGTACTCACAAAGCTGTATCATCATCACATTTCTAAGCTTGCTGTTTGTACTAAAACTCATTTTTTCTGTAACTCAGCTGTTGGGTCATCACATACCTACCCAGTGCTAGGTCAATGTAACCCAATGTTGGGTAGTCTGTGCCAAACCGGTTAAAGCTGGATACGTTTGTCAACGGTCATTTTGTGCTCTGTTCTAAGAGAAAACTTCCTGAATGAAATACAGGTGCATTGTATTCCTATTAAATTATTTCTGTGCAAAGAGGAAAATGTCTGTAGTCTCACAGTTTCTGTTTACATGCAAGTCACAGCTAACGTCTACTGGGAACGCTAGCCGAACGACACGCCAGCGCCACCAGTAAGTTTCAGCTCCCGCCAAACGAATGCGCGACCGGGCCTGAACCACGACCTGATCGCTGTCCTGCCGCCGTGCGCTTCACTGACTATAACAGGAGCGCTGCTGTGCTAGTGCGCTAGCGCTGTGTGTTTGATGGGTTGAAACTTAAATGTCTGACAGACGAGATGGCACAAGGTAAAGCTTTTTATGTAACTTTCCAAAAATCAATATAAGATTGTCATTTAATGAACTGGAACTGATAGCAGTTTTCTTCCCACAGATTCCCATTGCCTGCTGTTGCTGCTCCTGTCATGTCCTGAAACATTCACTAAATGAGTATTTTATGACTGTAAAATACATTGAATAAAAAAAATATTGTATATGAACTGTACCTGTCCTATATAAATATAACAGAGATTTTACAGTGCATTTTTATTATTTAAAATGAAAAACCTTCAATATCAAATTGACTGACCCAGCACTTTCAACGACCCAAACCCAACAAGCTGGGTAAAAATAACCCAGCATGTGTTCTGTCCAATGTTGCCAAATAACTCAGAAATTGTTGTTTTTAACCCAGCATTTATTAGAGTGCAACTCTGCATTGTAATACAAAAGACTGTACAACCCAAAGCACTTACGGTTACTTTTACATGGACTGTTCCTATATTACGTCAGGAGGCATTTGTCTGATGCGATTATGAATGGAGCGCACGTCTACAATGAGATGACATCATTGTGCTGTGTCACAGCACTGTCTCAGTGTGTTTGCCCCTCTCCATCTGTGTGTGGGCTGCAGCATATTCATGGAGCATCAGACGGTCTCTGCCAGTCAGAGTCTGAGCACTGCAATTATATGTACTCTCTCTCTCTCGCTCTCTCTCGAATTTTCCATGCGCACGTCTCTCCTCAGATGCTTCTTGTGAAGCAATGCTTATTACTCTGATGAGGGTGCGTTGCGATGATTTCTGCACCTGCTCCTGGATGTTGGAGGGGTTATTTTAGCACAGTTTCCTCATTCGACAAGTGAGGAGAGGAATCCAACAAGGACTGCAACAATCAATGATGTTAAAGGGATAGTTCTGTCATCATTTACTCACTCTCGTCCTTCCCAACTTGCAACTTGTATGACTTTCTTTCTTCCGTGGGAATTTTTGAAGTATACTAATGCCTTTTAAATATAACGAAAGGACTGTCAAGCTCCAAAATGAAAAAGAGAGCGAGTGCAATAGCTTTGTGTGAGACGGGCTGAATTTACATTTTTAAATAGTAATGTTTGATTAGTAAACAAATCATTCTTTTGAATCAGATCAGTTGAATCTGTTGATTCAACAAAACCGAATGATTCGTTCATGAATCGGAATGATTTATGTTGCGTTCCATTTACCTCAAAAGAGGGATGTCGTAAAGAATAATGTCACGTGTGAGGTGGCCGCGTACACAGGTCAGAAAACTAAGATGGACGCGCCCAGGCAAATCTTTGTTGTGCTTGCTCTTTTGGAATACAAACATAAAAAAGCGTGTCCACAAATAGAGGTTGGATAGTTCTGTGTGCACCACTGAGTTTATTGAGACACAGACAAACAGAAATGCTAATAAACAATATCACTACTGATTCTGCTAGTAGGTTATGTCTTAAGTGAACATAAACAACAACGCATGTGTACAGTATCAGTATATTGGATCCGTGCATTATGTCTTAAAGTGACAGTAACCTAATATTCCTGCTGATGTCTGTGTTTTTAATGTTTGTTTTAATGTGTGTTTAATGTTTTTAATGTTAGGTATGTAATGTTTTCATTTGAATGTTATGTATGTAAAAAAAATGTATCCTAGTAGGTAACAAACAGTCGAGAAAGCTGACAGTGACTTGAGGGGGCGTTCCATTTAAAAGTTCCCACTGGGAACTAGGAATCTTCCACTTCCGAGGACAAATGGAAACGCACCATTCGTTTTCCAGTTCAACTCAGTTAGCAAAATATCATTATTTATTAATAATTTTGAGTCTGTACATCACAAAGCAATCAAATGTCTTCAGAAGATTTGAGATATTTTTGTAATTGTTTATTAGTTGTTTTTTTAAAAACTGTCTATATAGTGTTTTATTGATTTTTATTTTAGTACTTCAAGTTAAACTAAATAAAAATGAGAAGTTCAGAGGTGTAAAGAGTAAACCATACTTGAGTAAAAGTACAGATACCATACAGGGAAAGTGACAAATTGCAAGTTACAAGTCACCAATTCGGATACGACTTGAGTAAAAGTATCTGATTTTAACAGCACTTAAGTATTCTACTCTTACTAAATGCAGGCTCAAAGATGCACTAGAAACATGCCAGTGAAAATTTGTAAGATTAGAAATCATGTTTATTTTCTAAAATCAAAATAAAACTGAGCACCTCAATATTGCAATAAATCAAGGTCGACACAAGAGCCTCTTAAACGTCTACAAACTCTCAAGTCTCAGTTAAGCTCAAGTGCACAAAAAGGCTATAAGTGAACCAATATCCTTCAAAAAGGTCTTGTTAATATTGCGAATAAATAAAATAATGTTAAGTAAATTTAGGCTTCTTGCACCGGCTGCAGTCCTCATCTCATAAATCAAACACTTGCGATTCATCAACTACCTACTAATGCACTCGCATTCACATAAAGTAGCCTTTTTGAGTAAAGTTTGGGTGAGTAAAGGCAAAACACACAAGATATAGTACCTTCAATGCCCTTAGATGGCGATATCGCTTCTTTATAGCAGAAACAAACTGCTGCAGAAGAAGTTAGGTGCCATGCAAAATGTAATGTGTAACTGCTTTACTCATCACAAATGTATTGGAGTAAAATGTACTTGTTCATAAATAGAGTAAAAGTTGCTAATATATTTGATACTCAGTAAAACTAACCAAAAAGATACTTAAGCACAGTAACTAATTACATTTACTCAGATACTTTACACCACTGTTTGGTTCAAAGCTGTGTGTCAGTGGCAAATTCTTTTGTAATCTCTTTTTGAGTTGACTTTCCTCTCTAGAGGATTACATCAGATCTGAGGTCATATTGAAACACTCTCACTTTCAGTGGCCTTAAAGAAATAGCAGTCCACTGCTGTCATCCATTAAACGTGTTGTGGCGTGATGTGTGCTGTTGCAGATGCACTGTATTACATTGGCCTCATTAACAGCGCTAGCATAGAAATTGCAATCGGTCTCAGACTTCAGTGCTACAGCTGTACGCTCCAACAGCATTTCAAAGCAGTCGGTTACCCTTCGACAGGAACACTCAAGGACTCCGCATAATTCTGCGTAAGCACTTCAGCTTTAAACTGTTGTTCAAACCCTGCTGTTTTCACATGCATTATATGCAGCTCCATGAATGAATGGAGAGAAAAATACTGCTTAGACGGAAACGGAATGGATGTAATTTAAAGCTGGGTATGAGAGAGGACGGAGGCAAACAGGAAGTCCATTCAAGGATGTGATGTGTAACCTAATTCCTTACCGTGCAGATGACCACACAGCAAACAGAGAAATGACGCCAAGCATTGATCTTCTGTCGGGTGCATATTGATTCAATGCTGGCTTAAGGAGATGAGTGTTTTCCCTGCTTTGTAGCTGCACTTTATTAGGCAGATCTTTTGTGTGATTCATTTATCAATATATTCTGTGTGGAATGTGCTAAACTGGAGATTTCCTGGATTTAAAGATTCAAGGATTATTCACATATTAAAGAAGTTTGTTTGAAATCTTGTTTTCAAATGTATTAAAATTAAAAAACGAAAAAAAAAAATCACATGTACATAAGTATTCACAGCCTTTGCCATGACACTCCAAATTGAGCTCAGGTGCTCCTGTTTCCACTGATCATCCTTGAGATGTTTCTAGAACTCGATCTGGGGGGTCCACTGACCCTAGTTTGAACAGTTGAATGATAAGATAATAGTCATTTTTAATAACAGTTGTATGATCCTTTTTTATTTACAGGGATGGTAGAGAAAGGACAGGAAATCATTCAAATCCACATGAGCACAGAGTGTGTGTGACTGTACGTCCCTGCTTATGACAAAAGCTCGATCTTTAAGTAAAGCACTCATTTATCACTTACTCGATTGGACATGATTGGGAAAGGCACACACCTGTCTATATAAGGTCCCACAGGTAACAGTGCATGTCCGAGCACAAACCAAGCCATGATAGAGCTGCCGCCCGGCCAAACGGAGCGATCGGGGGAGAAGGGCCTTATTCAAGGAGGTGACCAGGAACCCGATGGTCACTCTGACAGAGCTCCAGCGTTTCTCTGTGGAGAGAGGAGAACCTTCCAGAAGAACAACCATCTCTGCAGCACTCCACCAATATGGTCTGATGAAACAAAGACTGAACTCTTTGGCCTGAATGGCAAGCGTCACGTCTGGAGGAAACCAGGCACCGCTCATCACCTGGCCAATCCCATCCCTACAGTGAAGCATGGTGGTGGCAGCATCATGCTGTGGGGGTGTTTTTCAGCGGCAGGAACTGGGAGACTAGTCAGGATTGAGGGAAAGATGAATGCAGCAATATACAGAGACATCCTTGATGAAAACCTGCTCCAGAGCGCTCTCGACCTCAGACTGGGGCGAAGGTTCATCTTTCAACAGGACAATGACCCTAAGCACACAGCCAAGATAACAAAGGACAGGACAACTCTGTGAATGTCCTTGAGTGGCCCAGCCAGAGCCCAGACTTGATCCCGATTGAACATCTCTGGAGAGATCTGAAAATGGCTCCCCATCCAACCTGATGGAGCTTGAGAGGTCCTGCAAAGAAGAATGGGAGAAACTGCCCAACAATAGGTGTAGAATCATACTCAAAAAGACTTGAGGCTGTAATCAGTGCCAAAGGTGCTTCAACAAAGTATTGAGCAAAGGCTGTGAATACTTGTGTACATGTGATTTTTTTGTTTTTTCTCTCTCGTTTTTTATTTGTAATAAATTTGCAAAGATTTCAAACAAACTTCTTTCATGTTGTCATTATGGGGTATTGTTTGTAGAATGTTGAGGAAAATAATGAATTTAATCCATTTTGGAATAAAGGCTGTAACATAACATAATGTGGAAAAAGTGAAGCGCTGTGAATGCTTTCCGGATGCACTGTAAGCAAAGGCAGTTACACAACACAGTCAGTGATTGCATCAGTTTGAAGTGATGAATAAGTTTTTAGTGCCCAAAGGCTGATCATAGTTTAAAAACAAACAATATGCAGGTATTTGCTTCTCCCTGAGAAAATATTCCATGCTTGTGAAAGAGAAACAAATGTCAAGGTATTCCTGAAACCCCAAGGCTGTACATAAGCGTAGTATCCAATGAATG
Organism: Rhinogobio ventralis; assembly: GCA_039654625.1. Classification (NCBI taxonomy): domain Eukaryota; kingdom Metazoa; phylum Chordata; class Actinopteri; order Cypriniformes; family Gobionidae; genus Rhinogobio; species Rhinogobio ventralis. The sequence goes on along the minus strand of CM077200.1, from coordinate 40,730,300 downwards.
CTTGTGATGGTAGACATATCTGACATATAATTGGTTGAGACTTACTTCGAAACATTGTCAGACAAAATCAAACACAAAACTGATAGTTATGTATAATGACAGATCTGTGTAAGCATTCTTTAGACAGCAGAAAAACGACAGACAAATTTGCCAAGTGTGCCATAAACGTTTATGACTTTGAATGCATGTTAATTATAGTTTATAACAATTGCATCACATTTTATTAGTTAAAATGAATATGTTTTCATTTTTAGTTTTCGGTGACAACAATAACACAGTTTGAGCGTTAAGTAACTTTCATGTAGATGTATGCTCTATGCACTAAGATCTTATTAATATTTGTATATTTGAGTTCCTATCAGCAAAAAGTGTGAAATTAAATCAAAATCTCAAGGGCATTTTATGTTCAAAATTTTAATTGGCCACCAAATAAAATAAGCTGTGATGGTGCATTGGCAGAGGTCCCATCCTTCTGCTGTAAGCCTTTTATTGCTGTCATTTTGTTTTATGGAAAACTATAGATTTTTCCACTTCACCAACAGGAAGCCACAGACTCATTATAAAGCTGATCTTCTGAATTATAAATGTGTGTATGTGTGCTGGTGCCATGCATTTTTGTGCCAGTGTATATCTCTTTGTTGCAGAAATAAGGAATCCACTTTCAGTAGACAAAAACAAAGCAATCAAGCAGCTTATGATTTATTCAGGCTTTGTTTTTTTATTCCCTGGATTATTTCAGCTCACTTACATAATTATATGGCTTTCTCTCACTTAGTTCTGCTCTTGAGGTGCATATTGCCGGCAGGCGTGATTTATCATTTGGTCTGCTTTGCTTTACTCACTTAATTTAATGGAGCTCGGGCTACATGCCTTCCTGCCTCAGTGCTTATGTGGCCCATGTGAACTTTCTTCTAGATCAGCTGATCTGAGCTGTTCTGATGCTTTCCTCTGATTAAAAACTCACTTTGGTGAGTTTGGTTTCCAGGACGCTGACTAGAATTAATGAAGAAAGCATATATCAGATTTTTTGTTTATTTTGAATAATTGAGTTCATATTAAAATCTCTGTATTTATTGGCAAACTTTAGTAGTTTGGCAAATCTGAGCAGATCTCATTTTAAATTCTAGAGATTCATATAAGATAGTTTACACAAAAATGTATATTGTCATCATTCTGTAAAACATAAACGAAGATATTTCCCCCCCAATCAGTACAATGGAAGTGAATGGTAATGGTTACCAACATTAAAATATCTTCTATATTGTTCCACAGAAGAAAGAAAGTCATTCAGGTTTGGAATGAACAACCCGATCTCATGGCAATTCATACGTATTTTACAAGGTGGCTAATTTGTACAACCTCACTTGTAAGATTTTTGCTAACTCGTACGTATTTTACAAGTTTCCCAATTCGTATGAATGACCTTCTGCTTACCCCGCCCCTAAACCTACCCGTCACTGGGGTTTAGAGAAATCGTACAAATTCATATGAGTGAGGTCGAACAAATTAGTACGAATTAGCCACCATAAAATACATACGAATTGATCGTGAGATAGCGTTGGAATGACATGATCATTTAGGCTGAACTATCGCTTTAATCAAAAGCTTGCTTGACATTTTTTATACTATTTTTATTAAAACATATCTGTAACAACACATATAATGTACAAAAACAAAGCAAACAAAACAAACAACCAAACGCCGGGGCTCATATTACATGAAAAGCATCCAATCAAACCATCTTTGGGTAATATAGTATGTACTTTGGGAGTTAACAATACATTGCAGTTCATAATAACCACAGATATGAGTATGTAGGACATTTAAGTAGCTTTTATAAACGTGCCGTAAAAACATTACTGGTGTGCATCTTGAGACAAAACAATGACACCGACATATTTTGTGATATATCAGTTGCTTTCAGTTAAAACAGTTCAAACATGCATTTTAGTATGGGACTGGATTTAAAGGTGCAGTGTGTAGTATTTATAAGGATATATTGACAGAAATGCAATATAATATACATAACTATGTATTCAGTGGTGTATAAAGACTGTTATGTTTTTATTACCTTAGAATGAGCCGTTTCTATCTACACACCCCTTACAGTGAAGTCGCCATTTTCTGTCGTCATGTTTCTACGGTGGCCCTAAAGGGACAAACTTCTCTACAGAGCGCTAGCTACTCTCTGCTCTCTCAGACGACCACATCTTTGTCCTGTGTGGGCCACCGTAGCTTCTCTATGTGCTCAGATGGGAGGGGTGAGCGGTGGACCGGTGCAATTCACTGCAATCCACTAGATGTTGCCGCTAAAATTCACACACTGCACCTTTAAGCCTTGTCTGAGAAACCAGCCATTAAGATCATATCCAAGAAAATGAAACCGCAGTGACTCCGTGAGCTCATTCTATGAGTACTCTGTGTGTCTGACGTATAGAGACCAGGGATCCTGGCTGCTGCTGTTGTCAGGGCAACTCCCTGATTTACAGACATTGTGTTCGCAAGCTTGTAAGTGATAAATGAGTGCTTTACTTAAAGATCGAGCTTTTGTCATAAGCAGGGACGTACAGTCACACACACTCTGTGCTCATGTGGATTTGAATGATTTCCTGTCCTTTCTCTACCATCCCTGTAAATAAAAAAGGATCATACAACTGTTATTAAAAATGACTATTATCTTATCATTCAACTGTTCAAACTAGGGTCAGTGGACCCCCCAGATGTTCGTAAAATTTGAGAGACTGTAAAAAGATTTTAAAATGTAAAAATATATTAAGTATTTTCCTTCCTTGCAACATACATATGTTTATATTCATAGTTTGCACTTTCTGCAAAGCTTTAGACTAATATTTGTTGTAAAAATATTTAATAGGGGTGTAATGATACCCTCATGTCACGATTCGATACATATCACGATACTGAACTCACGATATTATTGCGATACATCAAGACATATGCTAAAAGATTAACAAAAAATGTACTTTGATTCAAATGCTGAATTTGGTATTGAATTAGGGTGGAAATGAAGAGGCTTGGTGCTGGAAACCCAATGCACAGGACAATGACACCAGAATAAACATATTCATGATTCTGAAGCTGAAATACAGGATTGTTTTAGATGAATATGCTTGCACTCTGACTAGATATATTGAAAATAATGTAGGCCACTTTTTACTGGAAACATAAGACATTTGGCATTATCAGGACCCACAAATATTCCCCCATTGCATTATCATACATTATATTCAACGTAGTATTTTAATGTAGTACGACGACTCTGTAACCTTGAATTTTTTCTCACACAATAATTTTCATTTCGGGTGAACTATACACAATACATATTGTTGCATTTTTGTATTGCGATATGTGACCATGGAGCACAAAACCAGTCATAAGGGTCCATTTTGGAATTAATAGATCATCTGAGAGCTGAATCAATAATCTTTCCATTGATGTATGGTTTGTTAGGACAATATTTGAAAATCTGGAATCTGAGGGTGCAAAAAAATCTAAATATTGAGAAAATCTCCTTTAAAGTTGTCCAAATGAAGTCCTTAGCAATGCATATTACTACTAATAATACATTTATGATATATTTACGGTAGGACATTTACAAAATATCTTCATGGAACATGATCTTAATATCCTAATGATTTTTGTCATAAAGAAAAATTTATAATTTTGACCCATGCAATGTATTGTTGGCTATTGCCACAGACACACCCGTGAGACGCACAACTGCTGTTGAGCTCCAGGGTCACATATGCACACACACACACACACACACACACACACACACACACACACACTTCACATTACATGTACAGCCTACTTTCTATATGTGTTTTTGTTATGATTGTATTGTCGAACTGTTTTGTCTTATGTACTGCTTTAAAAAAAAACAAAAAAAAAAAACTCTCTGAATCACTTGCTCAGTAATTAACGCTGAGAGAGCCATTGCACCATTCTGCCCCGTTCAACGATCTGCTGATGAATGAATGCAAAGACTACCTTCTGAACGAGTGTCAAAGTTTAGAATATCCACTGCGAGACATCTTGAGCTCTTGAACTCTCTTCTTTACTTTGATGTGCAGTTGAGGAACAGGGCCGGGGCCGTTTTGACACGCCATGTGTAATCTATATTAAAGCCAGTGGAGATGATAAAGTCTCCTCTCCTGCTGACGCACACAGAGAAACGGACCTTTACGAGCCTGTGCAGTGTTTAGAAAGGTGTCAGCTGCCTGTGTGAGACGCTCGCATGGTGCGCTATTTCACTCGAAGGGTGCTATTAACTGAGCAGCATCTCACACCGACGTGCTGTAAAGCTAGGAGAGACTGGGCTTAGGAAAACACTCTCAGACACCCATGGTGTCAGCCCTCTCACCCCACTGTTTACATTCCTCTCACACAGCATGGGAAATCACCCTGTCTGCCACCAAAACAGCATTACCCTCGGCTAAGACACCAGGGATTTACAACATAATTGCACTGTATTTTGTTTCAGCCACATTATCTAAGAGTCTCTTGGTTTTCTGCCCTGTTCTTCTATTTTGTGTCTACTGACGGCATTGTGTTTACCACAGCATTTGAATGGATGTACATCCATTATACATTTTATTTTAATTATATTATGTTAATGATTTTATTTTATATTATATATTTTTTTAATATTTTAAATTATATTTTAATTTAAACGAACATGCAGTTGTTACCTTAAGCATTTATGAATTAAATTAAGTTTTGTTGGTGTAACCATGTTGATTCAGTGATTTTCCTAATATTTTATAGCATTATTTTGTTTTAAATAATGTGTATATATAGGCAATGTTTTAATCTTTTTTCAATGCTCATGAAACTTTCTGAACGTTGAATTATATATCATTCTAAATATTTTTTTGGGCAAAAGATAAGGCTTTTATTTAACAAAGATGCATTACATTGATCAAAAGTCATAATAAAGACACTTTACAATACGGGTGCACTAATGTGCATTAATTCATGCTTAACTAATGCACAGATAATCATGAGTTAATGTGTGACTCGTGAAGAACTAAACCATTTATTAATGATTACTGCATCAGCAACTAATGAAGATTATATATGATTAATAGACTACGCAATCAATAAATTGTGTCATATTGTATTAATTCCCTAATAACATATTATATTAACTAATAGTCTAAATTCATATGTTAATTACTACAATGGGTCAAAGCCATGCATTTCAAGTTGTCTGCTTTAATTAATCATTAGCTAACGATTTGCAAAGGTATCATTATGTTGTGACTTTACTTGTTGAGGCACATGACTATTAACTAATTGTTAAGTAATATGTCATTGTGGCTATGAGTTTTGAATTAATTTTGAATTAGTTAATAGTCATGTGCCTCAAGTAACTCATACATTAACTCATGATTATCTGTGCATTAGTTAAGCATGAATTAATGCATATTAGTGCACCCGTATTGTAAAGTGTATTGTAAACTTTCTATTCCTGAAACTAAATTTAAATAGAAAACAGTAACAATGTTACTCTTTTTAATGTATTTTGATCAAATAAATGGTGAGCATCATATTCAAAAACGTAAAAAATCTTACAGACAAACTTTTGAATGATAGTGTAGATATATATTATATTGAGCCTTGACTCATTAATATAATAAACTTTAATATAATATAATCTGTCATTTGTGACCCTGGAGCTCAACACCAGTCGTGCGCCAACAATGCATTGTATCGGTCAAAATTATCCATTTTTCTTTTATGCCAAAAATCATTAGGATATTAAGATCATGTTCCATGAAGATATTTGTAAAATTTTCATATCATAAATGTATTATTAGTAGTAATATGCATTGCTAAGGACTTCATTTGGACAACTTTAAAGGAGATTTTCTCAATATTTAGATTTTTTTTTGCATATTTTCAAATATTGTCCTAACAAACCATACATCAATGGAAAGATTATTGATTCAGCTTTCATGTATAAATCCCAATTTATAAAATGTGACCCTTATGACTGGTTTTGTGGTCCAGGGTCACATATAAAGAATTACAGCAGTATATTACCCAATCAATTTATGAATCATACCAAAGAAAGTTACATTCGACATGACTCACAGTTGTGCTTTTGCTTTACTGATAAGATCTTACATCCGGCTTATAAACATATATGGAAAGCAAGAGGGGTGGGGGTGACGGAGTATAAATATGGATCTGCCTGTGGATGACTCATCATATCTTTGATGTGATGATAGGTTTGGAGGTTTCCCATGGCAACAGGAACAGTTCTATACAGGGGTCCCGTCTAACTGCGTAGATGGGTTGATCACAAGTGACGCTTAATTACGTAAATAGACTCCCTGATTTGATTTTTATACAATGTTCACAGTCAGCTAATATTGGCTGAATGGTAAACAACAGTAAACAATTCCTAAACGGTTCTCAGAACAACAAGTAAAGTAGTTATCAGAGTATATCAAACCATCTGTATATGATAAAGCAGTTTAACGGTTACATACAGCTGTGTTTGTCAGTAGCAAGCACTGTTTAGTGTATTATTCCTTCTCTTTTTGGCAGAGAGAGCCTCTCTGATGTGAAACGCTGATGCACCTGGACATTCCAGCACACCAGTTATTCCCCTGGATGGAATCAAATGTGTTCTGGAAAGTAGGTAGCAACATGAACACCACCCCAGGAAACAGATGTGAGGGGGGAGAGAGAGAAAAAACTGAGAAAAAGAGAGAAGAAGGGGGTGGGGGTGGCTGCCTGAGGAGATAATGTGTGACTGGAAGTACAATAAGCAAATGAAAACTTCTCACTCTCTTTCTTTCTCTCTCTCTCTCTCGCTGATGCTCTTTCTCTTTCTGTCTCTCCCCGGGAAGCCCCAGCCTCAGCAGACTGTACACTGATTAATCGCTGCTGTAATGTTGCAAGATTAATATAGAGAGCAGCTCTGTGGTGCTCCGGGAAGTAAATGCAAAGTACATGGTGGGGGGGCAAATGCTCCATTCTTCAAGGGCTGATTGCTGCACCTGTGCATGTCTGATTAGCAAGATGATCGATTTTGGCCTGGGGATGCATCCAAATATTTGGCTGGAAAAGTTTCTCTTAAAGTTATGAACAAATGTTTTTCATAACATTCATTGAGCATTTCTTCAAAGTTATCTGGTCTTTAATAATGTTCTCAAAACATTAGCACAAAAACTTATATATATATATATATTTTTTTATGTGGACATTTTTAACTGTACTTAAAGGATTAGTTAATCTGGCAACCCGCGTGAGCACCGAGTCTGAGGAGGCGGGGGAAACAACTCTCTCCAATATTATGAATTATAGTACCCATTTCAACTGTTAATATTACACACTGCACCTTTAATTGGACTGTGAGCAAAACATTCTTAGAACATATTTTTGTTAGCTGGGATGAATGTGTTTTTTGACCTATGATACTATTGACCACAAAAACAATTTACTCGGGTGTTGTTAAACAAGTATAACCCATGAAGCAACATTCTTGGTATCTATGGAACTTACCGCTAGGCTGACAGTTCTCTGCCATTTTTTCAAGTAATGGACCACATGGCCTCACGGGATAGCAAAGCATCCACTGGTTGCACAATTTAATGCAGTACTTCATCTGTATATTTGTCACCTACTGTATCATAAAGAAAATTCATACATAATTCTCATTTGTCATTTCACATACTGTGTAGCAGGGAGTATGCATACTCGGATACAGGGCTTGTTTCTTAAACTGAAAAAAATGCGCATTTTAGATGTTTTGATTATCTAACACACCTAATTCTATTAGCAGAGAGTTCTTCAGAGACTTGAATGTTGTGTTTCAAATAAGAGAGACAAAAAGAGAGCCAAATGCATGGTGCCCGAGGGAGCTTAACGCACTGCAATGAAGAAAACACATGCAAATTAAGAAAACATCTTCAGCAGTTTGACAATGTGCTTCAAATACTCACAATGGGCCCAAACACAGAAACATGCTTCAAATACTCACAATGGACCCAAACACAGAAACACGCTTCAAATACTCACAATGGACACAAACACAGAAACACGCTTCAAATACTCACAATGCAACCAAACACAGAAACACGCTTCAAATACTCACAATGCAACCAAACACAGAAACACGCTTCAAATACTCACAATGGACCCAAACACAGAAACACGCTTCAAATACTCACAATGCAACCAAACACAGAAACACGCTTCAAATACTCACAATGCAACCAAACACAGAAACACGCTTCAAATACTCACAATGCAACCAAACACAGAAACACGCTTCAAATACTCACAATGCAACCAAACACAGAAACACGCTTCAAATACTCACAATGCAACCAAACACAGAAACACGCTTCAAATACTCACAATGCAACCAAACACAGAAACACGCTTCAAATACTCACAATGCAACCAAACACAGAAACACGCTTCAAATACTCACAATGCAACCAAACACAGAAACACGCTTCAAATACTCACAATGGACCCAAACACAGAAACACGCTTCAAATACTCACAATGCAACCAAACACAGAAACACGCTTCAAATACTCACAATGCAACCAAACACAGAAACACGCTTCAAATACTCACAATGCAACCAAACACAGAAACACGCTTCAAATACTCACAATGCAACCAAACACAGAAACACGCTTCAAATACTCACAATGGGCCCAAACACAGAAACACGCTTCAAATACTCACAATGGACCCAAACACAGAAACACGCTTCAAATACTCACAATGGACCCAAACCCAGAAACACGCTTCAAATACTCACAATGGACCCAAACACAGAAACACGCTTCAAATACTCACAATGGACCCAAACACAGAAACACGCTTCAAATACTCACAATGCAACCAAACACAGAAACACGCTTCAAATACTCACAATGCAACCAAACACAGAAACACGCTTCAAATACTCACAATGGACCCAAACACAGAAACACGCTTCAAATACTCACAATGCAACCAAACACAGAAACACGCTTCAAATACTCACAATGGACCCAAACACAGAAACACGCTTCAAATACTCACAATGCAACCAAACACAGAAACACGCTTCAAATACTCACAATGGACCCAAACGCAGAAACACGCTTCAAATACTCACAATGCAACCAAACACAGAAACACGCTTCAAATACTCACAATGGGCCCAAACACAGAAACACGCTTCAAATACTCACAATGGACCCAAACGCAGAAACACGCTTCAAATACTCACAATGGACACAAACACAGAAACACGCTTCAAATACTCACAATGCAACCAAACACAGAAACACGCTTCAAATACTCACAATGGACCCAAACGCAGAAACACGCTTCAAATACTCACAATGCAACCAAACACAGAAACGCTTCAAATACTCACAATGGACCCAAACACAGAAACGCTTCAAATACTCACAATGGACCCAAACACAGAAACATGCTTCAAATACTCACAATGGGCCCAAACACAGAAACACGCTTCAAATACTCACAATGCAACCAAACACAGAAACATGCTTCAAATACTCACAATGGACCCAAACACAGAAACACGCTTCAAATACTCACAATGGACCCAAACACAGAAACACGCTTCAAATACTCACAATGGGCCCAAACACAGAAACACGCTTCAAATACTCACAATGGACCCAAACACAGAAACACGCTTCAAATACTCACAATGCAACCAAACACAGAAACACGCTTCAAATACTCACAATGGACCCAAACACAGAAACACGCTTCAAATACTCACAATGGACCCAAACACAGAAACACGCTTCAAATACTCACAATGGACCCAAACACAGAAACAAGCTTCAAATACTCACAATGGACCCAAACACAGAAACACGCTTCAAATACTCACAATGCAACCAAACACAGAAACACGCTTCAAATACTCACAATGGACCCAAACACAGAAACACGCTTCAAATACTCACAATGGGCCCAAACACAGAAACACGCTTCAAATACTCACAATGCAACCAAACACAGAAACATGCTTCAAATACTCACAATGGACCCAAACACAGAAACACGCTTCAAATACTCACAATGGACCCAAACACAGAAACACGCTTCAAATACTCACAATGGGCCCAAACACAGAAACACGCTTCAAATACTCACAATGGACCCAAACACAGAAACACGCTTCAAATACTCACAATGCAACCAAACACAGAAACACACTTCAAATACTCACAATGGACCCAAACACAGAAACACGCTTCAAATACTCACAATGGACCCAAACACAGAAACACGCTTCAAATACTCACAATGGACCCAAACACAGAAACACGCTTCAAATACTCACAATGGACCCAAACACAGAAACACGCTTCAAATACTCACAATGGACCCAAACACAGAAACAAGCTTCAAATACTCACAATGGACCCAAACACAGAAACACGCTTCAAATACTCACAATGGACCCAAACACAGAAACATGCTTCAAATACTCACAATGGACCCAAACACAGAAACACGCTTCAAATACTCACAATGGGCCCAAACACAGAAACACGCTTCAAATACTCACAATGGACCCAAACACAGAAACACGCTTCAAATACTCACAATGCAACCAAACACAGAAACACGCTTCAAATACTCACAATGGACCCAAACACAGAAACACGCTTCAAATACTCACAATGGACCCAAACACAGAAACTCGCTTCAAATACTCACAATGGACCCAAACACAGAAACACGCTTCAAATACTCACAATGGACCCAAACACAGAAACACGCTTCAAATACTCACAATGGACCCAAACACAGAAACACGCTTCAAATACTCACAATGGACCCAAACACAGAAACACGCTTCAAATACTCACAATGGACCCAAACACAGAAACAAGCTTCAAATACTCACAATGGACCCAAACACAGAAACACGCTTCAAATACTCACAATGGACCCAAACACAGAAACATGCTTCAAATACTCACAATGGACCCAAACACAGAAACACGCTTCAAATACTCACAATGGGCCCAAACACAGAAACACGCTTCAAATACTCACAATGGACCCAAACACAGAAACACGCTTCAAATACTCACAATGCAACCAAACACAGAAACACGCTTCAAATACTCACAATGGACCCAAACACAGAAACACGCTTCAAATACTCACAATGGACCCAAACACAGAAACACGCTTCAAATACTCACAATGGACCCAAACACAGAAACAAGCTTCAAATACTCACAATGGGCCCAAACGCAGAAACACGCTTCAAATACTTAAAATGCAACCAAACACAGAAACATGCTTCAAATACTCACAATGGACCCAAACACAGAAACATGCTTCAAATACTCACAATGCAACCAAACACAGAAACACGCTTCAAATACTCACAATGGACCCAAACACAGAAACACGCTTCAAATACTCACAATGCAACCAAACACAGAAACACGCTTCAAATACTCACAATGGACCCAAACACAGAAACACGCTTCAAATACTCACAATGGACCCAAACACAGAAACACGCTTCAAATACTCACAATGGACCCAAACACAGAAACAAGCTTCAAATACTCACAATGGACCCAAACACAGAAACACGCTTCAAATACTCACAATGGACCCAAACACAGAAACATGCTTCAAATACTCACAATGGACCCAAACACAGAAACACGCTTCAAATACTCACAATGGACCCAAACACAGAAACATGCTTCAAATACTCACAATGGACACAAACACAGAAACACGCTTCAAATACTCACAATGCAACCAAACACAGAAACACGCTTCAAATACTCACAATGGACCCAAACACAGAAACACGCTTCAAATACTCACAATGGACCCAAACACAGAAACACGCTTCAAATACTCACAATGGACCCAAACACAGAAACAAGCTTCAAATACTCACAATGGACCCAAACACAGAAACACGCTTCAAATACTCACAATGGACCCAAACACAGAAACACGCTTCAAATACTCACAATGGACCCAAACACAGAAACACGCTTCAAATACTCACAATGGGCCCAAACGCAGAAACACGCTTCAAATACTCACAATGGACCCAAACACAGAAACACGCTTCAAATACTCACAATGGGCCCAAACGCAGAAACACGCTTCAAATACTCACAATGGGCCCAAACGCAGAAACACGCTTCAAATACTCACAATGGACCCAAACACAGAAACACGCTTCAAATACTCACAATGGGCCCAAACGCAGAAACACGCTTCAAATACTCACAATGGACCCAAACACAGAAACATGCTTCAAATACTCACAATGGACCCAAACACAGAAACACGCTTCAAATACTCACAATGCAACCAAACACAGAAACACGCTTCAAATACTCACAATGGACCCAAACACAGAAACACGCTTCAAATACTCACAATGCAACCAAACACAGAAACACGCTTCAAATACTCACAATGGACCCAAACACAGAAACACGCTTCAAATACTCACAATGGACCCAAACACAGAAACACGCTTCAAATACTCACAATGGACCCAAACACAGAAACAAGCTTCAAATACTCACAATGGATCCAAACACAGAAACACGCTTCAAATACTCACAATGGACCCAAACACAGAAACACGCTTCAAATACTCACAATGGACCCAAACACAGAAACACGCTTCAAATACTCACAATGGACCCAAACACAGAAACATGCTTCAAATACTCACAATGGACACAAACACAGAAACACGCTTCAAATACTCACAATGGACCCAAACACAGAAACTCGCTTCAAATACTCACAATGCAACCAAACACAGAAACACGCTTCAAATACTCACAATGGACCCAAACACAGAAACACGCTTCAAATACTCACAATGGACCCAAACACAGAAACATGCTTCAAATACTCACAATGCAACCAAACACAGAAACACGCTTCAAATACTCACAATGGACCCAAACACAGAAACACGCTTCAAATACTCACAATGGGCCCAAACGCAGAAACACGCTTCAAATACTTAAAATGCAACCAAACACAGAAACATGCTTCAAATACTCACAATGGACACAAACACAGAAACACGCTTCAAATACTCACAATGCAACCAAACACAGAAACACGCTTCAAATACTCACAATGGACCCAAACACAGAAACAAGCTTCAAATACTCACAATGGACCCAAACACAGAAACACGCTTCAAATACTCACAATGGACCCAAACGCAGAAACACGCTTCAAATACTCACAATGCAACCAAACACAGAAACACGCTTCAAATACTCACAATGCAACCAAACACAGAAACTCGCTTCAAATACTCAAAATGCAACCAAACACAGAAACACGCTTCAAATACTCACAATGGACCCAAACACAGAAACACGCTTCAAATACTCACAATGGACCCAAACACAGAAACTCGCTTCAAATACTCACAATGGACCCAAACACAGAAACACGCTTCAAATACTCACAATGGACCCAAACACAGAAACACGCTTCAAATACTCACAATGGACCCAAACACAGAAACATGCTTCAAATACTCACAATGGACCCAAACACAGAAACAAGCTTCAAATACTCACAATGGACCCAAACACAGAAACACGCTTCAAATACTCACAATGGACCCAAACACAGAAACACGCTTCAAATACTCACAATGGACCCAAACGCAGAAACACGCTTCAAATACTCACAATGGACCCAAACGCAGAAACACGCTTCAAATACTCACAATGGACCCAAACGCAGAAACACGCTTCAAATACTCACAATGGACCCAAACACAGAAACACGCTTCAAATACTCACAATGGACCCAAACGCAGAAACACGCTTCAAATACTCACAATGGACCCAAACGCAGAAACACGCTTCAAATACTCACAATGCAACCAAACACAGAAACATGCTTCAAATACTCACAATGGGCCCAAACACAGAAACACGCTTCAAATACTCACAATGGGCCCAAACACAGAAACACGCTTCAAATACTCACAATGCAACCAAACACAGAAACACGCTTCAAATACTCACAATGGACCCAAACGCAGAAACACGCTTCAAATACTCACAATGGACCCAAACACAGAAACACGCTTCAAATACTCACAATGGACCCAAACACAGAAACACGCTTCAAATACTCACAATGGACCCAAACACAGAAACACGCTTCAAATACTCACAATGGACCCAAACACAGAAACACGCTTCAAATACTCACAATGGACCCAAACACAGAAACACGCTTCAAATACTCACAATGGACCCAAACGCAGAAACACGCTTCAAATACTCACAATGGACCCAAACGCAGAAACACGCTTCAAATACTCACAATGGACCCAAACGCAGAAACACGCTTCAAATACTCACAATGGACCCAAACGCAGAAACACGCTTCAAATACTCACAATGCAACCAAACACAGAAACACGCTTCAAATACTCACAATGGGCCCAAACACAGAAACACGCTTCAAATACTCACAATGGGCCCAAACACAGAAACACGCTTCAAATACTCACAATGGGCCCAAACACAGAAACACGCTTCAAATACTCACAATGGACCCAAACACAGAAACACGCTTCAAATACTCACAATGGGCCCAAACACAGAAACACGCTTCAAATACTCACAATGGGCCCAAACACAGAAACACGCTTCAAATACTCACAATGGGCCCAAACACAGAAACACGCTTCAAATACTCACAATGCAACCAAACACAGAAACACGCTTCAAATACTCACAATGGACCCAAACACAGAAACACGCTTCAAATACTCACAATGGGCCCAAACACAGAAACACGCTTCAAATACTCACAATGCAACCAAACACAGAAACACGCTTCAAATACTCACAATGCAACCAAACACAGAAACACGCTTCAAATACTCACAATGGACCCAAACGCAGAAACACGCTTCAAATACTCACAATGGACCCAAACGCAGAAACACGCTTCAAATACTCACAATGGACACAAACGCAGAAACACGCTTCAAATACTCACAATGGACCCAAACACAGAAACACGCTTCAAATACTCACAATGGGCCCAAACACAGAAACACGCTTCAAATACTCACAATGCAACCAAACACAGAAACACGCTTCAAATACTCACAATGGACCCAAACGCAGAAACACGCTTCAAATACTCACAATGGACCCAAACGCAGAAACACGCTTCAAATACTCACAATGGGCCCAAACACAGAAACACGCTTCAAATACTCACAATGGGCCCAAACACAGAAACACGCTTCAAATACGCACAATGGGCCCAAACACAGAAACACGCTTCAAATACTCACAATGCAACCAAACACAGAAACACGCTTCAAATACTCACAATGGACCCAAACACAGAAACACGCTTCAAATACTCACAATGGACCCAAACACAGAAACACGCTTCAAATACTCACAATGCAACCAAACACAGAAACACGCTTCAAATACTCACAATGCAACCAAACACAGAAACACGCTTCAAATACTCACAATGCAACCAAACACAGAAACACGCTTCAAATACTCACAATGGACCCAAACGCAGAAACACGCTTCAAATACTCACAATGGACCCAAACGCAGAAACACGCTTCAAATACTCACAATGCAACCAAACACAGAAACACGCTTCAAATACTCACAATGGACCCAAACACAGAAACACGCTTCAAATACTCACAATGGACCCAAACACAGAAACACGCTTCAAATACTCACAATGCAACCAAACACAGAAACACGCTTCAAATACTCACAATGGACCTAAACACAGAAACACGCTTCAAATACTCACAATGGGCCCAAACACAGAAACACGCTTCAAATACTCACAATGCAACCAAACACAGAAACACGCTTCAAATACTCACAATGCAACCAAACACAGAAACACGCTTCAAATACTCACAATGGACCCAAACACAGAAACACGCTTCAAATACTCACAATGGACCCAAACACAGAAACACGCTTCAAATACTCACAATGGACCCAAACACAGAAACACGCTTCAAATACTCACAATGCAACCAAACACAGAAACACGCTTCAAATACTCACAATGGACCCAAACACAGAAACATGCTTCAAATACTCACAATGGACCCAAACACAGAAACACGCTTCAAATACTCACAATGGACACAAACACAGAAACACGCTTCAAATACTCACAATGGGCCCAAACACAGAAACACGCTTCAAATACTCACAATGGACCCAAACACAGAAACACGCTTCAAATACTCACAATGGACCCAAACACAGAAACACGCTTCAAATACTCACAATGGGCCCAAACGCAGAAACACGCTTCAAATACTCACAATGGACCCAAACACAGAAACACGCTTCAAATACTCACAATGGGCCCAAACGCAGAAACACGCTTCAAATACTCACAATGGACCCAAACACAGAAACATGCTTCAAATACTCACAATGGACCCAAACACAGAAACACGCTTCAAATACTCACAATGCAACCAAACACAGAAACACGCTTCAAATACTCACAATGGACCCAAACACAGAAACACGCTTCAAATACTCACAATGCAACCAAACACAGAAACACGCTTCAAATACTCACAATGGACCCAAACACAGAAACACGCTTCAAATACTCACAATGGACCCAAACACAGAAACACGCTTCAAATACTCACAATGGACCCAAACACAGAAACAAGCTTCAAATACTCACAATGGATCCAAACACAGAAACACGCTTCAAATACTCACAATGGACCCAAACACAGAAACACGCTTCAAATACTCACAATGGACCCAAACACAGAAACACGCTTCAAATACTCACAATGGACCCAAACACAGAAACACGCTTCAAATACTCACAATGGACCCAAACACAGAAACACGCTTCAAATACTCACAATGGACCCAAACGCAGAAACACGCTTCAAATACTCACAATGCAACCAAACACAGAAACATGCTTCAAATACTCACAATGGGCCCAAACACAGAAACACGCTTCAAATACTCACAATGGGCCCAAACACAGAAACACGCTTCAAATACTCACAATGGGCCCAAACACAGAAACACGCTTCAAATACTCACAATGGACCCAAACACAGAAACACGCTTCAAATACTCACAATGGGCCCAAACACAGAAACACGCTTCAAATACTCACAATGGACCCAAACACAGAAACACGCTTCAAATACTCACAATGCAACCAAACACAGAAACACGCTTCAAATACTCACAATGCAACCAAACACAGAAACACGCTTCAAATACTCACAATGCAACCAAACACAGAAACACGCTTCAAATACTCACAATGGACCCAAACGCAGAAACACGCTTCAAATACTCACAATGGACCCAAACGCAGAAACACGCTTCAAATACTCACAATGCAACCAAACACAGAAACACGCTTCAAATACTCACAATGGACCCAAACACAGAAACACGCTTCAAATACTCACAATGGACCCAAACACAGAAACACGCTTCAAATACTCACAATGCAACCAAACACAGAAACACGCTTCAAATACTCACAATGGACCTAAACACAGAAACACGCTTCAAATACTCACAATGGGCCCAAACACAGAAACACGCTTCAAATACTCACAATGCAACCAAACACAGAAACACGCTTCAAATACTCACAATGGACCCAAACACAGAAACACGCTTCAAATACTCACAATGGACCCAAACACAGAAACAAGCTTCAAATACTCACAATGGATCCAAACACAGAAACACGCTTCAAATACTCACAATGGACCCAAACACAGAAACACGCTTCAAATACTCACAATGGACCCAAACACAGAAACACGCTTCAAATACTCACAATGGACCCAAACACAGAAACATGCTTCAAATACTCACAATGGACACAAACACAGAAACACGCTTCAAATACTCACAATGGACCCAAACACAGAAACTCGCTTCAAATACTCACAATGCAACCAAACACAGAAACACGCTTCAAATACTCACAATGGACCCAAACACAGAAACACGCTTCAAATACTCACAATGGACCCAAACACAGAAACATGCTTCAAATACTCACAATGCAACCAAACACAGAAACACGCTTCAAATACTCACAATGGACCCAAACACAGAAACACGCTTCAAATACTCACAATGGACCCAAACACAGAAACATGCTTCAAATACTCACAATGCAACCAAACACAGAAACACGCTTCAAATACTCACAATGGACCCAAACACAGAAACAAGCTTCAAATACTCACAATGGACCCAAACGCAGAAACACGCTTCAAATACTCACAATGGACCCAAACGCAGAAACACGCTTCAAATACTCACAATGGGCCCAAACGCAGAAACACGCTTCAAATACTCAAAATGCAACCAAACACAGAAACACGCTTCAAATACTCACAATGGACCCAAACACAGAAACACGCTTCAAATACTCACAATGGACCCAAACACAGAAACTCGCTTCAAATACTCACAATGGACCCAAACACAGAAACACGCTTCAAATACTCACAATGGACCCAAACACAGAAACACGCTTCAAATACTCACAATGGACCCAAACACAGAAACATGCTTCAAATACTCACAATGCAACCAAACACAGAAACACGCTTCAAATACTCACAATGGACCCAAACACAGAAACACGCTTCAAATACTCACAATGGGCCCAAACGCAGAAACACGCTTCAAATACTTAAAATGCAACCAAACACAGAAACATGCTTCAAATACTCACAATGGACACAAACACAGAAACACGCTTCAAATACTCACAATGCAACCAAACACAGAAACACGCTTCAAATACTCACAATGGACCCAAACACAGAAACACGCTTCAAATACTCACAATGCAACCAAACACAGAAACACGCTTCAAATACTCACAATGGACCCAAACACAGAAACACGCTTCAAATACTCACAATGGACCCAAACACAGAAACATGCTTCAAATACTCACAATGCAACCAAACACAGAAACACGCTTCAAATACTCACAATGCAACCAAACACAGAAACTCGCTTCAAATACTCACAATGGACCCAAACACAGAAACACGCTTCAAATACTCACAATGGACCCAAACGCAGAAACACGCTTCAAATACTCACAATGCAACCAAACACAGAAACTCGCTTCAAATACTCAAAATGCAACCAAACACAGAAACACGCTTCAAATACTCACAATGGACACAAACACAGAAACACGCTTCAAATACTCACAATGCAACCAAACACAGAAACACGCTTCAAATACTCACAATGGACCCAAACACAGAAACACGCTTCAAATACTCACAATGCAACCAAACACAGAAACACGATTCAAATACTCACAATGGACCCAAACACAGAAACACGCTTCAAATACTCACAATGGACCCAAACACAGAAACATGCTTCAAATACTCACAATGCAACCAAACACAGAAACACGCTTCAAATACTCACAATGCAACCAAACACAGAAACTCGCTTCAAATACTCACAATGGACCCAAACACAGAAACACGCTTCAAATACTCACAATGGACCCAAACGCAGAAACACGCTTCAAATACTCACAATGCAACCAAACACAGAAACACGCTTCAAATACTCACAATGCAACCAAACACAGAAACACGCTTCAAATACTCACAATGGACCCAAACACAGAAACACGCTTCAAATACTCACAATGGACCCAAACACAGAAACTCGCTTCAAATACTCACAATGGACCCAAACACAGAAACACGCTTCAAATACTCACAATGGACCCAAACACAGAAACACGCTTCAAATACTCACAATGGACCCAAACACAGAAACATGCTTCAAATACTCACAATGCAACCAAACACAGAAACACGCTTCAAATACTCACAATGGACCCAAACACAGAAACACGCTTCAAATACTCACAATGGGCCCAAACGCAGAAACACGCTTCAAATACTTAAAATGCAACCAAACACAGAAACATGCTTCAAATACTCACAATGGACCCAAACACAGAAACATGCTTCAAATACTCACAATGCAACCAAACACAGAAACATGCTTCAAATACTCACAATGGACCCAAACACAGAAACTCGCTTCAAATACTCACAATGGACCCAAACACAGAAACATGCTTCAAATACTCACAATGGACCCAAACACAGAAACATGCTTCAAATACTCACAATGGACCCAAACACAGAAACACGCTTCAAATACTCACAATGGACCCAAACACAGAAACACGCTTCAAATACTCACAATGCAACCAAACACAGAAACACGCTTCAAATACTCACAATGGACCCAAACACAGAAACAAGCTTCAAATACTCACAATGGACCCAAACACAGAAACACGCTTCAAATACTCACAATGGACCCAAACACAGAAACACGCTTCAAATACTCACAATGGACCCAAACGCAGAAACACGCTTCAAATACTCACAATGGACCCAAACGCAGAAACACGCTTCAAATACTCACAATGGACCCAAACGCAGAAACACGCTTCAAATACTCACAATGCAACCAAACACAGAAACATGCTTCAAATACTCACAATGGGCCCAAACACAGAAACACGCTTCAAATACTCACAATGGGCCCAAACACAGAAACACGCTTCAAATACTCACAATGCAACCAAACACGCTTCAAATACTCACAATGGACCCAAACGCAGAAACACGCTTCAAATACTCACAATGGGCCCAAACACAGAAACACGCTTCAAATACTCACAATGGGCCCAAACACAGAAACACGCTTCAAATACTCACAATGGACCCAAACACAGAAACACGCTTCAAATACTCACAATGGGCCCAAACACAGAAACACGCTTCAAATACTCACAATGGGCCCAAACACAGAAACACGCTTCAAATACTCACAATGGGCCCAAACACAGAAACACGCTTCAAATACTCACAATGCAACCAAACACAGAAACACGCTTCAAATACTCACAATGGACCCAAACACAGAAACACGCTTCAAATACTCACAATGGGCCCAAACACAGAAACACGCTTCAAATACTCACAATGCAACCAAACACAGAAACACGCTTCAAATACTCACAATGCAACCAAACACAGAAACACGCTTCAAATACTCACAATGGACCCAAACGCAGAAACACGCTTCAAATACTCACAATGGACCCAAACGCAGAAACACGCTTCAAATACTCACAATGGACACAAACGCAGAAACACGCTTCAAATACTCACAATGGACCCAAACACAGAAACACGCTTCAAATACTCACAATGGGCCCAAACACAGAAACACGCTTCAAATACTCACAATGCAACCAAACACAGAAACACGCTTCAAATACTCACAATGGACCCAAACGCAGAAACACGCTTCAAATACTCACAATGGACCCAAACGCAGAAACACGCTTCAAATACTCACAATGGGCCCAAACACAGAAACACGCTTCAAATACTCACAATGGGCCCAAACACAGAAACACGCTTCAAATACGCACAATGGGCCCAAACACAGAAACACGCTTCAAATACTCACAATGCAACCAAACACAGAAACACGCTTCAAATACTCACAATGGACCCAAACACAGAAACACGCTTCAAATACTCACAATGGACCCAAACACAGAAACACGCTTCAAATACTCACAATGCAACCAAACACAGAAACACGCTTCAAATACTCACAATGCAACCAAACACAGAAACACGCTTCAAATACTCACAATGCAACCAAACACAGAAACACGCTTCAAATACTCACAATGGACCCAAACGCAGAAACACGCTTCAAATACTCACAATGGACCCAAACGCAGAAACACGCTTCAAATACTCACAATGCAACCAAACACAGAAACACGCTTCAAATACTCACAATGGACCCAAACACAGAAACACGCTTCAAATACTCACAATGGACCCAAACACAGAAACACGCTTCAAATACTCACAATGCAACCAAACACAGAAACACGCTTCAAATACTCACAATGGACCTAAACACAGAAACACGCTTCAAATACTCACAATGGGCCCAAACACAGAAACACGCTTCAAATACTCACAATGCAACCAAACACAGAAACACGCTTCAAATACTCACAATGCAACCAAACACAGAAACACGCTTCAAATACTCACAATGGACCCAAACACAGAAACACGCTTCAAATACTCACAATGGACCCAAACACAGAAACACGCTTCAAATACTCACAATGGACCCAAACACAGAAACACGCTTCAAATACTCACAATGCAACCAAACACAGAAACACGCTTCAAATACTCACAATGGACCCAAACACAGAAACATGCTTCAAATACTCACAATGGACCCAAACACAGAAACACGCTTCAAATACTCACAATGGACACAAACACAGAAACACGCTTCAAATACTCACAATGGGCCCAAACACAGAAACACGCTTCAAATACTCACAATGGACCCAAACACAGAAACACGCTTCAAATACTCACAATGGACCCAAACACAGAAACACGCTTCAAATACTCACAATGGGCCCAAACGCAGAAACACGCTTCAAATACTCACAATGGACCCAAACACAGAAACACGCTTCAAATACTCACAATGGGCCCAAACGCAGAAACACGCTTCAAATACTCACAATGGACCCAAACACAGAAACATGCTTCAAATACTCACAATGGACCCAAACACAGAAACACGCTTCAAATACTCACAATGCAACCAAACACAGAAACACGCTTCAAATACTCACAATGGACCCAAACACAGAAACACGCTTCAAATACTCACAATGCAACCAAACACAGAAACACGCTTCAAATACTCACAATGGACCCAAACACAGAAACACGCTTCAAATACTCACAATGGACCCAAACACAGAAACACGCTTCAAATACTCACAATGGACCCAAACACAGAAACAAGCTTCAAATACTCACAATGGATCCAAACACAGAAACACGCTTCAAATACTCACAATGGACCCAAACACAGAAACACGCTTCAAATACTCACAATGGACCCAAACACAGAAACACGCTTCAAATACTCACAATGGACCCAAACACAGAAACACGCTTCAAATACTCACAATGGACCCAAACACAGAAACACGCTTCAAATACTCACAATGGACCCAAACGCAGAAACACGCTTCAAATACTCACAATGCAACCAAACACAGAAACATGCTTCAAATACTCACAATGGGCCCAAACACAGAAACACGCTTCAAATACTCACAATGGGCCCAAACACAGAAACACGCTTCAAATACTCACAATGGGCCCAAACACAGAAACACGCTTCAAATACTCACAATGGACCCAAACACAGAAACACGCTTCAAATACTCACAATGGGCCCAAACACAGAAACACGCTTCAAATACTCACAATGGACCCAAACACAGAAACACGCTTCAAATACTCACAATGCAACCAAACACAGAAACACGCTTCAAATACTCACAATGCAACCAAACACAGAAACACGCTTCAAATACTCACAATGCAACCAAACACAGAAACACGCTTCAAATACTCACAATGGACCCAAACGCAGAAACACGCTTCAAATACTCACAATGGACCCAAACGCAGAAACACGCTTCAAATACTCACAATGCAACCAAACACAGAAACACGCTTCAAATACTCACAATGGACCCAAACACAGAAACACGCTTCAAATACTCACAATGGACCCAAACACAGAAACACGCTTCAAATACTCACAATGCAACCAAACACAGAAACACGCTTCAAATACTCACAATGGACCTAAACACAGAAACACGCTTCAAATACTCACAATGGGCCCAAACACAGAAACACGCTTCAAATACTCACAATGCAACCAAACACAGAAACACGCTTCAAATACTCACAATGGACCCAAACACAGAAACACGCTTCAAATACTCACAATGGACCCAAACACAGAAACAAGCTTCAAATACTCACAATGGATCCAAACACAGAAACACGCTTCAAATACTCACAATGGACCCAAACACAGAAACACGCTTCAAATACTCACAATGGACCCAAACACAGAAACACGCTTCAAATACTCACAATGGACCCAAACACAGAAACATGCTTCAAATACTCACAATGGACACAAACACAGAAACACGCTTCAAATACTCACAATGGACCCAAACACAGAAACTCGCTTCAAATACTCACAATGCAACCAAACACAGAAACACGCTTCAAATACTCACAATGGACCCAAACACAGAAACACGCTTCAAATACTCACAATGGACCCAAACACAGAAACATGCTTCAAATACTCACAATGCAACCAAACACAGAAACACGCTTCAAATACTCACAATGGACCCAAACACAGAAACACGCTTCAAATACTCACAATGGACCCAAACACAGAAACATGCTTCAAATACTCACAATGCAACCAAACACAGAAACACGCTTCAAATACTCACAATGGACCCAAACACAGAAACAAGCTTCAAATACTCACAATGGACCCAAACGCAGAAACACGCTTCAAATACTCACAATGGACCCAAACGCAGAAACACGCTTCAAATACTCACAATGGGCCCAAACGCAGAAACACGCTTCAAATACTCAAAATGCAACCAAACACAGAAACACGCTTCAAATACTCACAATGGACCCAAACACAGAAACACGCTTCAAATACTCACAATGGACCCAAACACAGAAACTCGCTTCAAATACTCACAATGGACCCAAACACAGAAACACGCTTCAAATACTCACAATGGACCCAAACACAGAAACACGCTTCAAATACTCACAATGGACCCAAACACAGAAACATGCTTCAAATACTCACAATGCAACCAAACACAGAAACACGCTTCAAATACTCACAATGGACCCAAACACAGAAACACGCTTCAAATACTCACAATGGGCCCAAACGCAGAAACACGCTTCAAATACTTAAAATGCAACCAAACACAGAAACATGCTTCAAATACTCACAATGGACACAAACACAGAAACACGCTTCAAATACTCACAATGCAACCAAACACAGAAACACGCTTCAAATACTCACAATGGACCCAAACACAGAAACACGCTTCAAATACTCACAATGCAACCAAACACAGAAACACGCTTCAAATACTCACAATGGACCCAAACACAGAAACACGCTTCAAATACTCACAATGGACCCAAACACAGAAACATGCTTCAAATACTCACAATGCAACCAAACACAGAAACACGCTTCAAATACTCACAATGCAACCAAACACAGAAACTCGCTTCAAATACTCACAATGGACCCAAACACAGAAACACGCTTCAAATACTCACAATGGACCCAAACGCAGAAACACGCTTCAAATACTCACAATGCAACCAAACACAGAAACTCGCTTCAAATACTCAAAATGCAACCAAACACAGAAACACGCTTCAAATACTCACAATGGACACAAACACAGAAACACGCTTCAAATACTCACAATGCAACCAAACACAGAAACACGCTTCAAATACTCACAATGGACCCAAACACAGAAACACGCTTCAAATACTCACAATGCAACCAAACACAGAAACACGATTCAAATACTCACAATGGACCCAAACACAGAAACACGCTTCAAATACTCACAATGGACCCAAACACAGAAACATGCTTCAAATACTCACAATGCAACCAAACACAGAAACACGCTTCAAATACTCACAATGCAACCAAACACAGAAACTCGCTTCAAATACTCACAATGGACCCAAACACAGAAACACGCTTCAAATACTCACAATGGACCCAAACGCAGAAACACGCTTCAAATACTCACAATGCAACCAAACACAGAAACACGCTTCAAATACTCACAATGCAACCAAACACAGAAACACGCTTCAAATACTCACAATGGACCCAAACACAGAAACACGCTTCAAATACTCACAATGGACCCAAACACAGAAACTCGCTTCAAATACTCACAATGGACCCAAACACAGAAACACGCTTCAAATACTCACAATGGACCCAAACACAGAAACACGCTTCAAATACTCACAATGGACCCAAACACAGAAACATGCTTCAAATACTCACAATGCAACCAAACACAGAAACACGCTTCAAATACTCACAATGGACCCAAACACAGAAACACGCTTCAAATACTCACAATGGGCCCAAACGCAGAAACACGCTTCAAATACTTAAAATGCAACCAAACACAGAAACATGCTTCAAATACTCACAATGGACCCAAACACAGAAACATGCTTCAAATACTCACAATGCAACCAAACACAGAAACATGCTTCAAATACTCACAATGGACCCAAACACAGAAACTCGCTTCAAATACTCACAATGGACCCAAACACAGAAACATGCTTCAAATACTCACAATGGACCCAAACACAGAAACATGCTTCAAATACTCACAATGGACCCAAACACAGAAACACGCTTCAAATACTCACAATGGACCCAAACACAGAAACACGCTTCAAATACTCACAATGCAACCAAACACAGAAACACGCTTCAAATACTCACAATGGACCCAAACACAGAAACAAGCTTCAAATACTCACAATGGACCCAAACACAGAAACACGCTTCAAATACTCACAATGGACCCAAACACAGAAACACGCTTCAAATACTCACAATGGACCCAAACGCAGAAACACGCTTCAAATACTCACAATGGACCCAAACGCAGAAACACGCTTCAAATACTCACAATGGACCCAAACGCAGAAACACGCTTCAAATACTCACAATGCAACCAAACACAGAAACATGCTTCAAATACTCACAATGGGCCCAAACACAGAAACACGCTTCAAATACTCACAATGGGCCCAAACACAGAAACACGCTTCAAATACTCACAATGCAACCAAACACGCTTCAAATACTCACAATGGACCCAAACGCAGAAACACGCTTCAAATACTCACAATGGACCCAAACACAGAAACACGCTTCAAATACTCACAATGGACCCAAACACAGAAACACGCTTCAAATACTCACAATGGACCCAACCACAGAAACACGCTTCAAATACTCACAATGGACCCAAACGCAGAAACACGCTTCAAATACTCACAATGGACCCAAACGCAGAAACACGCTTCAAATACTCACAATGGACCCAAACACAGAAACACGCTTCAAATACTCACAATGGACCCAAACGCAGAAACACGCTTCAAATACTCACAATGGACCCAAACGCAGAAACACGCTTCAAATACTCACAATGCAACCAAACACAGAAACATGCTTCAAATACTCACAATGGGCCCAAACACAGAAACACGCTTCAAATACTCACAATGGGCCCAAACACAGAAACACGCTTCAAATACTCACAATGGGCCCAAACACAGAAACACGCTTCAAATACTCACAATGGACCCAAACACAGAAACACGCTTCAAATACTCACAATGGGCCCAAACACAGAAACACGCTTCAAATACTCACAATGGGCCCAAACACAGAAACACGCTTCAAATACTCACAATGGGCCCAAACACAGAAACACGCTTCAAATACTCACAATGCAACCAAACACAGAAACACGCTTCAAATACTCACAATGGACCCAAACACAGAAACACGCTTCAAATACTCACAATGGGCCCAAACACAGAAACACGCTTCAAATACTCACAATGCAACCAAACACAGAAACACGCTTCAAATACTCACAATGCAACCAAACACAGAAACACGCTTCAAATACTCACAATGGACCCAAACGCAGAAACACGCTTCAAATACTCACAATGGACCCAAACGCAGAAACACGCTTCAAATACTCACAATGGACCCAAACGCAGAAACACGCTTCAAATACTCACAATGGACCCAAACACAGAAACACGCTTCAAATACTCACAATGGGCCCAAACACAGAAACACGCTTCAAATACTCACAATGCAACCAAACACAGAAACACGCTTCAAATACTCACAATGGACCCAAACGCAGAAACACGCTTCAAATACTCACAATGGGCCCAAACGCAGAAACACGCTTCAAATACTCACAATGGGCCCAAACACAGAAACACGCTTCAAATACGCACAATGGGCCCAAACACAGAAACACGCTTCAAATACTCACAATGCAACCAAACACAGAAACACGCTTCAAATACTCACAATGGACCCAAACACAGAAACACGCTTCAAATACTCACAATGGACCCAAACACAGAAACACGCTTCAAATACTCACAATGCAACCAAACACAGAAACACGCTTCAAATACTCACAATGCAACCAAACACAGAACACGCTTCAAATACTCACAATGCAACCAAACACAGAAACACGCTTCAAATACTCACAATGGACCTAAACACAGAAACACGCTTCAAATACTCACAATGGACCCAAACACAGAAACACGCTTCAAATACTCACAATGGACCCAAACGCAGAAACACGCTTCAAATACTCACAATGGACCCAAACACAGAAACACGCTTCAAATACTCACAATGGACCCAAACACAGAAACACGCTTCAAATACTCACAATGGACCTAAACACAGAAACACGCTTCAAATACTCACAATGGACCTAAACACAGAAACACGCTTCAAATACTCACAATGGACCCAAACACAGAAACACGCTTCAAATACGCACAATGGGCCCAAACACAGAAACACGCTTCAAATACTCACAATGCAACCAAACACAGAAACACGCTTCAAATACTCACAATGGACCCAAACACAGAAACACGCTTCAAATACTCACAATGGACCCAAACACAGAAACACGCTTCAAATACTCACAATGCAACCAAACACAGAAACACGCTTCAAATACTCACAATGCAACCAAACACAGAAACACGCTTCAAATACTCACAATGCAACCAAACACAGAAACACGCTTCAAATACTCACAATGGACCCAAACGCAGAAACACGCTTCAAATACTCACAATGGACCCAAACGCAGAAACACGCTTCAAATACTCACAATGCAACCAAACACAGAAACACGCTTCAAATACTCACAATGGACCCAAACACAGAAACACGCTTCAAATACTCACAATGGACCCAAACACAGAAACACGCTTCAAATACTCACAATGCAACCAAACACAGAAACACGCTTCAAATACTCACAATGGACCCAAACACAGAAACACGCTTCAAATACTCACAATGGGCCCAAACACAGAAACACGCTTCAAATACTCACAATGCAACCAAACACAGAAACACGCTTCAAATACTCACAATGCAACCAAACACAGAAACACGCTTCAAATACTCACAATGGACCCAAACACAGAAACACGCTTCAAATACTCACAATGGACCCAAACACAGAAACACGCTTCAAATACTCACAATGGACCCAAACACAGAAACACGCTTCAAATACTCACAATGGACCCAAACACAGAAACACGCTTCAAATACTCACAATGCAACCAAACACAGAAACACGCTTCAAATACTCACAATGGACCCAAACACAGAAACATGCTTCAAATACTCACAATGGACCCAAACACAGAAACACGCTTCAAATACTCACAATGCAACCAAACACAGAAACACGCTTCAAATACTCACAATGCAACCAAACACAGAAACACGCTTCAAATACTCACAATGGACCCAAACGCAGAAACACGCTTCAAATACTCACAATGCAACCAAACACAGAAACACGCTTCAAATAGTCACAACAGGTGTAAAAAAAAAATTAAAAAAAGTGATTTATTTATAATTATTTTATTGAATTGTAACTTATTGTCACTCATATTTTCCGTATTTGAGGGGTTTAGTCAGTACCACATATATTTTGGGGGCCTTCAAGTATTGTCTTTGACAGTGGGGGGCCTTGGAGTGAAAAATTAACTACTGCATTAGGGCTGTGAAATAGATAAATGATATGACGAAAATAGTAAGAGAGGTATATTATATCTAACTTTAAAATATATATGAAATATATGACTTTGCTTGATGAATAATAAAGACAACAGCATCATATTGGCTTCACAGTCTCACAGTTGTGTTGTCATTTAAAATATGCTCATCAAAAATATTGTTACTTGATCTTGCATAATCATCCAAACAATATATTTCTATAGGCTTCAGAACCATGCAGTCTTGACTAACACTGATCTAGACGATCCAAAATAAATCCAGTTTAAGTATTAATAAATAAGTATCCTTTAGCACCCTGTCATTTTGAAGCTCATGATAACCTCTGGAGTGCACATAGACGGAGCCATGAATTATCTTGTTGTTGATGATGATGCCCTGCAAAGACATGACTCAATCTAATCATTCACACGTCATGTGTCTCATGTGGTGTCTTGACTGTATTTTTAACCGATAAGATCCTCCTTTTATCAGGGTGCAATCCTAAGGAGGAACAGTGTCCTCGCAACAGAAATCTAGCTTGTTTCAGACAGCAGAATTTTGGGCTGTGGTTGGCTGGCTCAGAGATACTCTCTTGAGGGAGTTTGGACTCATTTAATTCCTTCCCATCAGCAGAGGGCTCATACAAACGCTAGATGAATACAATCGCAGCTCTGCTCTCATATCACAGCACGTACCCTGCCTCTTGTACCAGGCAAAAAAGCACACTGTGTAGATAATAATTTAGATTTATAAAGGTGCAGTGCAACAATGGAATGGCTCATATACAGTTGTGATGCTAAACGCGGAGAGTCCAGACATATCAGTCAAAATATATCTGAGTAATAGCACAGATAAGTTGAATTCCTGCTTTATCTTTCTTCCCATAAAACATTCTCTCACAAGGCGAGCCGCCAATTTTTATGTTTTTACAACAGACAGACATTAGGGAGTTTCACTTGTCACTCCCATAAAAACTAATTTTATCTTTTGGCCAGATTTAAGAGCTCTTGTATTTCAAAGATAATCCCCTGAAGTAGTATCTCTCACTGCACATCGCTTAAGAACTTTGAAAATAACCTAAATCACACTAAGAGCATCCTTGTTGTTGTTCAGTCGACCCTTAGTGGTAAGACTCTGTTCTCGACCTCAGAGCATCCTCACGCTGTGTTAATCTACTTGAAAAGGTCAACAACATGCACATCAGCACTCCAGACGTACCACCTGCCTCCTACTCAAATGAACTTACACCGCTAGTGTTATTGTGTAGGCATAGAGAGTCACACACTAACTAATATAATCTGTTCCTAAACCTAATGTCTAGACCGCAAAGAACATTAGGCAGCAAAAATATGCTTCCTTACAAGATACCTAATTTTGTCCAAATTGAAACGCAGCTCACACAGACTTTTATGTTAGATGTGATTAATTGCAATTAATCGATTTGACTGCACTAATGTATATATTATTCTTTAAATGTATATAATTGATTGTTTTTTTAAATACAGTAGGCCTATATATACATATTGCATACATATATACTATATTGCCAAAAGTGTTGGGCCGCCCCTCCAAATCCCTGAGTTCAGGTGTTCAATCCCTTCATGGCCACAGGTGTATAAATCAAGCACTAGGCATGCAGACGCTTCTACAAACATTTGTGAAAGAATGGGTCGCTCTCAGGAGCTCAGTGAACTCAAGCGTGGTACCGTGATAGGTTGCCACCTGTGCAATAAGTCCATTCCTGACATTTCCTCACTACTAAAATTCCACAAAGTGGAAGCAATTGGGAACAACAGCAACTCAGCCACGAAGTGATATGCCACGTAAAATCACAGAGCGCATGCTGAGGGTCACAGTGCGCAGAAGTCACCAACTTTCTGCAGAGTCAATAGCTACAGACCTCCAAACTTCTGTGGCCTTCAGATGAGCTCAAGAACGTTGCGTAGAGAGCTTCATGGAATGGGTTTCCATGGCCGAGCAGCTCATCCAAGCCTTACATCACCAAGAGCAATGCAAAGCGTGGGATGCAGTGGGGTAAAGCACGCCGCCACTGGACTCTAGAGCAGTGAGACGTGTTCTCTGTCTGCAATCCCATGGACGAGTCTGGGTTTGGTGGTTGCCAGGGGAACGGGACTTGCCTGACTGCATTGTGCCAAGTGTAAAGTTTGGTGGAGGGGGGATTATGGGGTGGGGTTGTTTTTCAGGGGTTGGGCTTGGCCCCTTAGTTCCAGTGAAAGGAACTCTTAATGCTTCAGCATACCAAGACATTTTGGACAATTTCATGCTCCCAACTTTGTGGGAACAGTTTAGGGACGGCCCCTTCCTGTCCCAACATGACTGCGCTCCAGTGCACAAAGCGTCGGTCCATAAAGACATGGTGAGCGAGTTTGGTGTGGAGGAACTTGACTGGCCTGCACAGAGTCCTGACCTCATCCCGATAGAACACCTTTGGGATGAATTAGAGCGGAGACTGTGAGCCAGGCCTTCTCGTCCAACATCAGTGCCCGACCTCACAAATGCGCTTCTAGAAGAATAATCAAAAATTCCCATAAACACACTCCTAAACCTTGTGGAAAGCCTTCCCAGAAGAGTTGAAGCTGTTATAGCTGCAAAGGGTGGGCCAACTCCATATTAAACCCTACGGATTAAGAATGGGATGTCATTTCAAGTCGTTTCAAGTTCATGTGCATGTAAAGGCAGGCGTCTTAAAACTTTGGGCAATATAGCGTATATATATATATATATATATATATATATATATATATATATAGAGAGAGAGAGAGAGAGAGAGCGAGAGAGAGAGAGAGTTCATTAGTGTTGTGTTGTTAGTTTAGCATAATGCTACCATTAAACTCTATAGGAAGTAACAGATATAAGGTCAAGAGACACGCCACACGCACAAATGTCACGTTAGGGTATAGTAACACTCCTCTGTAACTGTGGTGACAGTGTGGTCTGTGGATGACATTTCCACTGTGAAACTGAGGGGTTGTACTCTTGTTTTAGTATTAGTTTACTGTGGGCATGTTTATTTGTGTTATAAATAACCCCCAGGGTTAGATTTGTGATTCCTATCAGCTTGAAATTACGCAGGTCTTTGCACTTACACACTCTCATGCAAACACAGCCTATACAAACATTTGTACACTCAGCATAATGTGGGAGTAGAATTAATGAGGGGAAAATAAACACATGGAAAACCCATGAAACATGCATTTAGTACACTGTGGAAATTACATCCAATAATCAGCAGTAGTATTTTTTTAAGCTTTAATGCTACCCATGACACAGAACATCCCATCATTATAATGCTTTATTCATAAGCAGTCTGGAACAGCAGAAAGTACAATAAATTCCCCAGTAGATTTCTTGTTCTTTTTTGTTGTTGTTTTATTTTTTTTTACTCCCACTTTCTCTACTGTAGAAAAATGAGCAGAAGATAGTTGAGAGATGTCTGGTTTATGACTCTGAAGAACAGGGGAGTTTTTGGAGAGACTGGCACGGGGCTGTCCCGGTCTGAGCAAGAGAAGTGTCTTACATTCCATGCTTCTGAGACACAGGATCGTTATTTATTTATTTATTTACATTGCTATAAAGTATTAACACTTCTTTTCAAATACATTTTAAGCACAATTCATTTTTTTTATTTATTAGAAAACAAGATTAAATATTTTAAAAATAATTGATTTCTATCTTCTGTCTTTCTTCAGGCTTGTGGTTTTTTAGATGGACTGTACTCTTATTAAGTGCACATTCTCCTTCATCATGTTCTCTTTATTATTATTATTGTTAGGAAAGGCCCCTCTTGGGTTTTGCTCTGACTGTCCTCCACCCACAGCCTCACCTCCCTCTGTCTCTTTCTGTTTCAGCTCTGGCGTGAAGTGCGTGATGCTCTCGTCTCCCTCGATTACATCAGTGCTGCACACCTTGAAAACCATAACCACCCGCTTTTCTGAATGTCACCTCTGAAATACCCTGTCAATGAATCAAGCATAAACACCCACATATTTCTGTAAAAAAAAAAAAAAGTTCAGTTCTGAACAACTCCGCATTGTCTGTATAACAGTAACAGTCTCACTATGGGCCGATCAACGGAAGCTGAGATGATTGTTTTCTTAAAGCGGCTGAATTTATTCTGAATTCTGAATACATTTATTTCTTCTTTTTAGCCAGACGGTAGTGACACTAAATTGATTTCTTAGACTTGAAAAATTAGATTTTTCAGAAGGGCGATTTTGATCTGTTAGTTAAAATCATGTGTGTATATAGGTTGAATTCAGCTTTAAGAAAGAAAAAAAAAGAAGAAAGAAAAAAAAATACATATATACACACACTGACCTAAAGGATTATTAGGAACACCATACTAATACTGTGTTTGACCCCCTTTCGCCTTCAGAACTGCCTTAATTCTACGTGGCATTGATTCAACAAGGTGCTGAAAGCATTCTTTAGAAATGTTGGCCCATATTGATAGGATAGCATCTTGCAGTTGATGGAGATTTGTGGGATGCACATCCAGGGCACGAAGCTCCCGTTCCACCACATCCCAAAGATGCTCTATTGGGTTGAGATCTGGTGACTGTGGGGGCCATTTTAGTACAGTGAACTCATTGTCATGTTCAAGAAACCAATTTGAAATGATTCGAGCTTTGTGACATGGTGCATTATCCTGCTGGAAGTAGCCATCAGAGAATGGGTACATGGTGGTCATAAAGGGATGGACATGGTCAGAAACAATGCTCAGGTAGGCCGTGGCATTTAAACGATGCCCAATTGGCACTAAGGGGCCTAAAGTGTGCCAAGAAAACATCCCTCACACCATTACACCACCACCACCAGCCTGCACATTGGTAACAAGGCATGATGGATCCATGTTCTCATTCTGTTTACGCCAAATTCTGACTCTACCATCTGAATGTCTCAACAGAAATCGAGACTCATCAGACCAGGCAACATTTTTCCAGTCTTCAACTGTCCAATTTTGGTGAGCTCGTGCAAATTGTAGCCTCTTTTTCCTATTTGTAGTGGAGATGAGTGGTACCCGGTGGGGTCTTCTGCTGTTGTAGCCCATCCGCCTCAAGGTTGTGCGTGTTGTGGCTTCACAAATGCTTTGCTGCATACCTCGGTTGTAACGAGTGGTTATTTCAGTCAAAGTTGCTCTTCTATCAGCTTGAATCAGTCGGCCCATTCTCCTCTGACCTCTAGCATCAACAAGGCATTTTCGCCCACAGGACTGCCGCATACTGGATGTTTTTCCCTTTTCACACCATTCTTTGTAAACTCTAGAAATGGTTGTGTGTGAAAATCCCAGTAACTGAGCAGATTGTGAAATACTCAGACCGGCCCGTCTGGCACCAACAACCATGCCACGCTCAAAATTGCTTAAATCACCTTTCTTTCCCATTCTGACATTCAGTTCGGAGTTCAGGAGATTGTCTTGACCAGGACCACACCCCTAAATGCATTGAAGCAACTGCCATGTGATTGGTTGATTAGATAATTGCATTAATGAGAAATTGAACAGGTGTTCCTAATAATCCTTTAGGTGAGTGTATATATATATATATATATATATATATATATATATTTTTTTTTTTTTTTTTTTTTTTTTTTCTCCATGTTAGTTTTACAGAAATCAGTCAATTTAACTGTTTATTATGAATGATTTATCTGTTCAAATAACTGGAACAATGTTATTATTTCGAATGTCAATGCTTCTGATTAGAGAAATGTATGTGATTATTATTCAATATGATAATCTTGGCTTTGGGACACCAAAAAAAGATATGTCAAACAAAAACTTTGTACTTTGAGGGAAAGTACAAAGTGGTGTCTAACAGAAGTAAATCTCTTTGTCTAAACATGTAGGAGATACATAAATCCACTGATGTTTTTATACTCATACTCCAAGCCTTTGGCTTTAGTGCTAGTGAGGTGCATCTGGGATCCAGGCTGCCATAATAATCAGCAGGGAATGTTGTGGGAATTCCCCCTATCTGTTACTTTGGAATGTCTTATTGGTCTGGCATAATATTTGGGCCTGTA
This sequence comes from Rhinogobio ventralis, assembly GCA_039654625.1. NCBI lineage: Eukaryota > Metazoa > Chordata > Actinopteri > Cypriniformes > Gobionidae > Rhinogobio > Rhinogobio ventralis. Next base: position 40,694,226 of record CM077200.1, on the reverse strand, counting down.
AAAAGAGAATGTTCAAAGAAAGAGAGAGTGAGAATGAGTCAAAGCCAAGGACAGATGTTGTACTTAATACAGTCTGAAACCTTTCAAAGCTGTTTGTTTGCCCTCTTTCATTTTTAGTAATCCGTTTCAGACTTTTGATCGTTTGATTGTACATGGACAAAGCAAAAACATACATTTTTAAAAAGCATTTTGTATACCTATGTATTACTTTCCATTTGCGTCACGATGCCATATTTCCAGGCCAGATGGTGAATGAGCAGGGAGAGCAGGTCATACTGACAATAAGTTATTAATAATACAGTTTAAGCAAATATTAGCCATCCATGTGTCATGTTACATGTGATTATTAATGGACTGTGTCAGCGTATGAGAAAACAGTTTTCCCTCTATACGGCATGAATGTTAATAAGTCATGTAAAATAAATAAATAAATAAAGGGGGTCGTACAACAATATAGATTACATAAATATATTTTCAATATGTTTTAGTTGCTTTTAATGTCCTCATATGTATGTTTCATATATACACGGCCGTTCAAAAGTTTTTGATCGGTAAGATTTTTAATGTTTTTAGATGAAGTCTCTTATGCTCACCAAGGCTGCATTTATTTAATTAAAAATACAACAATTTTGTTAAATATTATTAAAATGTAAAACAGCTGTTTTCTATGTGAATATATAGTAAAGTGTAATTTATTTCTGCGATGCAAAGCGGAATTTTCAGCATGTCACATGATCCTTTAGAAATCATGCATGTATATATATGAAATATACCGGTATAATATATATTTTTTTGCTGTATGGGAAATAACGCCATAAATGAACACCAGATATAATATGACGGTTTACTTTTTACCCTTTAGTGTTTAATTGAAGTGGTGTGGCAAACAACAAAATCTGATCTGAATACGGAGTAGAGAAAACTTTGGCAGTAACAAACTAGTAATACAAGGTGTCCATATCCTTGGCTGCTGTAGAAAGATCTTTCCTGCAATATTGATCCTATTAGTTAATGTTTTCATCAAATGAGCCCGCTGCTGACGCATCAGATCTCAAAAGCCGAAGCTAAGCTCTTTAGGGTGGAAGCATTGACCCAAAAACTGAGAAAACAGTGTTAAAAGTCAAACAACCCTCTGACTTACAACAGTGTGACTTTCATCATGTGCAATAAAGAATAACCAGACTGAAAAGGAAGTTGGCGTTCTACACTTAACCAATTGTGCATGAATCAGTTCATTCAAACGTACATGTTTCTGGTTTAATGACAGACCCCTTTCACAAACAAATACGCCCTCATTATTTTTTGCTGAGACAAACTAGGGGGCTTTCCCTGAAAATTCTTCAACACAGTCCAACACACAAAGCTCTGCTTATCTAGCCCTGCCCTGGGCCTGTGCCGGTGTCCAGAGGAAGTCCACAACAGTCTCCCATCACCCACCGCCCATACAATCCCTGCTTTTGTCAGGAAACACTGAACAAGCCAGCGGACAAGACCCTGTTTGGTCTTCAGAGTGTTGCCATGTGGTGGGACTGAGGAAGTTAATAATTAAAACCAGTCACTAAACGTCAGCAATTGCTCGGCTTGACCACTTCCTCTTTGTGTTGATTACCACGAGGCTTTCCTTAAATACACCATAAAATCCCAAAAGGAGTTTTGTGGCATTTAGGCTAAGCCTATGTCTGCTCTATACCAGTGGTTCGCAACCAGGCCTCAGCAAACTTTAAAATCAATATTTTAATTAATTATATTAACATATAATCTTTAAATTCAAATTCTAAAAGAGCACTAAAACTAAAGATGCACAACATGAAACGAACAGCATTTTTTACATTTATTTGTTCGAAAATCGTCTTAGACATTAGTTGGAGTCAAAAAGGAAAACCACTGATTTTTATGCTCCAAAAGCTGCATTTAATATTACAGACATTGGGCCCTGTTTTAATGGTCTGAAGCTCACTGCGCAGGAGCTCTTAGGGCGTGTCCGAATCCACTTTTGCTAGTTTAACGACGGGAAAAACGGTCTGCGCGCCCGGCACATGGTCCAAAAGGGTTGTCCCTCGTCTCTTAAAGAGTCATGGGTGTGTTTGGGGCGTGTGTTTGAACGCTTCTCCAGAGAGGAATCCTTTTATTTTTAATATTTGGCAAGTGTGTGCTGCTGCGCGTCCCTGTGTGTGTAATAATCAGAGTGTGTATGATAGGGCCCTTAACTTCTCTTGTAGGAAAACAGACCAAAAGTTTTGATGACTCATCCTGCACTACACAGATTTGGTCCAGAATGGCCCACCCACTGACACAAAGTGCAACATTGAGTATTGAATCATGGTTAAAGAGTTGGTTCACCCAAAAATAAACATTCTGCCATCATTTATTTACTCTTATGTCATTCCAAACCTCTATGAATTTGTTCTGATATTTTGAAGAATGATTTAACTGTTTTAGTTCACACAATGAAAGTCAGTGGAGTTTAAAGGTGCAGTGTGTAGTATTTATGAGGATCTATTGACAGAAATGCAGTATAATATACTATGTTTTCAGTGGTGTATAAAGACCGTTATGTTTTTATTACCTTAGAATGAGCCGTTTCTATCTACACACCCCTTACAGTGAAGTGCGCCGTCATGTTTCTACAGTGGCCCTAAAGGGACAAACTACTCTCTGCTGTCTCAGACGACCACATCTTTGACCTGTGTGGGCCACCGTAGCTTCTCTATGTGCTTCAGAAGGGAGGGGTGAGCGGTGGACAGGTGCAATTCACAACCTCACCACTAGATGCCGCTAAAATTTACACACTGCACCTTTAAAACAATATTGTTTTTTTATTGTATGGACAAAATGAAGTCATACAGGTTTGGAACAACATGAGGACAGAATTTTCATGCTTTGGCTGAACTGTCCCTTTAATAGTTTTGACGTAACTAAAGCCTGTTCAAAAATAAAGGATGAGTCCTTGAATCACAGGCAGTGATTGTACAAGGGTCGCTCGGTTTATTTACACTGCATATGAGTGATATCACCTGGCCAACAGTGTCACAGTTTATGTTACTCAGCAGTGACTCTCAGCACAGCCCACCAGTTGAACTCCGCCGAGGAGGTGTTTGGGCCGAGGAAATGGAGCTGTCAAAAGGAAACAAAACTCCTGTCTGACTCCATTTTTGTTGCGGTTCCCGAATGTGATTCACTGGTTCTAAGACTACCTCTGGAAATACTGGCAAGTGGGTGACACTGGATTACTTAGTCAGAGTGAGAAACGCGCCCCAGCTTTTTACTCACGCAGGCTTACTCAAAACATCAAACGACTACAGCATCAGGCTATGAAAGCTGTGGGATATTTATGAGACAGTCAGATGTTTTAGTTTAAAATTAGGTTTCATTTCATACTTTTGTCACAGTTAACAAGTTAGCGAAGAGGTGACATTGATTAGCCATTAGACCAATTTTTTTTTCCGATTTTTAATTTTTGTTTTTACATTTTTTAAATTTTATATATTATATGCTCACCACGGCTGCATTTATTTGAACAAAAATACATAAAAACGTACACTTTATTTTAAGGTGTCATTGTTACAGTGTAATTATATATTTAAGTACTGAGTAATATTAACTACATGTACTTACTATAGGGTTAGGGCAGGGTTAGGTTGAGGGTTAGTTGCATGTATTTATGCATCATTTACTGTTATTAATATGGTAAATACATGTAATATGTGTAACAAGGACACTATAAAACAGTGTTACCGAAAACTGCAATATTTTGAAATTCTATTACAATTTAAAACAACTGTTTTCTATATTAATACAGTGCCTGTCAAAAGTTTGGAAACACAATTAAAAAAAAAGAAAAAAAGTTATGCTCACCAAGGCTTCATTTATTTAATAAAAAATACAGTAAAAACAGTACAATTATGAAATATTATTACAAATTAAAAGAATGGTTTTCTATATGAATATACTTTAAAGTGTATTTTATTCCTGTGATCAAAGCTGAATTTATTCAGAGTCACATGACCCTTCAGAAATCATTCTGATATGAGGATTTGCTGCTCAACAAACATTGAAAACAGTTGTGCTGCTTAATATTTTTTTATGATTATATGCTTAATAATTCTTTGATTAGAAAGTAATGTAATTGTCACTTTTGATCAATTTAATCCATCTTTGCTGAATAAAACTATTCATTTCATTCATTCATGTATTTAAAAACAAAGTGGCATTTTCGTGCCATGCACACCCGCTTGTTCTGTGTATTTAACTGTGATTCAGAAGTTAATCTGATACCATGATTAAAGTCAATGAAAAATGCATCAGCGTAGGTCTCAATGAATAATGCAGAGAAACAGAATACTTTGATATGATAATAGTAAAATGTCAATTCGGGTCTGAATCTGTCCTTTTTAAACTATGGATTAAACTTAAAAGCCTTTTAGCTAGAGAATGTTTTGTCTGGTATTTCTTTCTTCCGTGGAACAAAAATGTAGACATAATTTCAATTAGACGTTTCCATTCAATAACAGTTTATAATGACTGCTTCAAAAATGCCAGAAAAAGCCAGTTCTTTTCAACGAACTTCTCAATTCTGAAAGAACTCGTCCACAAATCTGACATTTAAAATGGGTGAATAAATGATGAACTATCCCTTTAAAACAGCATATTGTGAAGTTAAAGGTCTCCATTAATGGATTTTCTCATTATTTGTTATCTCAGTTCCAGTTGGAGTACAGGCTGATCCAGTGCTCTGCCAAATCTTTCATTTGGGTGGCATCATTAGACCTGAAGTACACAGTATTTCATTTGTGTAACACTAGAGCCCTCAGGCCCGTCGAGTACAGATAAAACTTAACCTTGGTGTTGAATTCCGGATTGTTTTGTTAATGAGTGCTAACTAACTCCTCGTGCATCCAAACCACATGTTGAACTAGATAATGTTGAAACTTTACATCAGTGCTTGATATAGAGCTAAACATGAGTATTAAACTCAATGTAACATTGCCTCCATTGCATATGAATGATACATCAAACGGTCTATAAACTCTAATTTTGTATTGAAGGAGCGTCTGAAGCCATAGAGGGATGTGAAAAGCAGCGTTATTTTAGTACTATTTATATAGTACACTATTTTAGTATTCAGTTGAATATTTGGTTACACTTTATTTTAAGGTGTCATTGTTACAGTGTAATTATATATTTAGGTAATATTAATTAACTACACATGTGTAGGGTTAGGATTTGGATTAAGGTTAGTTGCATGTAATTATGCATAATTTAGAGTTATTACAATAGTAAGTTAACATATGTAACAATGACACTGTAAAATAAAGTGTTACCGAGTATTTTATATTTTCAGTTCATTTTAGTGCAGGTTATTTGTTATTATGTTATGGGCTTTTGTCATTTTTATTAGTTTTTAAATATTTCTATTTCTATTTTTATTTCAGTTTTACTTACTGTAACTTAAACCTATTGTATTTCAGTTTATTGCATTTTGTAGTTTTCTCATTTGTAGTTTTTACGTTTACGTTTTTCATCTATTTATATTTTATTTTATTTAAAAACAAGACAAAAAATGTCTTTCAATTAATTTTCATTTTAGTAAGCAATAGAGGGGTGCAGGGATGATGTCAATTTGAAGTGCAATTAGTTGAAGTGCACACACTGCATTTCTGTCAGGTTTGAAAACGCCTTTTTTGGTTGACTTTTTGTCATTTAGAAAAATTACAAAAATGTTTTATGTTGCTAGGCAACCACTGAATCAGCTGTCCTGTCAGTCTAATCAAGGATTATATCGCGAGCAACTGTAAGCGTCCATCACCACAATGGCAGGCCTGCCTCTCCATTCATTCGACTGGACAATGGACAAAAAACACGAATGACTTCAGGCGCTTCAGTTTCCACTTCAGGCCCTCAGAGCGCTCCTACAAAAACACGAGCCGCTTGGGGCACATAAACAGCGCTCAAAATGCTCACTGCCAATAGAAAACTATTAAAAAAGTCGCCTCTCACTGCAAAAAACCCGTTCTGTCTGATCAGGACCTAATCCGCCAGTGGTTCCCTTGAGATTTTCCTATGGGTTTTTATATTGGGGTTTTTCAATTTATGAGTGAAATACGGTCTGTGCCTGCATGGTAAACATAACTACTACAACGTTGCGTCCGGTGTAGACAAGGTGTAACATTCTTATATAGCTACTTATTAAAAACATATGTTTTTAAAAGTAAACGTAACAGCTTCAAAATTCGTTTTTCCGATATGTGCGTGTGTAATTTACGCTGTGGAGCAAAACGTCCAAGTATTGTCAATGTATTTTTACCACAGGCCTCATTTCACTCATAAAATGAAAAACCCCATAGGAAAATCTCAAGGGAACCAGTGGCGAATTATTCTTCCGGGTTTTGACGTCATCCCTGCAGCACTATCGGTGCGTCCAAAATCGCGTACTGTCTGAATAAGTAAATTTTAACTTACTTTGCGATAAAGTAAGTAAGATAGAAAGCACGTTATACACCAATCAGGCATAACATCCTGACTGGTCAGCGGCTATGCAGCTCCATACACAACAAACTGAGATGCACTGTGTATTCTGACACCTTTCTATCAGAACCAGCATTAACTTCTTGAGCAATTTGAGCTCCAGTAGCTCGTCTGTTTGATCGGACCACACGGGCCAGCCTTCGCTCCCCACGTGCATCAATGAGCCTTGGCCGCCCATGACCCTGTCTCCGGTTCTCCACTGTTCCTTCCTTGGAGCACTTTTGATAGATCCTGACCACTGCAGACCGGGAACACCCCACAAGAGCTGCAGTTTTGGAGATGCTCTGACCCAGTCGTCCAGCCATCACAATTTGGCCCTTGTCAAACTCGCTCAAATCCTTACGCTTGCCCATTTTTCCTGCTTCTAACACATCAACTTTGAGGACAAAATGTTCACTTGCTGCCTAATATATCCCACCCACTAACAGGAGCCGTGATGAAGAGATCATCAGTGTTATTCACTTCACCGGTCATAATGTTATGCCTGATCGGTGTATATAGTATGAATGTGTGTGGTATGAATGTAATCTGGACATACTACACCCGCATTGTTGCCCTTATCATGTGATTTACACGTGTCTACATCGGATGCAGGCGGCGCGATGTGAGGCCACAAAAGACAATATAACCCATTATAATCAGTGATGTTGTGTACACTGGATGCGGCACAACACAACAAATCCCAGACAGTAAACTGATGCCTCGTGCTATTTATGACGTACTGACATGAAGGACAAATGCTTTGCAAGGTAACCGGTGTTACCAGCATCAGTTACATCGCTTCACCGCCATTCACAAATCCTCTCCCGTGGCCTCATGGGATAGTAAAGTGTCCATCATATGCACACTTCAGAATTTTACCAGAAGAAGTAGGTCATCCCTGTATTTTTGCCTCTTTTATGAATATACTGTGAATTCAGATATACTTTTTATGTCACATACTGTTTTTCACCTACTATATAGTAGGGAAGTATTCGATTTCGGACGCAGCATATAACAACACTGCTTATCGAATAACAAACGCTTTATTATGCATTCCAGACAAGTAATTTAGCAGTGTTTTTGTAAAAAAAACCACGTCCCTGCGCACATTCGTATTCAAACGTGGACCGAGCATGTAATGCTTTTGTGCGTGCCGCCACCATACTCACCAATTCGTGTTTTTTGAGGCTTGCATGGGGATGATCGCGCTATCGTTTCAAAACTATTTCAACACCTGTTTCAAGGTCTGCGTTCTCTAGCCGCCGGCCGAAACACATTCTTTTTTGGTTGAAAATGGTGGCCCTAAAAGTAAATAGCTAATGATCTCCTCTATTAATTTCCTATTATCACTGTAAAGCTGCTGAAATAATCTATATTGTAAAAGCACTGTATAAATGAAGGTGACTTGACTTGACTTAAAGGTTGGTACACATAACAGTCACTAAAAGCAACCTAGCAACTACATAGCAACGCCCTACCCAAAACACCATTGTAAAACTCATTTGGTGGCAAACACTACACTTTTTCTTCAGAAAACACGGTTTATTTATGGTTTTCCCCTCTCAAAGGTCTCCACTGTTTGTACTTTTCAAACTCCACTAGTTTATTGATACATCTCCAGACATGTCCAGGCACGCTAGAACTTGTTGACCTGTGTGCGTCTGTCATTTATTTCCAACTTCCTCACAATGTCCCTATGTTTCGCATGACTAACAACAAGAAGATTACAGAGGTCAATTTGGGGTGGAAGGTCTGTTTGACATTACGCATATCATCATGTTATGACATTAGATATAAAGTATTTGTCAGTGATGTTCTTTGAGATAATTCTCACATGCGTTATGAAGTTGTTCTTTCTGAAATACCCACTGATACTGCAGGGATTGGTTTAGTGAGTCTTTCATGAGTGTCTGAACGGGACTGCAGCCCTCCTTTTCCTCTTGATTGCAGTGGAAACAGATGGTTCTGCCTGATACCTCCCACTGCCAACCAGAGATCAGCACCTTTTCTCTCTCAAATACAAGAGATTAGTCTGGCACAAGTCCCTTTGCAATGCAGCTCCATAGCCCTATATTGGAAATACAAAAACATCGGTAACACTTTACAATAAGGTTGTATTAGTTAACATTAGTTAACCATGCATTAATCTTAACTCACACATATATTAATGCAAGTTAATAAAGAGTCTACAAATGTAAGTAACACATCAGGTAATGTTGAAATAGTGTACACTTTACAATAAGCTTCACAAAATCTATTAATAAATGCTTTGTTGAATGTAAGTAATGATAGTAAAGTGCATATACACATGAACAACCTATCTGTTGAATTATGTTTACCAAGAGCCCAAAAGAGTAAGATGGTGAGTTAGAAATGTTCATCCTTAGTGTGTGTGTCAACTGCTACGCAAACTAATGTAAATATGTACAGTAAGATAACATTACAAAAACAGTAAAGCTACGGGCACTGTTCATGGTTAGTTCATCAGTTAACGTGAATAGATGCATTAATATATGTGTGTGTTAATGCTGAACAGAGGTGTTGCTCATGGCTAACTAATGCATTAACTAATAATACAACCTTATTGTAAAGTGTTGCCAAAATATCCAGATAGCAAAATCTTCACCAAACAAAAAATGTATGTTACTGGTCAAATATATTTGATTTCCCATGACTACACTGGACATCGGCCATAGTTGTTGATAAGCCAATCAGGCTACAGTGGAAGGTTAAAATAAAAGGCTTTCCATGACTACAAGCAAGTTGGTGGCAGATATCCAGGTTATTCAAAGCACCGTGTGAATGATTGCCTGGCTTGCGTTGTTTAGTGTGCCTGCCCATGTAGCCCATTTTGACAATAATTTACGGGGTTGCTCTTTACCTAGAGATGCACTCGCCACAGTGAGCGTGGACCGCTTAGTGACAACATTAGTTGAGAAGAGAGTCCCTCATTGGAACCATATTTTATTGAGCTCCTAAACGGGTAAGGAAATTGAGTGTAACCCATCATCGTGGCGATACTGAATACTACACTAAACAAACATTTTGGTCATTTTTTAGATGGTTTGGCAGTCATATTATCACTTGAGAGATTGACTGTTTTTATGTTGTGGGTCAGAGACTCAAATGATGTAGGGGTAAAAATTTTATTTTTTCTCTTTAAATTCTTTTTAAATGGTGCTCTAACCTATTAAACCTTTTGACATCTGTTTTTGAAGCTTTAACCCTCACAAAGTAGGCATGCACTTATTTAGAAACGGCATTTCATATAGTGCCATTGTTTCTGTTTAGTGTCAGTTTGAGCAAAACATTGTAGAAAAATACAATAAATCCGATTTTTTAAAAATCGTCTGAGGTTTCTGAGACGCCTAACATATATGTAATATTTTTCATGGAGGACACGATGAATGTTATCAAGATGAAATTTAGTTTTTAATCCATTCTGACAAAATGTCAGGAAGTATCAACCTGATACACTCTAAAAAATGCTGGGTCAAAAACTCAGTGATTGGGTTGTTTTAATCAAGTCAACTTTATTTATATAGCGCTTTTTCCAATGCAGATTGTTTGAAAGCAGCTTCACAGTGTTAAACAGGAAAATAATGAACAGAATTTGATTGGGCTGTACAGCCGCTCTGGAGAAAACGCTGATGTCATCAGCTCAGTTCAATCATCATATATATTCAAGTAATGTAGTTGATATAGTTAATTTAGTTTAGTAATTAAATTTATTTGGATATTTATTAGAAAATCCGGCTGCGGTAAACCTCGGGATAAACAGAGAGACTAACATTAGCGTAGATGCCATTCCTCTTATGATGTAACGAGTACATCAGGTGTTATGGGAAGTGTTCCCGGTTCCGGCTGACCTAGTTAATGCAGCCTAACAATCATTTAACTGATTTGAATAAAATATAAATTAAAAATGTTTATGTGTATGCCATAGTAAAGAGATGTGTTTTTAGTCTAGATTTAAACTATTCACTGGGTTAAAACAACCCAACCGCTGGGTTAAAGTTCTCCTCTGAGTAACTTTGAAAAATTTTTCATTTTTGTAGCCCAGTGGTTGGGTTAAATATTTGCTAGGTTTATTTAACCCGACTATTGTTTAACAATTACTGTATTGCTTGCATAAAATGAACCCAAAATAGGTTGGAAAAACAACCCAACCGCTGGGTTAAAGCGATCCATTCACTAGGTTAAAGCGATCCATTCACTGGGTTAAAACAACCCAAACGCTGGGTTAAAACAACCCATTCACTGGGTTAAAACAACCCAACCGCTGGGTTAAAACAACCCAACCGCTGGGATAAAACAACCCATTCACTGGGTTAAAACAACTCAACCGCTGGGTTAAAACAACCCAACCGCTGGGTTAAAGCAACCCATTTACTGGGTTAAAACAACTCAACTGCTGGGTTAAAACCAAATAAAAAATGAAAAATGTTCATTTTTGCTGAACATCTCTGACTCAAGAGTGCCTCGTTCATTCTTGCTGCTCATGGCCTGGATGCTGACGGTAAAGATGTGCTCATCTTGCTGTTCTTGTCTAGTGACTCAGAAATGAAAGACTCATTTGTACTCTCTCTATACCTGTACTTTCACATGTTTCATGTCCTCTCATTACTTGTAAATCTTCTTAAATGAATGTAGAGCGGTAAACTATGGAGTATATACTGTATATATATATCATTATCACTGAAGAATGGTGTGGAGGCAAAGACTGTGGACGGGAAAAGGCAGAAGAGCAGTGAACTGAACCTGAGGTGTGGTAGACTGTTGACTCAGTCTGAGGAGTAACAACATCTCACGGTACACACAGGTGGGAACTTCCCTGACGGTGTTGATCAAAACGTGTAGCACCTCATTCTCTTAAATAAGTTCTTCGGGTTGGCTTCCATGAAACAGATTAAACTGGTGCACAGGCTAAAATCAATTGTAATGGTTTTCAGTTGTTATAATCATCCACAATTGGACACATGCTGTGTCTCGAAAACTATTCCTTCAGGGGCGAATAAACCATTTAAATTGAAATGTATATAATCTTGATTATAAAATATTACCATGAGAATAGAAACCTCAGCAAAAGATATTTTGTAAACGTCCTACCGTAAATATATCATAAATGTATTATTAGTAGTAATATGCATTGCTAAGGACTTCATTTGGACAACTTTAAAGGAGATTTTCTCAATATTTAGATTTTTTTGCACATTTTCAAATATTGTCCTAACAAACCATACATCAATGGAAAGATTATTTATTCAATAAAAAAAAATTGACCCTTAAGACTGGTTTTGTGGTCCAGGGTCACAGATATGAGCTTTTAATTCATAGATCTATTTAGGATTATTCATGTGTTTTTGGAAACACATTTGGTTAATTTCCAGCTGACACCATTGTTTTTTTTATGTTGAAATTGTGACTCGTCATATTGTCACTTCCTTAGTCTGACCTTTTCAATGACCTACTGTAAACACATTTTTAAGTGATTTTGTTTTTCAAATGCATAGGGACAAAATTGTAATGTTGGACCCCAGCCCCCATACACAAAAAAAATGTGGGTGGGTCCCTCCGAAGTTTTCACTGGAGTAGATGCAATTTACATTAAGTGCAAATAGTCCACATCGTTTACTAAAAGTCTGGTTGGGCCAGACAAAATTACAAAAGTCACCATATCATTTATGACAAGAGTGTAGGGGTAAGACGCATGGCAGAAAGTTTTGACGCAAATCGACCCGAGGTTCAAATTTTGTTAGCTAATCCAGGCTGAACAACCACCATGTAGAACAGGTCCGGACTGGGACAACATTTCAGGCCGGGAAATCTCACACTCATCCAGGACATCCCATAAATACCATATGGTTTAACTATAGTAACCATGGCTTTTGGTTTTATATGTAGTAAAACCATCAGTAATTTTGGTAAGGGTTATATTGTTGTCGGCCCTAGCTCCCTCTAAACCTATTATAAAACCATGTGAATATTTGTCTGCTAAATTACTGTAACTTTACAATAGATAATAATGATGTCCTTTAGCATACAGTATTTTAAGTGATGATAGTAATTCTCTTCTTCTCCGCGGAGTCGAATCGTAGCGTTTGCCAGTCAAGACTAACCGATTCATGATTTATTAGATATTCCAAAAAATACAGATTTAAACTAAAGTAACGAGCCTGGATTGAAAATGTAAGAAGTAGAAAGTACAGATATTTGTAAGGAGTAAAAGTAAAAAGTTGTCAGAAAATAGATAGTGAAGTACTGAGAAAAATCGACTTAAAGGGATAGTTCACCCAAAAATAAAAATTAGCCCATGATTAACTCACCCTCAAGTCATCCTAGGTGTGTATGACTTTCTTCATTCAGACGAACACAATCGGAGTTATATTAAAAAAAGTCCTGGATAATCCAAGCTTTATAATGGCAGCGATTGTTGTTCTGTTTTTGAAGTCCATAAAAGTGCATCTGTCCGTCAAATAACGTGCTCCACTCGGCTCTGGGGGGTTAATAAAGGCCTTCTGAAGCGAATCAAGAGTTTGTGTAAGAAAAATATCCATATTTAAAACGTTATAAAGTAAAGTTCCGGCCGATCGCCTTCCGTGGAAAAAGTGTTGAAAGTGCCTCTCGCAATTAAAAATGCGTACGCTACGTCTGACGAGCGTAACTGGTAGCGTAAGCATTTGAACTGCAGAGGCACTTTCAACACTTTTCCCATAAATTGAATACGGAATGCGATCAGCCGGAACTTTACTTTATAACGTTTTAAATATGGATATTTTTCTTGATTCGCTTCAGAAGGCCTTTATTAACCCCCCACAGCCGTGTGGAGCACGTTATTTGACGGACAGATGCACTTTTATGGACTTCAAAAACAGAACAACAATCGCTGCCATTATAAAGCTTGGATTATCCAGGACTTTTTAAATATAACTCCGATTGTGTTCGTCTGAAAGAAGAAAGTCATACACACCTAGGATGACTTGAGGGAGAGTAAATCATGGGGTCATTTTCATTTTTGGGTGAACTACCCCTTTAAGGAAGTTACAGTATTTGTACTTCCTTACTTCCCATCTTTGCATGCCATAACCATAGATTTATGAGGGCAAATCCTAGAGAAGTGGTTTGTCCTATACCTATTAAATCTCAGTTACCTTTTAAATTTGATCCATGTAAATGTTTTGCATCAAGGAAATGATTTAATTCAGAAACCTGTGTCACTGAGGTAGTAAAATTTCAGTTTGTGTTACTGGGAAAGGCCCTTAGTCTTAAATGTGAGATGTATAGATCATCTGAGAGCTGAATCAATAATCTTTCCATTGATGTATGGTTTGTTAGGACAATATTTAAAAATCTGGAATCTGAGGGTGCAAAAAAATCTAAATATTGAGAAACTCTCCTTTAAAGTTGTCAAAATGAAGTCCTTAGCAATGCATATTACTACTAATAATACATTTATGATATGAAAATTTAACAAATATCTTCATGGAACATGATCTTAATATCCTAATGATTTTTGGCATAAAGAAAAATGTATAATTTTGACCCATGCAATGTATTGTTGGCTATTGCCACAGACACACCCGTGAGACGCAGGACTGCTTTTGAGCTGCAGGGGCACATATGGTTATGAAATGTATCCAGTTTATTTTTCTGCGAATGTGCTAGATTATAGGTAAATAACTAACAATGTGCACTAAACGGTAAGACAAATTGCACTACAAACCAATGTGTTTATGATTGAGATAATAAATTAAACTAATATAATAACAATTACCAGTTTGCAATATCAAACAGCTAATATTAATGGAAGCGGATGACACTGGAAGACTTGCACATTCAATTTACAAACGGCTGCACCCACTCTTATATTAAACATAATGTGGATAGTGAAGAAATTATTAAAATCACTTTTTGAATGAGGCTATATATCAATACAATGTGATTTGTCTCCTCACAGATTTCTTCATCATGGCCAATCAGCCTCTACCACTATCGCAGGAGACTTTAGCTCAGTTCAATCGCTCCCTGGCCACAGAACCAGGTGCCTCAGGGCCTCCGAGGCGACGTCTGGGCTCCATCTCCACCCGCCGAAGCTCCAAAGACCAATCTAAGGACCAGCCCCACCACAGACCCCTGTTCCTCAGGGGCATGACGGATCCCTCGTCAGAGTCTTCGTTCCTGAGCCCCAACGTCAGCACTTCTCACATCTCCATCGGGAAGCGGTTCTCTTTTGCTGGCTGGCACCAGGGAGGAAGAGTGAGCTTCTCTGGACTCTACCTTCCCCAACCCATCCAAGAGGTCTATGTGGAGAACACCTACAGAATGGGACCAGAACCAGGGTGCCGCTTCAGCGCCAGCAGGACCCAGCAGATCTTACAGGCCACTTTGGATAGTTATTTGGAAGGTGTGAGTTACAGTCCTGACAGTTGTAGCCAGCTGTGTCAGATGTTAGCAGATCTAGTTCTCAGTAAGCTAAAAGATGTTAATCCGCCACGATATAAACTCGTGTGCCAGGTGGTGTTTGGGCAGAATGATAAACAAGGTATAAGGGTGGCCAGCCGTAGCCTGATCAACCCCAACACCGACAACTACACATCTGCTGTTTTCCAAAATCACTCACTGTTTGCTGTGGCTACAGTACACGGTATGTATTTTGAATGAATATTAGATTGACAGCCCTTATTATGTGTGTACAAAATGCATACCTTAAAAAATTCAAAGATATAAAATACTGGACAACTGGTTTGGAATATCAAGTTTTTTTGTGTTTTTGAAAGAAGTCTCTTATGCTCACCAAGGCTGCATTAATTTGACCAAAAACACAGGAAAAACTGTATAATACTTTGCAATATTATTATAGTTCTAAAAAAAGTTTTCAGTTTTATTATATTTTAAATGTATATTATGCGATGGCAAAGCTGAATTTGCAGCTATTACTCCAGTCTTCAGTGTCACATGATCTGAAGAAATCTTTCTAAAATGCTGATAGTGTAATCTTCACACACTCTCAATTTAAAAATTTTAAGATTTATTAAATATAAGATATAGGTTTAACTTTTACCTTCAAAAATTTAATTTTAAATTTAATGTGACTTGCTGAACGAATATACACTATATTGCCAAAAGTTTTGGGACAGGTTGTGAGGTCAGGCACTGATGTTGGACGAGAAGGCCTGGCTCGCAGTCTCCGCTCTAATTTTTTCTTTCACTGGAACTAAGGGGGGCCAAGCCCAACCCCTGAAAAACAATCCCACCACCAAACTTTACACTTGGCACAATGCAGTCAGGCAAGTCCCGTTCTCCTGGCAACCACCAAACCCAGACTCGTCCATGGGATTGGCAGACAGAGAAGCGTGATTGGTCACTCCAGAGAACACGTCTCACTGCTCTAGAGTCCAGTGGCGGCGTGCTTTCCCCACTGCATCCCACGCTTTGCATTGCTCTTGGTGATGTAAGGCTTGGATGAGCTGCTCGGCCATGGAAACCCATTCCATGAAGCTCTCTACACACTGTTCTTGAGCTCATCTGAAGGCCACAGAAGTTTGGAGGTCTGTAGCTATTGACTCTGCAGAAAGTTGGCGTCTTCTGTGCACTGTGACCCTCAGCATGTGCAGACCCGCTCTGTGATTTTACGTGGCCTATCACTTTGTGGCGGAGTTGCTGTTGTTCCCAATTGCTTCCTCTTTGTTATAATCCCACTAACAGTTGAGCGTGGAATATTTAGTAGTGAGGAAATGTCAGGAATGGATTTATTGCACAGGTGGCAACCTATCACGGTACCACGCTTGAGTTCACTGAGCTCCTGAGAGCGACCCATTCTTTCACAAATGTGTGTAGAAGCGTCTGCATGCCTAGTGCTTGATTTATACACCTGTGGCCATGAAGGGATTGAACACCTGAACTCAGGGATTTGGAGGAAAGTCCCAATACTTTTGGCAATATAGTGCATTATATATAGCATACATTTTACGCCGTTTTTCAACTTAATCATTAGAGACACAAAACATTTATATTTTCAATAAACTTTATTCTCCCAATACATAAAAAGTGATCATACTGAACATTTCCCAGTGTTGACACCGTACAATTATGTTACATCAATAAATAAAAAACTATAAATAAAAAAATAAATAGAACACGTGCCACAATTAATTAATAATACTAGTTAGGATTTGTCTGTAATGGCTTTCACAATGTTGGTATTCTAAACACATCACTTACAGCCATGGTCACAGTTTTGAGGACATTATGATTACTTATGATGGAGCATGGTCAAGTAAACAAAGCTGGAGGCACACTGAATACATAGTCTTTTTTCCCCCTCAAGTACAGACATTAAGGATATAATAACTTTTAAGAGCAAAAAGCTTATATCAGGTGTGTATTTGTAGTGTTTCTTCCACCACTCCTGCCTAATTTGCTTGGAAAACCAAATATGAAGACTCTATATAAAGCCCGTCTCATTCCCTTTGTGACTTAAGCTTGAGATTCAGGGCTATTATTGCACAGAGGAATCCATCAGAAAGGCACTTTAGTCACTCCCACTCCTAACTGCTCCTCCATGAATTACAGTTCCACCTCAGCGATTCACCTCTGCCATCTTTAAAACTAATCTCATTAAAAGAATAACCATTTGGTGTTCGTAGCGCTTCTTGTTTGTGTACTATTTAGTGAAATAAAAGTCTTTTTTTTTAAATAAAAAAAAAAACATTTGTCATCTGCACTTCAGTCCAGCTAAAAATCGAAATAAAAAGAACGGGCTCAAATTTTGGTTGTGCACACTGTGAATCAAGCTGGTAGTGTGATACTGTTGGTGTAGGCTCAGTCGCAAGAATAAAAAAAGAAAACGAAACAAAAATAGTGCACCATAGTTCAAAGAGGCGATGACCAAGGACAGGAGATCTTCGTGGCAACGTGGAAGCTTCCCCTGATTTTTCTTTGTCATAGTCCTTTTTTGCTTCCCAAACGGAAGCGGTAAGCAGCAAATCGAAGCAGAACAGCGGTTCCGCGGGGTTCATTATGCGTTGGTGTAGTGCTGGAGAAGCTGTACCACGTAATGAAGCCGCTGCCGGAGCTCCGAAGAGCAGCCCCATTCGGATAGCACGTTCAGAGGGTAGGAACAAGAGACGCGCTCCTTGCTGATGTACGTCAGCAGGTACGACGAGTCCGAGGACTTGCACAGGATGATCTTCGTGTGGTCTGTGTAAAAGTTAACCTGGGACAGGGAGCGGAAGCAGAGGGAAATGTTACAAACGGCATCGGCCAAGCAATTCAGTGACCAAATTGTCCGTTTCATCTGTCGTTCCTGCACAATCCGAGACGTACCTGTAGGGTTCGGTTGTCAAAGAGCATGACTAAGGCGTGATCAGTCTTGATCCACTGCAGAAGTAATGGAGAAGAGCTCGGAGACGGCTGGTTCTCACAGTTCACATCTCCACCCTATAAAGAGAAAACATTTCTTTTAGAAAAACCATAAAACTCTAATCTAAATATTTAGAAATAGTTGTATTTTATACAGATTTATGCTTATAAATATTTAATAATTTAAATTTTATATATTTATTTTTTATATATTACAATTTGTAAAAGGTTATTGCTGAACTTCAGTTTAATTTATTTTACAAAATAAACTTTTTCAAAAATCATCATTTAAAATATGTTATATTAATGCGTTTAAAATTCTGGACTTGCCTCCATCAGATTCTGCTCCATGTAGTTAGCCATCAAATCCACTATGTGTTTTTGATTCTGGAGCTTCTCTGGTAAAGCGTCAGCCGGAAAGCTGAAGTGTTTGTTGTTTGTCAGACAGTAATGTACAGTCCTGCGGAAGAATAAGAATAAAGGAGAGTTAGAATTTCACAAATAAAGCTTAAAAGCATTTTGGGCGAAAGCAGAGACTTTGCAAAGGGTAAAGCACTATGAGCGGAGGATCATTAGAGTACAGAGCTGACGTACCTCCTCTGGTCAGACAGGCTCAGATGAGTGCCTTCGTTGAAG
The DNA here is from genome assembly GCA_039654625.1 of Rhinogobio ventralis. NCBI lineage: Eukaryota > Metazoa > Chordata > Actinopteri > Cypriniformes > Gobionidae > Rhinogobio > Rhinogobio ventralis. The sequence continues at coordinate 40,675,722 of CM077200.1, read as the reverse complement.
AGTACGCCGACGTTATGATTGGAGAGCTGGTAACCGAAGCCGTATTTGTTGGAGTAGTCGACCCACTTGGTTACCCAGATAAAAGGCTTGGTTTTAGAAAGACAGGGTGGGTTTCGTGAAGCTGGAAGAGGGAAGGACAATATTTGAGTACATGATCAATGGCTTAAGAGTAAACCTTGAAAATGGCCATTGCTTAAGCACCTCAGTGTGAACGGAGTGTGGGAACAAACCTGTTGGCATGGAAGACAAGCAGCTGTTCAGAACCTTCATGGCAGATTCGGCTACAGCAGCAGGCGTCGGGATATCGTCACAAGCTGAGGGGAAAAGGTAGGAAAAATCTATTATTAATGGGCAGAAATGCAATTTATTGTGTCATGGCAAAACTAAATTACTCCAGTCCTCTGTGATCTGATCCTTCAGAAATCTTTTTGATATGCTGATTCAGTGCATAAGAAACTAATTTGTGGAAGTTTTCCAATTCTTTTAAGTAATAGAAAGTTCACCAGGCCCTAAACTTTTGATTGGTAGTGTAAATATAAAAGAGAGGTATAACTAAAGTGCCAGACAAATATAAGAAGTGTAACAATGACAAGTCACATTGCTGCTAAACTCAGCATAGACATAAAAAATGAATTAGGCCAGGATGTTTTTGGACAAACTTGTTTTTAATAGCTGCCTCTGAAAGCCTGAGGGGTTGAGTCTAAAATAAAACAGGCCTCACATGCAAAACTATCAGCTGGAAATGGAGCTGCTACGGTCCCTTACCATCAGTGCTGCTGGCGACGGTCCCTTTGAAGGAGCGCGACGCAGACTTCCGGGACTCCTCCTCGGCCGGGGTGTCCAGAGGGCCAGAGCTCGCCAGTTGAACCGTGGGAGAAGTGGCCTAAATATCCAAAGAGGAAAATCACAATGTTTTTACGATCATAAGGACTTCCTTGTGCTCAGTTGAGCAATTATGTGCAATGGACACTCATCTATTTGTCATGCGAGTTCGGGTTATTCTGAGACATTCAGCACAATAGCTGGACGACTGCACTCCATTATTCATCTACAACGGCTTTCAAAACACGTCCCCACAGAGCCCATTTTAGCTACGCTGCAAAACTGCATGCGCACTGACGCAGCTTTCTACGACAGTCATGAGTCAGCCGCGGAGCAGATGTTTACGGTCCACGCTATTAATACACACCAATGCATATAACTGTAAAATGCATGATTACCTCATTCACTCCCATTGTCTTGTAGCTCATCTGCCGACCGATGGAGTGCTTCACCATGCCTGACACCAGTTTAGAAATGTCATCTTTCTCCTCACAAGGGGTCTTTTCAACAGCTGCAATGACAAGTTTAGGTCAATAACAGAAACTAAGGTTTCATTTCAAACCAGTATTAACTAAAACTAATGTTTTCAGCAATTGAAAAAGCTGAAATTAAAATATAAACATGATGAAAAACTTGAACTTAAACCTCAATTAAGTAATCTAGTTACCAAGCCAATTTCTAATGAAATAAATTAATGCTATATAGAAAAATTAAAATGATCTGGAAACATAAAAATGCAAGCCAATTAAGATACACTGCCCAGCCAAAAAAAGAAAAAAAGAAGTTGCTGTTTGGATTTAAATTGGCAAAAGCTTAGGAGTCAATGATTGGATCATTAATGCAATGATTTTTATGTTTCTAGCATGTTGTGTAGCTTCTCATTTCTTAAACCACCATGCAGGAAGACACATCATGGCCATATTCCAGGATGACAATGTGAAGATCCATCAGCTCAAACTGTGGTTGTGAGGGAGCATGAAGAATCATTTTCACACATAAATCAGCACCTCTGAGTCCAGACCTTAAACTCATTGAGAGTCTTTGGGATGTGCTGGACTCTTGCATTGGCAATACATGATCTGGACCAAACATTGATACACTTCTTGATGGAAATAACGTCACAGCATTTATTTTCATCAAGCTACACATCATAAATTAGGGTTGGAAGAACTGTTGCCAAACATAACATGCTAGAAACATAAAAACCACTGCAATAATGATCCAATCATTGACTCCAAATTTAAATCCAAACAGCGACTGTAATAATAGTATGCAAATAATATTGAAATAACACGGTTCCAAACATCTCAAATAGAAAATGTGGTTTGAATAGGTATACCTTTTGATTTCTTCTTCCCAAAGAGGCTTTTAGCCATCTTGGTGAAGAACTTCTTGGCAGGGCTGGGAGGATTGAGCTCAGGCACCATCACACAGCTGCTGGGAGGGAGTTTTTCTGGAGTGAAGCCCTGAGGGAGGGAAAAAAAACAGATTAGAGGACTGGTTAAGAACAAAGTAAACACTTAAAAATTAAGGTTTAATTGCATTTGGACACCGATGAATGATTACCAACCTTTGTGAAATACTCGTGGGCCAGGATCTGATCCAGCGTAAGGCGGTCACAGGGGTTTTTCTGAAGGACGGCGGAGATCAGCTTCTGTGCAGCTGGAGCGAGGGACGGAGGAAGGCTGTATCGCACTTCCTTAATACACTTGTAGGTTTCTTTCAAGTCTAAGGTTTCAAATGGTGGATTCCCACATAGGAGTGTGTACCTAAACAGACAAGAAAAGCTCGTCATTAAGGCGGTCACATCCGATGCAACAAATCAAGCAGGGATTTTCCATTATATAAATAGTATATTAGTCTACACCAGAGAATTCCAATCTTTTTGGTCAGACCTAAAACGTACACTCCCCGAGATGCTTTTATTTATTTCTCTTTTATTGCCTTATCAGCATCTGTGGCGATTTTCATGGCAAGAGCTATTAAACAGCTATTCCATTCGCCATTTTTGATTATATACACACAAGTTTAACACACGTTTGAGATCTGATGGAGGAATTCGACGCCCTGAGATTGTAAGTTAATATTTTAATCATTTAAGAACACATTCAGATGTTCAAGGTTCTCGGTTAATAGTCATGTGACATGCAAGCAAACAGATTTTGCAGTTTGGAAAACCCTGGTCTACATAATAAAAGTGTGGAGTAGACTTGAAAAGACTTACATTACACAACCTAGCGACCAAACATCCGACTCTGTCCCATGTCCTTGTCGGTTTAGGACCTCTGGCGCCAGGTAGTTTGGAGTCCCGCAGATGGTCCTGCAAAAAGAGCGTTTTATGACAATCTGCATTTCTATGGAAGTTATTGAGGATAAATGCGAGCAAACTCACTTCTTCCTCTGCTCGACGGTCTCCAGCTTTGCTGCCAGCCCGAAATCTCCTAATCTCAAATCCATGTTTTCATTCACAAAAAAATTACCTGCAAAAGCATGTTAGAGCATTATCAACTGAGTTTTACGGATGTCATACTAGGATTCAAACGGTCAAACACAATACCTAGTTTGAGGTCTCTATGGAGGATGCCTTTGTTATGGAGGTATTTGAGCGCAGATATGATCTGTCTGAGGTAGTAACGTACTTCTGGATCCGTCAAAGTATGTCTTGCCTTCCAAATGTGTGCAAGAGACTGAAAGTACAAAAGCACAGGATTAGAATCAGAGCCTTGTCCGAATGTGACCATTACAGGTCTGCTCTTAGCAAAGCAACTCACCTTTCTGCTGCAGAGTTCAAGGAAGATGTAAATGTTGTCTTGGTCCTCAAAATGATGGGAGAACTTCACCACATGCTTGTGTTGGAGGCTTTTGTGGAGCTCGATTTCATTAATGATCTGTGGGACAAAAACGATGAATATAAACATTAAAGAGGAAGCTTGAGATATGGCGATTCACACGCGCACTCGGCCGTTGTCCGTTTACCTTCTCTCTCTGGTGTGGCTTCGAGACTCTGCTCTGAGGAATAACTTTCACAGCATACATCTTGTTGTTGGCAAGATCCGTCATCTCATAACATCGTGCAAATCCACCCTAAAAAACAAAAGCCATTATATATTAAAGCACTCAGAATGTGCGAGTCATCTTCAGTGTTCAGAAGAACTAGCGAGACAACCTGGAACTGATTTTAACCTTTTATGGTACAGAGTTGCCATGGCAACAATTAATTTCTACTCATTTCCATTCAGAAACAGATCAAATAAATTGCCCTATGGGAATTAAAAGGGCATTAATGATGGCAGACGTGTAGCCAATGATGTGCCGTTTTTAAGTCACATGACATCTGAACGTCCCTCCAAACCGCTCTTTCCCCCGGTCACCCGCTCCAGAAATCGCTCTATTAATCTCATTTCTACACATCTCTTCTCAAGGGGGATTTTATTGCAGCATCTTTGATAAGTAAATTCATTTTTTTAATTCACAAATCATGGTTTTACTGTAAATTGAGAAAATATCAATGTTTCCATATGGCGACTGTCCCACAGTGGAATTGCACTCATGTATTTCCCCATTGGGATGTGCAGTTATTTATTTACTTAAAGGGTTTATTGTAGTATAGTTGTGTTTATGTACAAGTATCAAAATGATTTCTTCTTTTCAGAAAATAAACACCAATATTTTTCCGGACAGGGCAATAGGAAGAGTGCGGAGTGACGAGAGTGAGGATGAGTTAGCCACTTTATAGGGAACGACTGGGATTAAATGATAGGGATCTACTTATTTTTGGTTTCGAAGTATATAAATCTATCAGTTTCTAAAAGAAATATGCATTTAAATGGAAAATCGGGGAATGTTTTCCATTGTGGTACAGCACTGCCATATGGCAACAACAACAACAAAAAAAAAAATCCCAAATTTCATGTAATAACTTATTTGCAAAAGTATTTCATGGTCCCAAAGAGGGTTTTAAAGGCCATCTTTACCCTTTGCACCTTATATAAACAGTCATCCATTTTGCAAATGCTTTAATTGAAACCGAATTATGGCTGTTACCTTAAAAAAAAAAAACACACATTCTGTTAGACAAAATGTAAAATGAGTCGGTTTAGGTTACACACAGCTCTCTACCATCAAGGTCAACAAGTGTTGTAGTTGTTGGTGGATTTTTATTTTTCAGGAGATTTTTCAGGAGATCATATCTACAGAAAACATCCGCTTTCCTTTAAAAAAAAAAAATTAACATGCAAATATGTCCACATTTCAAATATCTCGGGTCATTTTTGTCCAACACATGTACAAAGGAATGACGTATTCTTTTCCCACTCGACCAACCCCTCCTTCCTTACAGCATCGCACAATGATGCAGCATTTCTAAAACTGGGATTGATGAGGAGACTTCTATTAAAACAACAGAAGGAAATTGGTTCCACTGATCATGAGCAATGCAGCATCATTTCCATTGATGCAGTGGCTCATTCAGCCATTCATCTTTTCCTGACATTGATCAAGTCTGGAGCAATCGTGTTACATCTCCAGTCAATTACAAAAATCACAAAGATTGTCTTTGCATACAATCATAGTGTGAAGACCACACTATCAGTTCTAGAAACCCAGACGGGGCGGATTGCGGTCCAGTGGTTCTGGTGCACCCATGCACATCTCACAGAACTATGGCAAGCCGTTTTAACATTTATTCATTCCCAGGATATGAATTCTTGATATTAACAATTCAATTTCAACTAGTAAAAGCTCTTGATTTGTATTTTCTCTACTGAAATGTCACCATAGGCTTCAATTCTTGATATCAACAATTTAATTTTTGTATATCACAAATGTGATTGCTACTAGTAAAAGCCATTTGATATCAGAAATTGAATTATTGATTAAATTCGTGATATCAGAAATGCTAATTGTCAGGATTTGAATGGCAGCCTATGGTGACATTTCACTAGTTGAATTTAATTGTTAAAATATCAAAAATTAGTATTTTAACTAGTAAAAATGCAATTGTTGATATCAAAAAATCATACTGTGAATGAATAAATGTAAATGCGGCTTGCCATAGGGCACGCGCAAGCCACGCACGAGCCCGATACAGTGCGCACCGTCCACGTTTGAGCAGCAGATCACGAAACACATGTCATCATTCATTCAAACGTACATCTAAAAGAGTGTTACCTTTCCCAAAAGCTTTCCTTTACAGTACGACCTCCCCGTCTTTGCGTCCACCACCACCGGCGCGACCTCCGTCTTAACGTGCTCTGCTTTACTCCGGTTCGGCTTGGCGGGCGGTTGAACCGCTTGAGACGGTTTGAACAAATCCGGATTCATCGTTTTACAGGAAAGACGCTGCGCTGTGGTAAAACAAGCAGGATCCATTCATCAATATAGATCCTTTGCCCTAGAAAATAACCTCCGTATGTAAAGTCCCAAAGTCTGGCCAAGTTCTCTAGTCCTGTGAATCAAACATACCCGGAGACCGGAGACAAGCGGTATATAAACGGTTCGTGACGTCACGGGCACGGGCGGGGCGTAAGCGGCGGCGTCTATGGCAAGCCGCCTTCACATTAATCCTTAAAACGAACTAGTATCCATTTTCATACTACTAAGTACTTTATTGTTTTTAGATACTAGTACCTTTTTAAAAGATACTAGTAGTTAGACACTAGTTCTTATTTTTTTTAGATACTGGTACTCATTCATTAGATACTAGTACTTATTTAATAGATACTACACTAGTATTTATTCCAAATGTTACTAGTAAAATGTTTTACTATTAAGATTTTTAATTGAACTCTACTGTGGCCATTCTGACTAGTCATAACATAAGACGAGTAAAAAAGCAGTTGTGACTAGTAAGATAAGAAATGTTACTAGTTACAATTAAAAAAGATACTAGTGTCTAATAAATAAGTGCTAGTAGCTAATGAATAAGTACTAGTATCTAATAAATAAGTACTAGTATCTATTGAATAAGTACTAGTAGCTAATAAATAAGTACTAGTAGCTAATGAATAAGTACTGGTATCTAATGAATAAGTACTAGTAACTAATAAATAAGTACTAGTAGCTAATGAATAAGTACTGGTATCTAATGAATAAGTACTAGTAGCTAATGAATAAGTACTAGTATCTAATAAATAAGTACTAGTATCTAATGAATAAGTACTAGTAGCTAATAAATAAGTACTAGTAGCTAATAAATAAGTACTAGTATCTAATGAATAAGTACTAGTAGCTAATAAATAAGTACTAGTAGCTAATGAATAAGTACTGGTATCTAATGAATAAGTACTAGTAGCTAATAAATAAGTACTAGTATCTAATAAATAAGTACTAGTAGCTAATAAATAAGTACTAGTATCTATTGAATAAGTACTAGTAGCTAATAAATAAGTACTAGTAGCTAATAAATAAGTACTAGTATCTAATGAATAAGTACTGGTATCTAATGAATAAGTACTAGTAGCTAATAAATAAGTACTAGTATCTAATAAATAAGTACTGGTATCTAATGAATAAGTACTAGTAGCTAATAAATAAGAACTAGTATCTAATGAATAAGTACTAGTAGCTAATGAATAAGTACTAGTAGCTAATGAATAAGTACTAGTATCTAATAAATAAGTACTAGTAGCTAATAAATAAGTACTAGTATCTATTGAATAAGTACTAGTAGCTAATAAATAAGTACTAGTAGCTAATAAATAAGTACTAGTATCTAATGAATAAGTACTAGTAGCTAATAAATAAGTACTAGTAGCTAATAAATAAGTACTAGTATCTAATGAATAAGTACTGGTATCTAATGAATAAGTACTAGTAGCTAATAAATAAGTACTAGTATCTAATAAATAAGTACTAGTAGCTAATAAATAAGTACTAGTATCTATTGAATAAGTACTAGTAGCTAATAAATAAGTACTAGTAGCTAATAAATAAGTACTAGTATCTAATGAATAAGTACTAGTAGCTAATAAATAAGTACTAGTAGCTAATAAATAAGTACTAGTATCTAATGAATAAGTACTGGTATCTAATGAATAAGTACTAGTAGCTAATAAATAAGTTCTAGTATCTAATAAATAAGTACTAGTAGCTAATAAATAAGTACTAGTAGCTAATAAATAAGTACTAGTATCTATTGAATAAGTACTGGTATCTAATGAATAAGTACTAGTAGCTAATGAATATGTACTAGTAGCTAATAAATAAGTACTAGTATCTAATAAATAAGTACTGGTATCTAATGAATAAGTACTAGTAGCTAATAAATAAGTACTAGTAGCTAATGAATAAGTACTAGTAGCTAATGAATATGTACTAGTAGCTAATGAATAAGTACTAGTATCTAATAAATAAGTACTAGTAGCTAATAAATAAGTACTAGTATCTAATAAATAAGTACTAGTATCTAAAAAATAAGTACTAGTAGCTAATAAATAAGTACTAGTAGCTAATAAATAAGTACTAGTATCTATTGAATAAGTACTAGTAGCTAATGAATAAGTACTAGTAGCTAATGAATAAGTACTAGTAGCTAATGAATAAGTACTAGTAGCTAATAAATAAGTACTAGTATCTAATGAATAAGTACTAGTATCTAATAAATAAGTACTAGTAGCTAATAAATAAGTACTAGTAGCTAATAAATAAGTACTAGTATCTATTGAATAAGTACTGGTATCTAATGAATAAGTACTAGTAGCTAATAAATAAGTACTAGTATCTAATAAATAAGTACTAGTAGCTAATAAATAAGTACTAGTATCTAATAAATAAGTACTAGTAGCTAATAAATAAGTACTAGTATCTATTGAATAAGTACTAGTAGCTAATGAATAAGTACTAGTAGCTAATGAATAAGTACTAGTAGCTAATGAATAAGTACTAGTAGCTAATAAATAAGTACTAGTATCTAATGAATAAGTACTAGTATCTAATAAATAAGTACTGGTAGCTAATAAATAAGTACTAGTAGCTAATAAATAAGTACTAGTAGCTAATGAATAAGTACTAGTATCTAATAAATAAGTACTAGTATCTAATGAATAAGTACTAGTAGCTAATAAATAAGTACTAGTATCTAAAAAATAAGTACTAGTAGCTAATAAATAAGTACTAGTAGCTAATAAATAAGTACTAGTATCTATTGAATAAGTACTAGTAGCTAATGAATAAGTACTAGTAGCTAATGAATAAGTACTAGTAGCTAATAAGTACTAGTACCAATTAGGGATGTAACGATTCACTCAACTCACGAAGCGATACGATTCTGCATATTTCTTTGTAAAATGTAAATATATATTTGATGTCAAATAATAACTCAACTGAAATTTTAAAACAAATCCTTAAAAAGAATATCTTCCAGTGTTTTCTTGGGAGGAGGTTGTTTCGGCTTCTTCACCCTCATCCTGCAGCGAGGAAGAGCAGAAATAAAAACACTACAACGGTGACAGCGGTTTCACATTGTTATAAAGGCAAGATTTTAGAAAAACAGAACACATTTAGATAAATATGCCATAATAATCAACAAATTATTGAAAGTCAAAATGCCGTCACACCTCCGATTTGAGTCAACGTAAACTACGCGCTTGCCGTCGCCATGCTTCCATATGAATGAACTGAAAACATTCGTTTATTTCACTCTTCTTCGCGCCAGTTTATGGTTTCAGCGTCCCTGTTGTTTAAAACGTGTATCGCGACTCGTTTAACATCTCAACCGACTTGAATCGTCACACATTTGTATCGATTTTCAACCGACTCCGACTGAAGCGTTACATCCCTAGTACCAATTTAATAGGCACTAGTAGCTAATGAATAAGTACTTAACCTCATCTTTAAAAAAATCCCTTCATTTTCTTCTATTCCCTCCCTATTCTAACTTATGCTACTCTAAGCAATGTCTGAAACTTAGTATTTTGAGCACTTTTTGTGTTTATTCGCCTCTTCGTGGCGGATCGCTTCCTGTATTCCTCAGTTGTAAGTCGCTTTGGATAAAAGCGAGTAAAACGTAAATGTACTAGTGTCTATTTAATAGGTAGGCCTACTAGCATCTAATGAATGAGTACCAGTAAAAATAAGAACTAGTGTCTAATGAATAACTACTAGTATCTTTTAAAAAAGCTAGTATGTAAAGAATAGGCACTAGTACCTAAAGAATAAGAACTAGTAGCTAATGAATAAGTACTAGTACTTAATGGAATAGCTACTAGTATCTAAAAAATAAGTATTAGTAGCATGAAAATAGATACTAGTCCGCTTTAAGGATTAAATGTTGAAACGGCTTGCCATACACGTCTGGACAGAATCGACATCATTGGCTGGCGGAGATGCAATCAAAGATCAGAGAGACGCATGCGAAAGTGCTGGAGAAAAGTGAATGAAAACCGAACACACATCACCCAATCACGGCTGACGCGATTATGCATCTCTGGATGACTTGCACTGGATGGGTTATTAACAGTTTCTATTGTCCTCGCTTCAGGGTTTTTGTGCAAAACGACATGGCACTAAAGTTTTTATATATGAACACTTGTTTAGCATTATCAATTCAACTTTGCATTATTTAATACTTGTCAGCTGTAAAATCATGCAATACTGTGTGAGGATTAATTCATAATTTCGTGTTATAATGCGTGCAAACAAAATACAGTGTTTTACATTTTATCATATTGCATCATAATGTAAGTTGAAAGCAGGCATATTTTGAATTGCATCTACACAGACTGTATTTACCATAGACTGTAAAGAAAAGAAAAGAAGATATTTACATCTTGAGAATGAAGCCATCTTACGTCATTGTGGAATATACTGAATTTACTGAATTTAACTGAAAAACTCGTGGTTTCATGCGCCCCCTTGTGTCTTGATAAGTACACGACTATGCTTTTTATGTTCTCTAGAAAAGCAGACTGAGACCATATTAACATTTTAATAACATATTGCTTTCCTTCATATCCAGTTTCCGCCTTTTATTCAGCTACAGTCATAGATTAATGCCTTTGTCCATATAAGGGATTTCCTGAATCGTCATAAGTCATAAGGGACTTAGTGATTTGGGGGCCCTAGGCAAATTCCAGGTTTGGGCCCCAACACACCAACTATGTGCTCTTTTACTTTTGTAATCCTTATTTGCTGTCTCATAGTTTGGAGTTTATTTAACATATGTGACCCTCGACCACATAACCAGTCATAAGGGTACGTTTTTTTTAAATTGAGATTTATAGATCATCTGAAAGCTGCATAAATAATCTGTTTTTTGTTAGGACAATATTTAAAAATCTGGAATCTGAGGGTGCAAAAAAATCTAAATATTGAGAAAATCTCCTTTAAAGTTGTGCAAATGAAGTCCTTAGCAATGCATATTACTACTAATAATACATTTATGATATGAAAATTTACAAAATATCTTTATGGAACATGATCTTAATATCCTAATGATTTTTGTCATAAAAGAAAAATGTATAATTTTGACCCATGCAATGCATTGTTGGCTATTGCCACAGACACACCCGTGAGACACACGACTGCTGTTGAGCTGCAGGGGCACATATAGCATTCAAATTCTTAATGGATTATATAACCAAGACAGCACGCAATGTTCTCTCCCCTTATAATCACTAAAAATGAATATCTTCTGAATATCTTATTTACATTGTGTCTACACTTTGTTAATTATAATGAGAGGATTCAGAAGCATGTAGAACTCGCCGCTGAACAAGTACTCCTGAGTTTTGAGTGGCGAGTGGTTTCTGAGTAACTTGAACACATCTGATTCGCCATTGCGTTCAGGAAATCAACAGATGTTGTCTGTGATTGGCTGCATTGCTCATGTTGGAAATAGAAACCTTTGAAGCTCTCCAGAGTGCAAACACAAATACGCACTGAAGTGTTTACTAAATATGTTTTGCAAGAATCAAATGGGGCCCTAAGCAGCCGCTTACCTCGCTTATTGGTTAGGTCCACATCTGCTTCTGAGTCAGTTTTCCATTTTTGAGATCGTATTCAGATTATAATCAACTAATATATTGCTTTCCTTCACATCCACAGTTTAATTTATTTCAAATACTGCGTGTTCCCTGTCTGATCGCACAACCCGTCACAGTAATATTTATTGCATTACACTGACAGCAATATTTCATCATACTCAGGCTTCCTACACATTTTCCATTTCGAAATTCCATACTTTTCCAGACTCAAGTCATCTGTAAATATTTTTATTTCCTCAAGGGTTTTTTTCTTTGATTTTCTCGAAGTGGCAACATACAGAGCCCCTAATATATATATATATATATATATATATATTTTTTTTTTTATATATACAGACTTTTGCATGCACGCAAGAAACGTTTCCATGCCTTTGAGAAACTATTCACATGCGTACTGGAAATGTTTTGCGTGCTTGCAGTTTTTGTGTGCAATTTCTAATTTTATATATACTACAACCTATTTCCTTTGCATCACTGCCATCTTACTATGAAGAAAACGAGAGCATGCATGCACATGAATTAATAGAGATCTATTTGCTCAAAATGTGGCTTTCCTTAGGGTAGTACCTCTAATATCAAGGCCTAATGTCCAGTTTAAAGCATCCTCTGTGCGGCGTAGAAACCATGACACGAAATGGGCTGAAGGTGCAATCGGTGGCTCAGTGCATGGTCCTTAGAGGCTCTGTAATACAGTGCTAACAAAATCGTGAGAAGAATCCCAAAACACTTTTTGCATAATAATAAAGTGCACCTTGTCGTTTTTGACACTCACAGCCACGAAAACACACTTCTTGTATGATACATTTATTTTCATTAAATTCTTAATTTTCTATTATAGGGGCAATAGTCTGTAAATGCAAATATTTTTCCATACTCTGCTTTCTTTTCCCATACTTTTCCAGACCTGGAAATTACTCAAATCAACAACATCAGAAGTGATAAATTACAGTGTTTTATTTTATTTAGATTTTTTTGAAGTGCAAGAATAATATGTAATGAAAATCCACTGAACATTTGTTGACATGAATTGCAATGAGGATGAAAAAACTTTATTTAACATTTGCATTTAACTTGAACAAAGTACAAAAACTAAAGTGTAATTATCCAGATGAAGTGGAATGGCATGTGGAAGCAGATCAATCCGCTGGCTCAGAAGTCAAGATCCTCTGCTTTAGCCTTCTTGTCCTGAGACTCGACCCAGGCCTTGTTGATGGTGCGTTTCATCTCATCGTCTCCGTCGGAGTAGATCTTCTTCAGGACGCTCATCAGCCCCTCGCTCGGATCTGCGTTCTCATTCATGTTGGGTTTGCTGAAACAGATGTCACCATTTTATGACTCATAATTTGCAGAACCAAATGTTCGATGCTAACTTTGATAATAGCGCAGATGCATAAATCTGCACCATTCAATTGAACATTTTAAAAAGGAAAGACTCACTCTTTCTCCTTAGACTGTTTTTCTGCTTGTGTCAAGCATTCCCATTGTTTTGCTGACTTCTTCTTGCACATGATAAGGACCATATCTGTTTTTATCTGTAAACATATACATTTCACAACAGCATTTTAATCTATACAGTTTTATCCAATTTACCATCCAATGACATTAAGAAAGGGACAAACCTTTTTACTACTCTCTGCTACAACAATGGGAAATAAAAGGCTGTTGACTGTCATTTGATGGTTCTTCCCATCCAGATCTTTGACTAGAACATGAAACCCTCTGTGAAAACACAAGAGCACTGGTTACACTTATTGATCATTTAGAGCTCCACAATGCAAAGCTTTTCACCCCCTTAACCTAGTAAATCTCTAGAAAGGACTATCATTTACAGGTGCCTGCAACTGAGAAACAAGCAAACAGCTGCTTTTCACTTATGCAAATGTGCATATAAGCACATTTTTAATATAATCAGGGTTTCTGCAGGATTTATGAAGGTAAATTTAAGACCTTTTTAAGACCAATTAAAGGAATAAACTGTCAGTATGCTCTCTAAATGTAAATGTCTAAGCACACAATGAGTGTGTTAGTGACACTTTACAATTTCCAACAGATCTCATAACTTTTTAATTAATTTGACAAAAAATAGCATAAAGTTTGAAATCTTGCGAAAGTGATTTTATGATTAAAACAAGAGCAAATATCTGCCAATGTGTTCATAAACATCAACTTCATTCAAAAGCAAGTCATTTTCATACCCAATGACAGACATTTGTTCTTGTTTTGAGCATAAACTCACTTCATTTTGTCCAATTTCTCAGAAAATGTTCTTAATTTCTTCATTTTGCATGTCATTAAATGAGTCTTGATTTAAGGATGTTTTGAGTTTGTGCTGGAAAACAGAAATCCTGAGGAAGAACAGCATTTATGCAGCGCATGCATTTTAATGTACGGCCTTATGAAATCTGTTTTATTTGTTTTATAGTTTATTCTGTTTTAGTTTTTCTGGACTCTGCTTTAATGGTCAGATTAAATGTGACTGACTCTCGTTCATCTTCTGAACACAAATGAAGATATTTGTAATGAAATGGAAAGATTTCTGTCCCTCCATTGACAGTCTAAGCAACTTCCACTGACGCTTCAGAAAGTTCATAAAGAGAAACTGATCCATACGGATCGAGCGGATTATGCCAAGAGACTCGATGGCTTTATATGATGAAGGAAAGTCTGACGGGTTTGAGCGACATTAGGGCGAGGAAATGACCACAGGATTCTCCGTTTTGGGTGAACTGGCCCTACTTTTGATTTATTCATGCAAAATTTGACAAATTCCGTGTCATTCTGCATTATACAGTAAATTACATTTTTATGAATGGATTCTGCATCGCAGAAATCATAGGGTGCTAATTTAATGCCATGATACTGAATTTAAGACTTTCTGATTCAATTGAAGACATTTTTAAGGCTTAAATTGTAAAAGGTCAAATTAAGACTTTAAGACCTGCGGAAACCCTGATAATAAAAGTCTCCCTGTGGCACAGCCTCACTGTAATAAATAAATAAAGAACACTAAAGAAGAAATATGGGTAACACTGTACTAGTTAACAACAAACAATACTTCTATGGATTTTATATATATAAAAAATAATTTCATCATTTAATAATATATCTTTTTTAAATCAAAAGTTGTATTACATGACTAAACTAACACAAACAAACCATGAACAATTATATTTACTAACTAATATTAATAAAGATTAATAACTGCTTTAAAAAATATTTCTCATTGTTAGTTAATCTTAAGTAATGCATGTATTAATGTTAACACATGAGACCGTATTGTAAAGTGTTACCGGTATATGTGTCCATGATTTTACCATAATAACAATAACACAAACCAAAACTCATGAATATTTACTGCAAGAGCACCACACCTCTCTGTGAAGTTAGCCTCAACACTTTCAGCTGGGAGAGTATGCACTCCTTTTAGTGTGATGTAGATTTTGACGAACTTGTCAGACTGGTCCCATCCTAAAATACAGACAAACCACACGTTTATTAGACCATGCCTGTCACGGTTGATTGGAATAGCCTATACATATGTGACCAGTCGTGCGTCTCACGGGTGTGTGAGTCTGTATGGGTCAAAATTATACATTTTTCTTTATGCCAAAAATCATTAGGATATTAAGATCATGTTCCATGAAGATATTTGTTAAATTTTCATATCAAAAATGTATTATTAGTAGTAATATGCATTGCTAAGGACTTCATTTGGACAACTTTAAAGGAGATTTTTTAGATTTTTTTGCACATTTTCAAATATTGTCCTAACAAACCATACATCAATGGAAAGATTATTTATTCAGCTCTCAGATGATCTATAAATCTCAATTTCTAGAAATGATGACTTATGACTGGTTTTGTGGTCCAGGGTCACATTATCATGAGGTATGAACGCACCATAATTGTTAATTTTGACTGTGTATGCTTTGAGTGCGGTTTCAGTTTTGTCTCCAGTGTCTTTCTTGGCTTGCTGCAGTTTCTGCTGTCGTTTTTGTGCCAGCTCTTTCTCCATCTTCGTGTGCTCTTGCGTCAGGACGTCCCGCACGCGCTGCCGTTCACATTTCTCCAGCAGACTCGAGATCTCCGTCAAATCACTCTCAAGACCGGCGATCTACAGACACAAAGTCAAATCTGAGACATATTTACATGCTCAAGCTAGGTGTACTTAATTCACCCAACGTGTGTAGACATGGGTTTTCAAACTGGGGTCCGGGACCCCCAGGGGGCCGCAAGAGAGTGACGGGGGTCCGTGGAAAAGTCTAGATTAAAACTGTAAAAAATAAATAAAATAAAAATAATAATAATTAGATTAAAATAAATGAGTAAAGCAATAAATTAGATCTAAATAATGTGATTAAAAAAATGTGTTAGTTATTAATCTATTAAATAAATAAAAAAGATTAATATAATTAAAATTAAATAAATAAGCCACAAATAAATAATACATATAACAATATATTACTACATTAAGCAGAACAAAATATAACTAATTTTAGATTTATAATATTATTTTTCTTGAGTGTTTATAAAAGACAAACGCCTTATAAATTTTAGGATGGGGTCCCTCACACAGGGATGATCATATTTGGGGGTCCGTGGCATCATAAAGATTGAAAACCCCTGCCATAAGATATCATAGTAAAGCATGCGTTTCATTCACACATATGAGCAGCTTCTTGATGCCATTGCATGAGGATTACAGTACAACTAAACCTGTGTGTACTCACTACATGACATTAAATGAGTACACCACTGAAAAACAGCCCATTATACCAGTTCATTGATGTCCATCGCTGTCCTGGAGAAAGTGTCCTCAACAATTTCACTGAAGATACGAAAATGATCTTTGCTTTCAATCCTTCGCCGTGTCCACTATTTCTAGAAAGATTCTTACTTCCGGGTTATGTAATGTCAAAATAAAAGTCCTTATAACAAAATAATTCTTATAAAACCAAATAACGACAAACGAATAATCAGATTATAGGTAGTTTATGCATTACATTATTGCTAATGTAATACTTAATTATCTATTAATATTAAATATTTAAAATTAATATTTAATAGATGTGTGTGTGTGTGTGTATATATATATATATATGTGACCCTGGAGCACAAAACCAGTCATAATGGTGAATTTTTAAAAAATGAGATTTATAGATCATCTGAATCAATAATCTTTCCATTGATGTATGGTTTGTTAGGACAATATTTGAAAATGTGCAAAAAAATCTAAATATTGAGAAAATCTCCTTTAAAGTTGTCCAAATGAAGTCCTTAGCAATGCATATTACTACTAATAATACATTTATGATATGAAAATTGACAGAATATCTTAATGGAACATGATCTTAATATCCTAATGATTTTTGTCATAAAGAAAAATGTATAATTTTGACCCATACAATGCATTGTTGGCTATTGCCACAGACACACCCGTGAGACGCACGACTGGGTTTGAGCTGCAGGGGCATGTATTAAATAAGTATTGTACATGATAATAATAATAATAATGTAATAACTTTTTAGGAGACATATTTTGTCAAATATTCTTATTTAGCTAAAATGTGTAAGGAGCGTTCATCTGTAAATGCACAAAATATACATTTTCATAAAAACATGCAATAAATAATTTAAAGCTCTTTGTTTTGTTAATAGAGGTGGATAAAAATAATATCTCCCTCTTTTTGTATGTTAAATTAGTCTCAGTTTTTTTATGCATGACACCAAACAATGAGATAGCAATCCATAATAACGTTTGATACATAAAACCTAAATAAATTCACAAAACACAAAAGAAGCACATTACAACTTTTAATTGCATCTACAATAACATAACTTATATTAGATTTGCCATCAGTTGAAGACAAAAATGTGACAATGTGAAATCTGAATGAATTACAAAATCCAACATTTGAGCAAGTGTTTTTTTTCCAGCCGTCTTTGCACTTTCATAAGAATATCTTCTCTTCTAACGGCATAAGAAGCTCAAGTTCATTCATAGGTTGTAAAGCTCATACACTGAATGACACATTTGCACAAATGACCACTTGTTCAATCCCACGGGTGATCACCACATTGATCTCTGTATTCCAGACATCTGGTTGTGGTCCGCTAAATGGCGAAAAACAATGCGGCTAAGACGCCACCTGCGCTTCACTCCACGTGGACGGGATGTCATCACACACCTGTTGCGAATGCGCACGGGACAACTGTCTCGAGGCAGTGCAGCTATTTCTTTATCAGCTATCTCCTAAACACAGAAACATGAAGACATGGCCTGCATTATTATTAGGTTCAGAGAAATATCTTTCATTCATTGCATTAAAGGGATAGTTCACCCAAAAATGAAAATCACCCCATGATTTACTCTGCCTCAAGTTATCCTAGGTGTGTATGACTTTCTTCTTTCAGACGAACACAATCAGAGTTATTTTAATAAATATCCTGGCTCTTCCAAGCTTTATAATGACAGTGAATGGCTGTTTCTGTTTTGAAGTCCATAAAGTGCATCCATCCATCATAAAAGTGCATCCATCCATCATAAAAGTGACGTATGACGCAGGCGTAGAGAAAGTTCCGGTGATGAACGCGGAAGCAAAACAAAACTTGGTTCGCGAGAACTAGCATATTCTCACTGGAGCGTCTTACGTCATACGCTGGAACGCCAGTCTCTCGTGAACGCGCCAACAGTAAGCAAAAGTTACAGTTTGTAAAGTTTTAAATATGGATATTTTTCTTACACAAACGCATCGCTTCACTTCAGAAGGCCTTTATTAACCCCCGGAGCCATGTGAAGCACTTTTACGATGGATGGATGCTCTTTTACGATGGATGGATGCTCTTTTACGATGGGTGGATGCTCTTTTACGATGGGTGGATGCTCTTTTACGATGGGTGGATGCTCTTTTACGATGGGTGGATGCACTTTTACGATGGGTGGATGCACTTTTACGATGGGTGGATGCACTTTTACGATGGATGGATGCACTTTTACGATGGATGGATGCTCTTTTACGATGGATGGATGCTCTTTTACGATGGATGGATGCACTTTTACGATGGATGGATGCTCTTTTATGATGGATGGATGCACTTTTATGATGGATGGATGCACTTATGATGGATGGATGCACGCACTTTTACGATGGATAGATGCACTTTTATGACGGATGGATGCACTTTTACGATGGGTGGATGCACTTTTACGATGGATGGATGCACTTTTACGATGGATGGATGCTCTTTTACGATGGATGGATGCTCTTTTACGATGGATGGATGCACTTTTACGATGGATGGATGCTCTTTTATGATGGATGGATGCACTTTTATGATGGATGGATGCACTTATGATGGATGGATGCACGCACTTTTACGATGGATAGATGCACTTTTATGACGGATGGATGCACTTTTACGATGGATGGATGCACTTTTACGATGGATAGATGCTCTTTTACGATGGATAGATGCTCTTTTACGATGGGTGGATGCACTTTTACGATGGATGGATGCACTTTTACGATGGATGGATGCACTTATGATGGATGGATGCACGCACTTTTACGATGGATAGATGCACTTTTACGACGGATGGATGCACTTTTATGATGGATAGACGCACTTTTATGATGTATAGATGCTCTTTTATGATGTATAGATGCTCTTTTATGATGATATATGCTCTTTTATGATGGATAGATGCACTTTTATGATGATAGATGCACTTTTATGATGTATAGACGCACTTTTATGACGTATAGATGCTCTTTTATGATGATATATGCTCTTTTATGATGATATATGCTCTTTTATGATGATATATGCACTTTTACGATGGATGGATGCACTTTTACGATGGATAGATGCACTTTTACGACGGATGGATGCACTTTTATGGACTTCAAAACAGAAACAGCCATTCCCTGCCATTATAAAGCTTGGAAGAGCCATGAGATGTTTTAATATAACTCTGTGTTCGTCTGAAAGAAGAATGTCATACACACCTAGGATAACTTGAGGGAGAGTAAATCATGGGGTCATTTTCACTTTTGGGTGAACTATCCCTTTAAATGAAAATAAAGGTTAACGACTGTGTAAATGGGTTTACTTTCATGCTATTTAAAGGCTGTAAGCCAATCATGTACATGAAAAACAAAGTATAAACTAAAACTGAAGTGAAACCTGAAGACTTTGAATGTACCTGTAGCTCTTTTGGCAAAATAGTATTCTTCCTAATGGCATTGATGCGCAGTCTTGTGTCTGCATATTCAAAAGCCATGTGTCTTCTCTTCACATCCCGTACCATCCTCCAGTCCACATAGTAGCTCCTGACCTGCTCCACCACTCCAAGTGAACTTCTGTAGGCCTGAGGAACATCAGATGAGATATTATACATTTGTACATTCATTTTTCAAGTCTTACAAAACCCTAAACAAATTATAAAAATACAAATGGCTAAATGTACTCGACGTAAAGTACAAATGTCACCAGTGTATCAACACGGGATCACAATTTAAATATAACACAATCGAAACACACATACAATGCATTAAAAGTGCTAAATGACTTCGATTTTACACATTTTGGTAAATGTACCCGTCTAGAAACCGGCAAGGCCGACTGCAGAAAGCCCAGCCCCGCGCCGAGGAGCCTCCGCGCCGCCATGTTGTGATCCAGCACTGACCTCACCTCGATGGTGGTGTGAAGGTTGAGAACTGAATTCAGTTGATCATTACTGCCATCTACTGGCCATATTAATGTCCATCCAAGCATTTAGGTATTGTCATCGCTCTTAAACAGCAGTGAACCATTAGAAAACATTATAAGACTTTGTCACAGGATATAGCTGAACATGTCGACATTTGTCAAGATGGTGGTCATGGCGAATCATATCATACACTGAGATTCATTGTTGTAAAGTCGAGGACTGTAGGTCTGAGCATCCAGCCATGAAAATAGTAGTGTAGGGAAACGGATTCACTAGACACAATAATCAGTACGCAACTCAGAAAGTATGAAGACATGTTTTGTAATACAATAGTTTGTGTGTAATTGCGGTGCACAGCCAGATAGTGGCAGAATGTAGTTACTAATTCAACAGCACTAAACCCCTCTAATGTCTAGAGATGAGGGGTTTCCAATCATTTAGATGCCACTGACCTCTGATCATCCTCATGCGGACGATTCTAAAATTTAAAAGGCATTTGTGTAGTTTCTTGTATAAAGGCACAATTTGTAGCTACTGTAAAAACAACAACAACTTATTAATAATGTCAAAATATTATTTGGAAATGACTGAAAACATACATTACATGTTTGTTTATTTATTCACCCATTTACTTATTTCAATCTAATCTTTTTTATTCATTTTATTTATTATTTAGCCTATTAATTTAGTTTTATTAGCCTAGGCTATGTTTTATTGTACATTGTTGTTTTTTTCCTAAACATTTCCACAGAGCACTCACTCTCAAATATGGACAAACCCAACAGTTGGTTTAAATTTAATTTTAAACCCAACAATTGGGCTTGTCCAAGAACAACCCAGCATTTTTGCGGCCCCCTGGGGGTCCCTGGACCACACTTTAAAACCCCTTAACAAACAAACATGCCTAAAATGCCACACACTTTGACTAAATCTGTAAGATCTGTATGCTTGAAGTCTTTGGTTGCATATATTTAAAGCAGTAGCTCTCAACCTTTTTGACATCAAGGCCACTCATTGTCCACAACAATATTGGGTAACAGTTTAAAATACTGTTCCTTCATTAATGAATAACTACAGGAACAAGTTAATGCACAATGTATTATTAATTCTATGAAGGATGTAGTAACACTTGAGTCATTACTAGTGGGTTACCATTACCTTCTCTTTAGAATTAATTATACATTATGCATTACTCACATTAATTATGAACCTGTATAGTTCTTAGTACTCTGGGAGGTGTGAAAAAATACTAGTTATTGATTAGCTAATAGTGAACTACCACATTTAACTAAGCGCTATTACTAACTAATTCATTAATCACACTTATAAATATAGACTACCGCACACACACACACACACACACACACACACACACACACACACACACACACACACACACACACACACACACACACACACACACACACACACACACACACACTACCCCTAAACCTACCCATCACACACACACACACACACACACACACACTACCCCTACCCCTAAACCAACCCAGCACACACACACACACTACCCCTACCCCTAAACCTACCCATCACACACACACACACACACACACACACACACACACACACACACACTACCCCTACCCCTAAACCTACCCATCACACACACACACACTACCCCTACCCCTAAACCTACCCATCACACACACACACACACACACACACACACACACACACACTACCCCTATCCCTAAACCTACCCATCACACACACACACACACACACTACCCCAACCCCTAAACCTACCCATCACACACACACACACTCACTACCCCTACCCCTAAACCTACCCATCACACACACACACACACACACTACCCCTACCCCTAAACCAACCCAGCACACACACACACACACTACCCCTACCCCTAAACCTACCCATCACACACACACACACACACACACACACACACACACACACACACACACACACACACACACACACACTACCCCTACCCCTAAACCTACCCATCACACACACACACACACACTACCCCTACC
Source organism: Rhinogobio ventralis (assembly GCA_039654625.1). NCBI lineage: Eukaryota > Metazoa > Chordata > Actinopteri > Cypriniformes > Gobionidae > Rhinogobio > Rhinogobio ventralis. The sequence goes on along the minus strand of CM077200.1, from coordinate 40,653,180 downwards.
CCTAAACCTACCCATCACACACACACACACACACACACACACACACACACACACACACACACACACACACACACACACACACACACTACCCCTACCCCTAAACCTACCCATCACACACACACACACTACCCCTACCACTAAACCTACCCATCACACACACACACACACTACCCCTACCCCTAAACCTACCCATCACACACACACACACACACACACACTACCCCTACCCCTAAACCTACCCATCACACACACACACTCACTACCCCTACCCCTAAACCTACCCATCATACACACACACACACACACACACACACTACCCCTAAACCTACCCAACACACACACACACACTACCCCTACCCCTAAACCTACCCATCTCTCTCACACACACACACACTACCCCTAAACCTACCCAACACACACACACAACCCCTACCCCTAAACCTACCCATCACACACACACACACACACACACACACACTACCCCTACCCCTAAACCTACCCATCTCTCTCACACACACACATACTACCCCTAAACCTACCCAACACACACACACAACCCCTACCCCTAAACCTACCCATCACACACACACACACACTCACTACCCCTACCCCTAAACCTACCCATCATACACACACACACACACACACACACTACCCCTAAACCTACCCATCACAGGAAACTGCGCAATTTTAGTTTCTCAAAAAAAAAAAAAACTCATTCTGTATGATTTATAAGCCTTTAGAAAAATGGGCACATGGGTAATGTCCTCATAAGTCCCCCTCTCCTTGTAATACCTGTGTCATACCCATGTCATTATACACATTTGTGTCCTGATATGTCACAAAAACATGCACACACACACACACACACACACACACAATTTACCATTTTATTTACAAAATATTAAACTTTCTCCCATCAAATCTGCTCTTATGTCAGCAGAGATTAATATTTTGTGGAGATTCATATTGTAAGTGGTAAAAAAACAAAGCACTCCTGTAGCTTCATAACATTTAAAATTGAGGTTAAACCACTGGAGTCGCATGGATTACTTTGATGATGTCTTTACTACCTTTCTGGGCTTTGAAATGGGTAATTGGCTGTCAATGCTCTCAGATTTCATTAAAAAGAACTTTTGATTTGTTTTCTGAAGATGAACAAAGGTCTTACAGGTTTGGACCGAGATGAGGGTGAGGAATGACGGGTCAACTAAATGCCCTGATATACTCACTGTGAACTTTGGCTCCGTTCTTCTCTTAGGGGTAAAACCACATGCGTGGCCATCGTGAACATCCGATGCTGAACACTGACACACTTAGATGAATATATAAATATGTGCTGCGCGCTTTCCTCTCTCAATAACAAAATAAACACACAACAAAAAGGAGAAAACATCAAGCATTTTTTAAATGAAGCATACTCTCTAAAAAATGCTGGGTTAAAAACAACCCAAGTTGGGTTGAAAATGGACCAACCCAGCAATTGGTTTATTTTAACCCAGTGATTTGGTTGTTTTAACCCAGTGATTGGGTTGTTTTAACCCAGTGAATGGGTAGTTTTAACTCAACTTTAAAAATACTGTATTGCTTGCTTAAAATGAACCCGAAGTATGCTGGAAATTAACATTTATTAATATGTTTAATAAATTAACATTATTAATACGTTTAACGAATAATGATTAAACAATGAACATTTATTAAATTGCTTATTAACAAATGTTCACCTTTTGATTATTATTGTTGCCTCTAGGGTTTCTCCCAAGGTTTATTTTTCTCCATTAGGACACCTGATGGAGTTTTGGTTCCTTGCCACTGTCGCCTCTGGCTTGCTCAGTTGGGGACACTACATTTTCAAATAAATATCCAAATAAATTTAATTACTAAACTAAATTAACTATATCAACTACATTACTTTGCTTTGCTTTGATTTGATTGCTTTGAAACAATCTGCATTGGAAAAAGCGCTATATAAATAAAGTTGACTTGACTTGACTAGTAATTATGTGTTAATTTCCACGCTATTTTGGGTTAATTTTAAGCCAGCCATATAGTAATTTTCAAACAATAGTTGGGTTAAATAAAACTACCCAGCACATTTGGGCAAACATTTAACCCAACCGCTGCGTTTGTCCATTTTCAACCCAACTTGGGTTGTTTTTAACTCAGCATTTTTTTAGAGTGTAAGAAAAGCATTGTTTGCACAAATTCTGCAATCCGGCACTCTATAAAGTCACGACACGTTCATTTATATAGCACTTTATACTACAGATTGCATAAAATTAAGCAGCTTTAGGTCACCTGCACAGTGTCAGCAGTTCAATACAAGAGAAACAAGCTCTCTTACAGACAATTGTCTGATTGTAATGCAGACTGGCTGTACAAATAGGAAATCTGCGCACGTTTAGACAGCAAATTTGTTGTGCATATTATAGTCCTACAAACTATAAGAATAAAGAGAGGAGAGAGCGAAACTTCTGATTTAAAATTCCTCCCTCACAGCTTGATGTCAGAGGTAAGAGTGCTCATTTTGTGTCTGCTGAAATTTTTCTTTTTTTCTTTTTATACTTAATGAAGTTTACATTGCCATTTCTTATGCTCATCTATAATTCCGTCATAGCCACAGAATAAATCCCCCCAATAAAACAATGCAACTCAAAAGAAGAAAAAAAGTAGACAACAACAAAATAACCAACAAACAGCTCCTTATGTGCTTCTCTGCATGACATTGGTTAGAGTTCAACCCCAAGGCATTCATAAAAAAACTCTTCTAGTAAATTCCTCCAGAATTTCCCAAGCAATCTGCCTTTGTTAAAAGATACTGGGAGATGTGTTCTGAGAAAAATACTAACATATGTCAAATTGTGCAACTTTACAAAGAAGATCAATTATGTAAATTGAAGTGGAATACAGATCTTGTAGGGGTCTAGACACCAGGAAAGGTTATGCTTCTATTAAACGATTACTATGACATGTGATTTACATCAATAAACAACAACAGAAACACTTTTAACCCATTTAAGCCTGCAATCAACTAAACTCTAAAGACTTTATTAGTAAATATTTTTTGCATGACAATACTTTTAAAAATCTTACAAAGAGGATTTGACAACTTTGAATTGAAACGGGAAATTACACTCTAAAAATGTTGGGTTGAAAATGGACAAACCCAGCGATTGGGTTGTTTTAGCCCAGCGGTTGTAAAATGTTTGCCCATCCTGCTGGGTAGTTTTATTTAACCCAACTATTATTTAAATATTACTATATGGCTGGCTTAAAATGAACTCAAAGTATGTTGGAAATTAAAAATCAAACACAAAATTACTAGAGGCAACAATGATAATCAAAAGGTGAACATTTATTAATAAGCAATTTATTATAGTTTAATTATTATTCATTAAACATATTAAAATTTTTAATTTCCAACATACTTTGGGTTCATTTTAAGCCAGCCATATAGTAATTTTTAAACAATAGTTGAGTTAAATAAAACTATCCAGCAGGTTCAGCAAACATTTAACACATTCACTGGGTTAAAATAACCCAATTGCTGGGCTAAAAAAACCCATTCACTGGGTTAAAACAACCCAATCGCTGGATTAAAACAACACATTCACTAAGTTAAAACAACCCAACCACTGGGTTAAAACAACCCATTCACTGGGTTAAAACAACCTAACCGCTGGGTTAAAAGAACCCATTCACTGGGTTAAAATAACCCAATTGCTGGGTTAAAACAAACCAATCGCTGGATTAAAACAACACATTCACTGGGTTAAAACAACCCAACCGCTGGGTTAAAACAACCCATTCGCTGGGTTAAAACAACCCATTCGCTGGGTTAAGAGAACCCATTCACTGGGTTAAAACAATCCAACCGCTGTGTTAAAACAACCCATACACTGGGTTAAAACAACCCAACCACTGGGTTAAAACAACCCATTCACTGGGTTAAAACAACCCAACTGCTGGGTTAAAACAACCCATTCACTGGGTTAAAACAACCCAACCGCTGGGTTAAAACAACCCATTCACTGGGTTAAAACAACACAATTTCTGGGTTTGTCCAGCTTGGGTTGTTTTTAACCCAGCATTTTTTTAGTGCATGTAATTTGGTGATATTTAATTCATGAGACATTTCTGGATGTTCACTCAGAAATCCCTTACGAAAAATGTATTTATGAGAAGTTTATTCAAGTGTTCTATTAGTATACTTCTTTTAAACTTAAAATAAGAAAGTATACTTTTAGTGTACTTTTTATACACTTCTCAGAAACAGACTTCACTGGCAACTTTAGTGACCTGTGAGCAAACAGTCACACCATAATGAAATCATTTTTACATACAAAAATACACTTTAAAAAACTCCACATGAAACATTGTGCAAATGATTATATTTTGGACATCTTCACAGCACAGTTGTTTACTTTAAATGTGGCAATATAAAGCAGAATGCCATGCTGTGACATGCATGTGCTGCTCTTCTGAAACTAAATCTAATATCTGCACTCTACTCTTCTGAATATTATAGCGTAGGCTTCAATAAATATTTATTACATTTCCTGCCATTCCCAGGCCACTTGAAACCCCACTTGAGGTCTAATGAGATCAATGCTTTCTAAAAACAGAGCAGATTTGTTCTGTGCTTTGTTCTTTAAAAAAATTAAACATACTGAAGGTATGTACTTATGTGTTCATATTCAGACATGCACTCGAGTGTGAAAATGAGAAACAAAACTGAATCTTGCATGATATGAAACCAAATGAGTTGTTGTTGCTGTTTAATGATTTTAACCTGTGTGAATTATTTTCAGAGAAAATAGATTAATGAAGAGCTGCACATGTGCATATTTTCTTTATATTAGCATCACTACTGGTTCGTTTAAATGAAATCACAAATAGCCCAAATCAGTTTAGCCATTACAGCTATTTAATTTTCATGAGCTACTTGTGTGGGCTGTTCATTCTAACGTCAAAATATTAGGCCTCGCAGAGTCAGCATTTTAACACACAGAAGAAAAGAAGCTGGCAGTCTAGCGTTTGTGGCAGTTTTTAGGCTTTTATATGAGGTTACAACGTTAGTGGTGTAGGGCAAAATTGTATTTACAAGTGGAAAACTGAATTAAAAATGATACATGAGTTGCCAAGTAATAATGTTGATTTGAAACAGTGCAGAAGCTTTGATTTATATGCTATCATGATGTAAAATATCCATAATCTCTACAGAGATCAGTGAGTGGAGAGCAAGTCAGTATTGAATTATAAAGGGTTTTGTAAGTTATTTAAATTTGACACGCTAATTTTAAAGGTATGATGTACAGAACAGCTGATAGACAACAAGTGTAAAGTTAATTACTCAACGTTCAGTTAGCTATATGTGACAAACAAATGTGACCCTGGACCACAAAACCAGTCATTTATAGATCAAAATATTGAGAAAATCTCCTTTAAAGTTGTCCAAATGAAGTCCTTAGCAATGCATATTACTACTAATAGTACATTTTTGATATATTTACGGTAGGACATTTACAAAATATATCTTCATGGAACATGATCTTAATATCCTAATGATTTTTGTATTTTTGTATTTCACATACAATGTATTGTTGGCTATTGCCACAGACACACCCGTGAGACGCACGACTGGTTTGGGTCACAAATAGTTTTCATATTTTTGAATTCAGATGTTGGTATTCAGGTTTATTTTTCACAAAGTAATTTAGCTACTTCTGTGTTATGTTTCTGTCTTGAATGCGTGACATGATGTTATAATAAATGCTTTACTCTGAGGTACGAGTTTCCCAGGTGCACTTGAAGGCAGCATCTTTCAGAAAGTTCACACAAATTTTAACTTGACAAAATTCAAATGTTCCACACGTGTGGAGAAATGCATGTTCTGAGCGCTTTACCATATGTGCTAACAGGTGATTTGCATACGTAACCTCAAGATTGTTTGGTTTCCACGACCTAGCTTTCTGGACCAGTGGCTTTAAACGTTTATTTAAGTTTTCCAACAGCACATTAATTCATAACTGCTGTTCTATTGGAGACAAAACCTTAACATTATATTTTGTTTGGTAACACTTTATTTCAATGGTCCACTTTAGACATTCTACATGTCAGTCATTAGAGTATTAGTAGACTGTCTGTTTAATATCTGCTAACACTTTACTTTGATGGTCTCCCAACAGACATTCTACTATAAGTAACTTTGCGAGTACATGTAAACTTATTAACCCTAACCCTAACAGTCTATAACAGTCAGTCTACTAATACTAATACTCTAATGAAAGTAAGTTGACATGTAGTTGCAAATTACTTAGAGTGTTTAAAGTGGACCATCAAAATAGAAGCCTCTAGAATCGCATACAGTGTTAATTTTAACAGCAAATTTTGATTTAGTTTTAGTCTTTTGACTAAAACTGACCTCTATATGCAAAACCTCTATATAATGTTTTTAGATAGTATATCACGTTAAGCTAAAGTTTAAAATAAGTTTAAGTTTATTTATTTTTTAATTTCAGTTAACATTTATTTAATTTCCTGTAATGAATGTTTAAATGGTTTTAGTTAACTATCTGATATTTTGTTGAATAATATGTCAAATACTGTTCTTCGTCTTTCCTTCTGACTATGAATTAAATGGGAATTAAATTAAATAGTTTATTGTGTAACCAAAACCGTATATATATATAATGCGTGACTTTTAATTATAAACAAGCTTGAGATACACCAGGACTCTTATTTTGAAATGCCTTACTATTGCAGTTCAGATGAGGGAGATAAAACCACCGTCTAAACCATATTACCATATAAACATGGTAAAGTAAACACTGTCATTATTGATCAGCATTAGTTCATAAACATCACCTCTCATAAATGTGTGTTATTCACTGATTGAGCCGCTCTGAAGCGCTGTCGCGTGAGCCTGTAAAAGCTCAACAGCTCCGTGTTTTCCCGCCGCTACATCCGCACGTGCGCATCTGTTACACAGGACATCAGTTCTGACCGGATCTCTTCCCTAATCGGCCCTCCCTAATGTTTTCATCTCGTTTTTATTTGTCATCCAAAACTGGTTTTTATTTAGTTATCGTCTCGTTTCCGTCAGGACATTGACGAAAATTATGACGAATATGATTCGTCAGCTAAATGAACACTGATCGCATATGAATATGCAGTTTCTCTTACATTTCCACTGCTCTTACTATTGTTTCAGGAAGCCTTCCAGCTATGAGGTAAAGTCCTCTTTGGGCTGGAGGTCAAGGCCTTCCTGAATTTTGGAATGTACGGCATTGCTCCCTCAGGGCCGTGTCAATCAAATAGCTGGGGACCGATCACTACCCCTCGCCGAATGAGTCTATATTTTGTCGGAAGCCCCTGTTCCTCTGTTTCTCCATGGGTCAGTGCATGTTTTTATCTGCTTTTTACACTCCAGTCCTTCTGTTCAACAGATGCTGAGGCCAATGTATAGAAAAAGAGAGAACACATTCATCCTGAAGTCCCATTTAATTTGATCATCAATTTCAGTAAACAAACAAGAGCACTTAGAATGACTCCCAGCAGTGCCATTTTTTATTGAACCTCTAATCTCAGCACAGAAGCACAACTAGTATTTGATTAATGCTCGATGCATGTCTGGTTTTGACATTAGATTAAGAAATAGAGACATCAGAGGGAATGAACCTCGCACGGCCAACCATCACAATCAGAGCGATCCCACTTTCCAAACCTAACTGTTAATCCCATCAAACACAGCACATGGACGTTTATGAAGAGTCGGATCCAAAATGAAATATAAAATGATAACTGGGACGTTAGGCCTCTTTAGAGTTTTTTTTGCACGGCCATCTGTGAATTCATTCAACGGGACCACCAAGGTTAACAGGAAGTGTGTTCTCAGGGCACCCTCTACCCTTTTCCACCCAACACAATACTGTTAGAGTCTGTAAACTTTAAGAAAGCTATTTTATTGAGTTGGGTAATTGAGAATGGTCTGCAGAGAGAAATAACCCTGACATGTGCATGTCAGCATGTGTTTCTGACCTGTTTTAACCATTTAACTGATGGTAAATTGAATCTATAGACGTTTGGGGAGAGCTGCCATTAGAGGCGTAATTGCTTGACTGATTTCCTCATGCCATGGTGCATTATTTTCAATAGTACATCTAAACTATGTGGATGTATGGAGTTGTGGACAGCTGAAGTGCAGTATTTCTGCACCCACCTGAATGGGTGGGTAGGGGATATCTAATTTAGCATAGAGAATGTGACTGGTGAAGTACTTTAGTTCATTTGATTAGACTTCTGGAAACATTTCACACATGATCTTGAATGATATCAATCCTCTGGCTACAATGCTTTTTCAAGCCAACTTTCAGCTACAGTGAGAGGTCATTTATTAATGTAAAAGCAATAAACGTACACTTTAACTGTTGATATACTTATTATTTTTGTCTGATTCTCTAGTTGACAATATCTAGATATCCTGAAAAAAGATTTACTAATGCATAATTTGCAACCCTGGAGCTCAACAGCAGTCGTGCGTCTCACGGGTGTGTCTGTGGCAATAGCCAACAATGCATTGTGTGGGTCAAAATTATACATTTTTCTTTATGACAAAAATCATTAGGATATTAAGATCATGTTCCATGAAAATATTTTGTAAATGTCCTACTGTAAATATATATAAAAAATATTATTAGTAGTAATATGCATTGCTAAGGACTTCATTTGGACAACTTTAAAGGAGATTTTCTCAATATTTAGATTTTTTTGCACCCTCAGATTCCAGATTCTCAAATATTGTCCTAACAAACCATACATCAATGGAAAGATTATTGATTCAGCTTTCAGATGATCTATACATCTCAATTTCACAAAATTATGACTTATGACTGGTTTTGTGGTCCAGGGTCACATATAATAGGCGAAAAACAGTATGTGACAGAAGTATGTCCGAATTCACAGTACTCATAAAAGAGTAGGCTAATAGTACTCGGATGACCTACTTCTTCCGGCAAGATTCTGAAGTGTTCATACAAATCCCATGAGGGAAGGATTTGTGAATGGCGCTGACGTGACTTAACTGACGCTGGTAGGTCACATGATAAGGGCAACATGGCCAGTGTAGTATGTTAAGATTATATTCATACTACACACATGCATACTATATAAAACATACTTTTTTAATGGTTGTGAAGTAATTACTTATTCAAAATAAGTATGAGTATGCGATTTCAGACGCAGCCAATGTGTTTTAATGAATTGATTCAGTTAATTATTCAATGATAAACTTATTTTACAGAAAAATATCAGTTTGGAACGCAAGAATGAACCAGAACCAGCGGTGCTGGACTGTCAGTTTCTAATGCCATATGGGACACTTCTCCCAGAGATTTGACCTCTGCTATACCTATAAAGAAAGAATGTATTTTTGGGCCATGCAGTGCGGGTAGAAGCAGCATGCTTCAAGTCAAGTGTCCAGATCACATTATATCTGAGCTGAAAAGAACCTCGGTGGCAAATGAGAAACAGATGAGAGGAGACGAGCTTTGCTCTCTGGGAGGGAGGTGAGCTCTTTTTGTGCCTGTGGGATACTGTTATCGGTTATATGATATTTTGGTGGCCTTTGTTAATAAGTTGGTGTTTTGTTTGGTCTCAAAACTAAAGTATTTAAAATTGTGTATGATGCTTGGTAAAATTCTCCAAGAACAGATTTAAACAAAATGGGTTGAACCTGTCAAAACTAAAAGTCTAATATGCCAGTCAGGAACATTTAACTGTGAGTGTTTAAAGCATAGTTTAGACTTCTCTTTCAGAGTCTATATCATTTCCACTCCATGAGTCCAGTCCAGAGCCCGTTCCAGTCCACAAGTCCAGTCCAGAGCCCTTATCATGTGACCTACCAGCATCAGTTAAGTCGCGTCAGCGCCATTCCAGAGCCCGCTCCAGCCCACGAGTCAGGTCCAGAGCCCGCTCCAGCCCACGAGTCCAGTCCAGAGCCCGTTCCAGCCCACGAGTCCAGTCCAGAGCCCGTTCCAGCCCACGAGTCAGGTCTAGAGCCCGCTCCAGCCCACGAGTCCAGTCCAGAGCCCGTTCCAGCCCACGAGTCCAGTCCAGAGCCCGTTCCAGCCCACGAGTCCAGTCCAGAGCCCGTTCCAGCCCACGAGTCAGGTCTAGAGCCCGCTCCAGCACACGAGTCAGGTCTAGAGCCCGCTCCAGCCCACGAGTCAGGTCCAGAGCCCGTTCCAGCCCACGAGTCAGGTCTAGAGCCCACTCCAGCCCACGAGTCCAGTCCAGAGCCCGTTCCAGCCCACGAGTCAGGTCTAGAGCCCGCTCCAGCACACGAGTCAGGTCTAGAGCCTGCTCCAGCCCACGAGTCAGGTCTAGAGCCCACTCCAGCCCACGAGTCAGGTCTAGAGCCCGCTCCAGCCCACGAGCTTTGTTGTCATATTAGTTACTATGGTTACTGTCATTAGGCACACCTGTTATTAATTATCTTTGATTTTCTTGAGTGTTTGAGTATTCCTTGAGCTCTTATGTTTCAGTAGTGTTTTGTTAGTCATTGATGGTGTTCATGTGTTCGGTCAGGGGTGCAGGGATGTTCTTGTTTTCTCAGTGTGTTCTTTGGATTGCTGCTGTTATCCTCGTGTAGACTATTTACCTGTTTCCCGGTCTGAATTTTCTATGGTTTTTGTCTTTTATTATTAAAACATCCTCATCCCTATTCACCTGTTACAACTACCTACAACAAATTCAGAGGCTCTCATTAAATATGGTGTCTGCTTTGACTAAGGTCCATTACAGCATCTGACATCTAGACATCTAGACATTTCTTTCAGGGTTTATATTCTTTCCAACCAATTAAAGGCAAAATATGTAAAAACCACTAGAACAATGTTATATACTGTGAAAAGCCAGCCTTGATAGAGCAACAACACTCTTTTATATTTGTCAGGTTAGGAACATGTTGTCCCAAAGAGTCCTGCAATGGATTTAAAATAAATTAGTCTGATTCAGTGAGATGGCATGAATGTGAAGAATGCCTTTTATGCTGAACTTAAAGGTCACCTGCATGCTCATATGTTTATTGCCATACATATTCCTGCTTTGAGTTACAACAACAATCTTACTTAAATGTGTTTGTGCAATGAAGGCCATCAGTCAACTTTATGAATAGCGAATTGTTATTAGTAGGATCACATATTCTCACATCGTTAATGCTAACGATGTCTGTTCAGCGAGTATTGCACGACAATATTGGAGCACAACCCATTGGGTTCCTCGCAGCCTCCTACCACTGCTTTGGAAAGCCTCCGTTCTTTACGGTAGTAAGATTTATTATGATCCCCGCTTTGGAGACGAATGATAGATGAATGGATAAGTGTGATATCGAATATTGGATGTGTGTCTCACACATATAAGTTGGTGGAAGGTTTATTTGCAGAGCTTGAGACCTTATGGCTTTGATTTATTTTTCCCTCTTAGTTCTCTTATGGTGGGGTTGACCTTCAAAACCAGCCTAATAAAACCCAGAAGCATTCCATCTAAATATATTTAAGTACAGAGATTTTATTTTCTTTGATAGATTTCCTCGCAGCTTGTCTTTGTAGCCTCAAGTCTCTGCGCTTCTAGACTTCAAAACAAACATGCTGCAATAAGTTTAAATTTCAACAGAGAAATGGGTTGTGAGAAAATGTATACCTCTGAGTTTGTCTAATGTGTAGTCTGCTTTGTTAGTTGCTAAGTAACTGTGATCATCATAAACCTCCAGCATAGCAATCAACATTTTTTCCACCCTCTCATTTTTTATTCTGTGGACCTCTCACGTAGTCTTTATTGAAATATATGCCTATTTCCTTCATGCAAAAACTCTAGCTGAGCCTCTGCCTCATAAAAGCCTGGTAAAAGCCATAAGTCTGCTTCACGCCACGCCACATTTCTGCTGCATTCTTGTACACAACACTGCCGGCCAAACACATTAATCACTGTACACAGATCCTCTTCTCAAATAAACGAAGAGAAAGGGCTGTTGGTGAAAAATGAGTGACAGATGAGAGCCATATTTCCTTTGTGGGTGTCATCTCAATACTAGTGTTGAAAAACTGGAATATAATTCAATAATTCAAAAGGAAACTGGTTTGATATATCTGAGGATGTGTCAGGAGGGACCTCAAACATGTGTATCGCTCAAAGGTTAAATGATTTAGAGCTCTCTGGAACATGTAAAACATGCGGTACCCAGAGCTTGACTTCAAACGTACGTATATCATTGTAACGAATAGTTCATTGGTATGCAAATGGTAAATAAATATGGCCACTTCCAAATTTTTGGTCAGGTCCCACTTTATATTAGGTGGCCTCAACTACTATGTACTTACATAAAAAATAAGTACAATGTACTTATTGTGTTCATATTGCATTGCAAAACACTTTTGCTGATATTGAGGTGGATACGGGTAAAGTTAGGGACAGGTGTGGTGGTGTGAGTAAGTTTAAGGGTAAAGTTAGGGACAGGTGTGGTGGTGTGAGTAAGTTTAAGGGTAAAGTTAGGGGCAGGTGTGGTGGTATGAGTAAGTTTAAGGGTAAAGTTAGGGACAGATGTGGTGGTGTGGGTAAGTTTAAGGGTAAAGTTAGGGACAGATGTGGTGGTGTGGGTAAGTTTAAGGGTAAAGTTAGAGACAGGTGTGGTGGTGTGAGTAAGTTTAAGGGTAAAGTTAGGGACAGGTGTGGTGGTGTGGGTAAGTTTAAGGGTAAAGTTAGGGACAGGTGTGGTGGTATGGGTAAGTTTAAGGGTAAAGTTAGGGACAGGTGTGGTGGTATGGGTAAGTTTAAGGGTAAAGTTAGGGACAGGTGTGGTGGTGTGAGTAAGTTTAAGGTTAAAGTTAGGGACAGGTGTGGTGGTGTGGGTAAGTTTAAGGGTAAAGTTAGGGACAGGTGTGGTGGTGTGGGTAAGTTTAAGGGTAAAGTTAGGGACAGGTGTGGTGGTGTGAGTAAGTTTAAGGGTAAAGTTAAGCACAGGTGTGGTGGTATGGATAAGTTTAAGGGTAAAGTTAGGGACAGGTGTGGTGGTGTGGGTAAGTTTAAGGGTAACGTTAGGGACAGGTGTGGTGGTATGGGTAAGTTTAAGGGTAAAGTTAGGGACAGGTTTGGTGGTATGGGTAAGTTTAAGGGTAAAGTTAGGGACAGGTGTGGTGGTGTGGGTAAGTTTAAGGGTAACGTTAGGGACAGGTGTGGTGGTATGAGTAAGTTTAAGGGTAAAGTTAGGGACAGGTGTGGTGGTATGGGTAAGTTTAAGGGTAAAGTTAGGGACAGGTGTGGTGGTATGAGTAAGTTTAAGGGTAAAGTTAGGGACAGGTGTAGTGGTATGGGTAAGTTTAAGGGTAAAGTTAGGGACAGGTGTGGTGGTATGAGTAAGTTTAAGGGTAAAGTTAGGGACAGGTGTAGTGGTATGAGTAAGTTTAAGGGTAAAGTTAGGGACAGGTGTGGTGGTATGAGTAAGTTTAAGGGTAAAGTTAGGGACAGGTGTGGTGGTATGAGTAAGTTTAAGGGTAAAGTTAGGGACAGGTGTGGTGGTATGGGTAAGTTTAAGGGTAAAGTTAGGGACAGGTGTGGTGGTATGAGTAAGTTTAAGGGTAAAGTTAGGGACAGGTGTGGTGGTATGGGTAAGTTTAAGGGTAAAGTTAGGGACAGGTGTGGTGGTATGGGTAAGTTTAAGGGTAAAGTTAGGGACAGTTGTGGTGGTATGAGTAAGTTTAAGGGTAGGGTTAGGGACAGGTGTGGTGGTATGGGTAAGTTTAAGGGTAATGTTAGGCACAGGTGTGGTGGTATGAGTAAGTTTAAGGGTAAAGTTAGGGACAGGTGTGGTGGTATGAGTAAGTTTAAGGGTAAAGTTAGGGACAGGTGTAGTGGTATGGGTAAGTTTAAGGGTAAAGTTAGGGACAGGTGTGGTGGTATGAGTAAGTTTAAGGGTAAAGTTAGGGACAGGTGTAGTGGTATGAGTAAGTTTAAGGGTAAAGTTAGGGACAGGTGTGGTGGTATGAGTAAGTTTAAGGGTAAAGTTAGGGACAGGTGTGGTGGTATGAGTAAGTTTAAGGGTAAAGTTAGGGACAGGTGTGGTGGTATGGGTAAGTTTAAGGGTAAAGTTAGGGACAGGTGTGGTGGTATGAGTAAGTTTAAGGGTAAAGTTAGGGACAGGTGTGGTGGTATGGGTAAGTTTAAGGGTAAAGTTAGGGACAGGTGTGGTGGTATGGGTAAGTTTAAGGGTAAAGTTAGGGACAGTTGTGGTGGTATGAGTAAGTTTAAGGGTAGGGTTAGGGACAGGTGTGGTGGTATGGGTAAGTTTAAGGGTAATGTTAGGCACAGGTGTGGTGGTATGAGTAAGTTTAAGGGTAAAGTTAGGGACAGGTGTGGTGGTATGAGTAAGTTTAAGGGTAGGGTTAGGTGTAAACAGTGTAAGTATAAATGTAACTACAGAAATGAATTACAGATGTAATTACATGCAGGTATTTTTAAAAATGTAAGTAAAATGTATAATCATGCATTTTATCAAATGATTAATTTAAATGTTAGTGCATAGTAGTTAAGGCCACCTAATATAAAGTGGGTCTGTAAATTTTAATACTTTTATTTAGCAAGGGTGTTAGCAAATTGATCCAAAGTGACAGTAAAGACTTTTCCATTTTTACACAAAATCAAATTACTTACATTCTTTTCTTTTTTTTAAAATTATAATAATATTTCACAATATAATTTTTTTTGGTGAGGCTTGGTGAGCATAAGAGATTTAAAAACTTACTGACCCCAAAGTTTTGAATGGTAATGTACACTCCTGGGCAAACAAACAAACAAACAAATAAAATGGCTAAACACTAAGCATTTAATTGTCTTCACCACAAATTGCTGCTATAGGGAATATTTGGTCTCACAATGAACTCAAACGAACTGGGAGATTTTTTTTTCAACTACTCATGAACTGGCTGAAGCATCAACATTGAGTTGAACAACACTCCTCGTCCTGTCGTTAAGATAATTAAAAGGCCATTAAATATTTTGGCCATTTTTGGCTTGGCTCTTTTGTGTATATTAAATTACTTTGAAGAAACAAAATCCACAATTTACACCAACAAGCAGCACGCAAATAATGATAATGATAACTACTTATAATTAAAATAATAAAGAATGAGAGTTGTTTATTTAAAGTTATAGTAGTTTCCTAAAATTAAAAGTTAATACTGATCATTTTCTTACCCGTGTCTTTTTTTTCATTGCTTTTTTAGCCGAATGTCCAAGGCAAGCTGCTCTTTTCAATAAGTGAACGTGACCGGAAGAAATTCCTTTCTTATTGTTTTCACACACAGTTATGATATGATATAAAATAGCAAATTCCACAGAAGAAAGAAAATGATGGTAAGTACACAATGTTATTATCTGGATAATTATCCCTCCATTATTTGAGTAGAGATGTGCTTTAAGCATCCAAAAAAGCAAAATATGAAATTTGCATGGAATATTGCATAAAGGGTACATAGATTTTGTGTTAGTATGACTAAATACAGACTTAGATCTAACCTTAACTTAAGTCTGCCTTTATTCCAGTAGCAGTCTGTAAATCATTTGCCCAAAAAACTAAATGGCATGTAATTAAAACCGGTAGTAACAGTGTTTACTGTGTTTTCCAGGAGTAATTAAAGACGTCGACACGGACACAATCACTTACTCAGAGAATCACCGCTGAGTGAGAGCTACTGTAAACTAGCAGGACTTTTCCTCAGCATAGAGCTGGACATTTCCTGACTACAGAACAATTTCTCCCTGTTCTTATTCCCTACATATTCCAACCACATGTAAAAGTATCCAAATATTTATGGAGACAATCAGGTGTGCCAAAGATTTTTTTTTATAGTGTTCAGGCTCTACTTTTAGCCCTTAACTAATGAAACACTGAGTATGTCAGAGCTGCTGTGGGACTAAAGGGAATGTTTTAAGGCCTGTAATTGTGATTTTTTTCAATGACAACATCCTTTAAAAGTGTTCCAAGAGGAAGCTACTGCCGTTGCTATCGTTCTGAGGAAGAATATATGACTACATTATGTATAAAGCTGGACCCCTGCTTCTCTAAAAAACATTACACCTGGCCTGCTCTCCAGTTTTAGCTCAAGTATTTCACTTCAGTGTAACACAACACCCCGAGATCAACAGATGCCTGGGAAATTATAGCCAAACAACTTTACTGATGACTTCTGATAATTACTGTTCCGTTCCACTTAAAATCTTGATTATAGGCTGACAGAAAAGAATGTGTGGAGTTTTCCAAACAAATATTTTGCTAATGATATATTGTTTATTGTTATATGCATTGTTTTATCATTTATAATATTAATGCTTTTGCGTGCAGATAAGCAGGAAGATAGAAAATCAAGATCTTTAAAGGGGGGGTCTGATGCTATTTCATGCATTCTGACTTATTGACTTAACTAAAGCATAACAATACCATAATATGTTTGCAGATATGTAGGAAATATGCTAAATTCAGGTACTTGTTTCTCAGAAATACAATGCAGTTATTCTGCTTTGAAATGTGCGTTCCGTGTCGGAATGTCAGTTTTTGTTTTGGTCTGTGTGTTAACACACGTTGCCAGTTTACCCAATAGTATTACGGCACCACAGGTTGCCAGTTGGTGGAAAACACATCTTATTGCAGCCACACACACACACACACACACACAGAGCGAGAGCAAGAGCGCGTCCATCAAAAGCTTCGTTCGGGTTACGGGAGCCGTCGGCGGCGCTGGCGTTTTTAGACACGAGATCAACAATGTCACTAAAGAAGTGTGTTTCTGGTGTGAGGGAAAGATCACCTTGTTCAGCTTCCCAAATAACCCAGCGTTAAGGGAACAGTGGATGCAGTTTGTGTTTCCGGAGTTCTGCAAGTGTGTGTGTTTGTTCCCGGTCATGAGTGGAAACCGCAGGCGGTGAGTGAAACTGCATCAAATGTGTGTGTTTTGTTGGCAATCGCGCGTAAGTGCATATAATGTGAACAACACCAACGGATAGAGAATCGAGAGTGTGTGTGTGTGTGAGTGTGTGTCTCTTTAGCTCCGCCCACTGCACGCCTCCACGAGCTCGGCTGTTTTCTGAAAGAATCGGTACAGTGTATCTGTCTTTTATAAATATGATAAACTAAAGACTCTTGGGAGATATGAAGGATCAACACTACTCTATAGATACTCAAGATTAACATGAGTATACTGTGAGTATACTGTTATGCTGAAGTTTATTACTTTGAATGTAGGCTACATTTTACATGCTCAGCGTTGAACTTTTTTAATAGACGGCACAAAACCAAAAGCTGTAAATCAGATTAGGAATCAATTTCCATTTGTAAAGTTATACAAGTTTTCGAATCAAGAGGAAAAAAATTGTGGAAAGTACACATAAAAAGTGTGGTGCTTTATTTAAGCTCAGGACTGTGTTGACTTTGGCTCTACATGCCTGTCAGAAGCTATATATCACAATTCCTGGAAAATAGATTGATTAGCACTGCTACTGTAAGAAAATCCCTTAAATAAAAAAACGTTGGGATGGCGGTATGCATGGAGCGCTTTTGCTAAGTTTGTGCTTAATGAAATAAGTTCCAGACATTGT
This sequence comes from Rhinogobio ventralis, assembly GCA_039654625.1. Taxonomy (NCBI): domain Eukaryota; kingdom Metazoa; phylum Chordata; class Actinopteri; order Cypriniformes; family Gobionidae; genus Rhinogobio; species Rhinogobio ventralis. Next base: position 40,635,537 of record CM077200.1, on the reverse strand, counting down.
TGAACATTACCTCCCTCAGTCTGTTCTGTCCTCTATGGTTGAGTTTTGGAGCCACACCCAGGCTGGCCATTGGCTCAGTGCTGCCATGAGGACATTTAAACTGTTTGAAGGCAGAGCGCTGGAGGACTCCCCGGGACATCGCTGGTCAGGAGGGCCTGAATGCCTAGTCTGAGCTTGTCAACAGGTGCTTGCAGTAACAGGCGTCAGTTAGTGAGCAGGGATATTACTGTGGCAGGGAATATTCTGGGGTAAGGCATCTGCAGCTTCATTACTGCCTGTGCATGAACTTCTCACTTTTTTTACAGTCATGTATGTATGTTATGATGTTTGTGTGGGTAGATATAATGCTTTTTAATTTTATTAGTAATTGCTTGGTAATTTTTTTTCTTCTATTTACCAATTCTTGCTAATTATGAATATTTAACATGTTTTGACAGGTATATGTACTTTATGATAAAATCTAAATTAACTAGTTTTATTAAAGTGAAAAATATTTTTTTAAATGTCTGAATCCCAATAAAGTAATTTATTTTAAATTGAAAAACTTTAATTGTAACTGCTATTTGTACCCCTGGAGCTCAACAGCAGTCGTGCGTCTCACGGGTGTGTCTGTGGCAATAGCCAACAATGCATTGTATGGTCAAAATTATAAATTTTTCTATTATGCCAAAAATCATTAGGATATTAAGATCATGTTCCATGAAGAGATTTGTTACATTTTCATATCATAAATGTATTATTAGTAGTAATATGCATTGCTAAGGACTTCATTTGGACAACTTTAAAGGAGATTTTCTCAATATTTTGATTTTTTTGCACATTTTCAAATATTGTCCTAACAAACCATACATCAATGGAAAGATTATTGATTCAGCTCTCAGATGATCTATACATCTCAATTTCACAAAATTGACCCTTATGACTGGTTTTGTGCTCCAGGGTCACAAATGTTCATGCTCGGTGCTAAGAACCATATGTATAATTTTTAGATAAATATACTGAAAGCATTGACAGTGATTCATATTTGTCATTTGGGACAAAAATCTCTGGTTTAAAAGTACAAACAGCTTCATTTCAATCAATAGTGCTCAATGAAAGCATTCATAAATCTTGTACAGCAATGGGTGTCCCAGTCTTGACAAGATAACGTATGTGTCCCAACGGACAGGGCATACAGTGGAAAAACTTCATGTTTGAAGTCAGGCACTTTGCAGGGAGGCATGATTTGTAAATTAAAGTCTTTATTTTTTTTTGTTATAGTTTTCCCCAGACAAATTATTATTTTATATTTATTGAAAAATATTTGATATTACTTTGCATTGTGTGTTGGTACGGCACGTGTCAATTTTCTTTTGAAACCTTCATACCCGCTAAAAATACACTCTAAAAATGCTGGGTTAAAAACAACCCAAGTTGGGTTGAAAATGGACAAACCCAGTGATTGGGTTGTTTTAGCCCAGCGGTTGGGTTAAATATTGGCCAATCGTGCTGGGTAGTTTTATTTAACTCAACTATTGTTTTAAAATGACTATATGGTTGGCTTAAAAAAAACCCAAAATAGGGTGGAAATTAAAAATCAGACACATAATTACTAGAGGCAACAATAATAATCAAAAGGTGAATATTTATTAATAAGCAATTTAATAAATGTTTATTGCTAATTATTATTCATTAAACTTATTAAAAATGTTAATTTCCAACATACTTTGGGTTCATTGTAATCGAGTAATGCAGTAATTTTTAAACAATAGTTGAGTTAAATAAAACTACCCAGCACGTTGGGCAAATATTTAACCCAATCACTGGGCTAAAACAACCCATTCACTGGGTTTGTCCATTTTCAACCCAACTTGGGTTGTTTTTAACGCAGCATTTTTTAGATCTACGGATCTATGGATGTCAAATCTCCATTTCCTGCTCGTTCCATCTCCATGTTTTTTCTCGAGGCATATGCGTAGTACTTAACCTATTCGGACCCAACTTTTACACAACATCCCCCTCGTCTGCCAGATTAGGAGGAAACGCTACTGTGTTGGCTTCAGGTATTATCAGAAGCCCAGATCAGATGAACAGCAGATGTTGCATGCAGCCCACTGGAGGTTTACTATATGCTGACTGCACGTTACACATTACAGGCTAGCAGAATCAGTTTTGGGCATCTGAAAGATCCTCTAAGGCTGCTGTGGTTTCACTCCCCAGTGGTACACACTGAGGAGAGGAAATGAGTCTGTACCTAGACTTAAGCTTAATTGCTTTCAGCTCTCATCAGCTGAAGAGCAAAGGGGAAAATCACTAGTGCTGCATGTTTGCGGCTTACAGTCTGCACTCCTCACCTCTCCGCCTCTTCTCTCTCTGCATCGGTAAGCCCTGAATCTCCTTCCTAATGGTGCAACTGGGGCTCGGCTTCAGATGCAGAGGAACAGACTGTCTTTGTCTTCTTCCTAATGTGTCTCAGGAGAGGAGAGGGCATGGCACGGCACAGTCTGGCTCTCTGTTTTCCCGCCCTCTACTCCCCTCTCAGAATGTGATTTATGCTGTTCACAGTCTGTTTGTATGCCTTATTGCTTGTAGGTCTTTGCCCTTGTAGTTCCTAAAAGCCATGAATAAGTCCCAGTCACAGCGTTGAAAAATTATGTTTTGACTTGGTGTTGAGATCCAACAGAAAACAGCCAACGGCCACTTAGCCGCCTGCATCTCTTCTGTGTCTTGAACCAGTTGCTGGGATTTCATTGGGCACGGCAAACATTTTCAAACATTACTGTGTCCAAATGGACATCATATTGTAAAACTAAGGTGATTCTTGAATGTTCTACACTGCACAGAAACTGAGATCAAATAAGAGGCATAAAATAAGACTTATTTATATCTTCTTATGATTATATTTTTCTAGTTTCAACCATAAATATTTTAGAAATGTTTATGATGAAAACAATTCTTACACTCTAAAAAATGCTGCGTCAAAAACAACCCAAGTTGGGTTAAAAATGGACAAACCCAGCGAATGGGTTGTTTTAGCCCAGTGATAGGGTTAAATGTTTGCCCAACCTGCTGGGTAGTTTTAATTAACTCAACTATTGTTTAAATACTGTATTCCTTGCTTAAAATGAACACAAAATATGTTGGAAATTAACATTTATTAATATGCTTAATAAATTAACATTATTAATATGTTAAATTAATAATAATTAGCAATAAACATTTATTAAATTGCGTATTAATAAATGTTCACCTTTTGATTATTATTGTTGCCTCTAGTAATTATGTGTCTGATTTTTAATTTCCATCCTATTTTGGGTTCATTTTAAGCCAGCCATATAGTAATTTTTAAACAATAGTTGTTTAAAACCCAGCACATTTGGGCAACAGCTGGGCTAAAACATCCCAATCGCTGGGCTAAAACAACCCAACCGCTGGGCTAAAACAACCCAACCGCTAGGCTAAAACAACCCGATAGCTGGGCTAAAACAACCCAATCGCTAGGCTAAAACCACCCAATCGCTGGGTTAAAACAACTCAACTGCTGAGTTAAAACAACCCAACCGCTGGGCTAAAACCACCCAATCGCTGGGTTAAAACAACTCAATCACTGGGCTAAAACAACTCAATCGCTGGGGCTAAAACAACCTAATCGCTGGGCTAAAACCACCCAATCGCTGGGTTAAAACAACTCAACTGCTGGGCTAAAACAACCCAACCGCTGGGCTAAAACCACCCAATCGCTGGGTTAAAACAACTCAATCGCTGGGCTAAAACAACTCAATCGCTGGTTTAAAACAACTCAATCGCTGGGGCTAAAACAACTCAATCGCTGGGCTAAAACAACCCAACCGCTGGGTTTGTCCATTTTCAAATTAACCCAGCATTTTTTAGAGTGTAATATTCACTATTATTAATATTAATTATTTTTGATATCTTATACTAACATACACTATATGTGTATTTTTTTAAGGATATTTTACTGGGAATAATATTATATATGTATATATAGCCTCATCATCCTATATATATATAAAATTATTATTATTTTTTTTGCAGTGTAGCCCATTGGGTGAGAATCATGAGATAAAAAAAAAGATGTTGAGTGCTACATCTTTCACGAGAATGCGCTCAGCATTTTTTGTGTCATGCATTGGCCAGTTACATGAAAAATGTGGGCAATAAGTATTTTGTGGTTTTTGCCGTGCAATTTGTATTGTCTGTTCAAATTACTGTGATAGAAACAGAGCATCTTCTTTATAGTGTGTTTATGTATGTGCATGCAGACTCAACATCCCCTCCGTAGCTGTGGAAGAAGAAAGTTGGCAGGCTTTTCCAGTGTCCTCTCCAAGATAAATAAAAGAGCAAAAAGAAACAGCGCACATGAAATAAAAGCCTCTGACAGAAAGCAATAAACGAGACCCTCAAAGGGCCTTGCAGCTCTAGTGTGTGTGTGGTGTCTGAGCCTGTGATGTGGGCCACGGCAGGACGGTCATGGACCTCACCACTCCATGCTCCAATACTGCACCATCCCATCTAATTAGCATCAGGGAGTCACTGAGGTCATGAGAGACCCAGTGTTTAATATTACCCAGTGAGTCAAGTATACTTATTTTGATATATCAATTAGAAGATATAATGCAGAGGGAAATACTTTGTTCCAGTATGAGTCACAGATGTGAATCTGAATCTACGTAAAAACACATGCATTATTCCCCCATATGTGCCCCTGGAGCTCAAACCCAGTCATGCGTCTCACGGGTGTGTCTGTGGCAATAGCCAACAATGCATTGTATGGGTCAAAATTATCCATTTTTCTTTTATGCCAAAAATCATTAGGATATTAAGATCATGTTCCATGAAGATATTTTGTAAATTTTCATATCATAAATGTATTATTAGTAGTAATATGCATTGCTAAGGACTTCATTTGGACAACTTTAAAGGAGATTTTCTCAATATTTAGATTTTTTTGCACCCTCAGATTCCAGATTTTCAAATATTGTCCTAACAAACCATACATCAATGGAAAGATTATTGATTCAGCTCTCAGATGATCTATACATCTCAATTTCCAAAAATTGACCCTTATGACTGGTTTTGTGCTCCAGGGTCACAAATAGTCTCAAATTGCTTCACAGACCTGAATGATTTCATATGAACTGTGTTGCTGATTTGTTATGTGGTTATTGTTATAGGATTATTGTTTTATTTGTGCTATTGATGTTGTTTTTGAAGTTGCTGTTGAGGTCTACTATTGCACATTTATTGATATACAGCTGGAATATATTGGCTGGACATTTTGTATTTAGTGAATGATTCATATTGCTTTAATAGTTTTTTTAAAGGTTTTTATTTGGAAAATTATGAACACAAAATGGAAGTCTTCTCAGACTAATGCAATGGAATAGCTGTCCACATCTGCAAAAGAGAATCTGTCAAAAACAACAGCCGCCAGCACTGTTTTCTTCTCAGTTGGTTGATCTGTACGGCATGGGCTCCAGATTTTTCTGTGCTTCTGTTCATTTTTATCTTGTTCCTGAGGGAGTGCTCTGTCTTCTCATTTCAGCATTTCTGCCATTCCACATCTGCTTCTGGACTTTGATGTGTGTTGTTCCGTGTTTATATTTAAGCGCCACATTCGCAAAGATTTTCATAATGTTCAAAACAAGGTGTGGAGTGAATAAATTCAATGACACTGAGTAACGTGGTGCGATGTGGTGCTGAATTTTTAAGCCGTTTCCGTTTATCACAGTGTTGTGATTGATAAAAAGGACATCATTTAAATCCGTAAAGAAAATGTGGCCTGTATTAATCTGTTGTTGTCACAGGTCATGCAGTGTCAGTGAAACTATCTGGCTGTAAAAGCAGAGTAGATGACTGTCATTTTAGGTCCTGTAGGCTCACAGGGGCTCTCGCCGTTGCATTGCATAATGGCATCTTCTACGGGTATTTATGAATTTTTGTCCAAGCTCTATATGCGGTCTATCTACAACAGTCAGAATCATGTAAATTTGTTTTTTGATTTATATTTTTATATATATATGTGCCCCTGAACCACAAACCCAGTCATGTGTCTCACGGGTGTGTCTGTGGCAATAGCCAACAATGCATTGTATTGTATTATAAATTTTTCTTTATGACAAAAATCATTAGGATATTAAGATCATGTTCCATGAAGATATTTTGTAAATGTCCTACCGTAAATATATCAAAAATGTATTATTAGTAGTAATATGCATTGCTAAGGACTTCATTTGGACAACTTTAAAGGAGATTTTCTCAATATTTAGATTTTTTTGCACATTTTCAAATATTGTCCTAACAAACCATACATCAATGGAAAGATTATTTTTTCAGCTTTCAGATGATCCATAAATCTCAATGTAAAAAAATTGACCCTTATGACTGGTTTTGTGGTCCAGGCAAGGTCACATATCATATATATATATTAAATAACTGAAAAATTATTTAATATTTTAATTATATGATTTAATATTTTTTTATTTATATAAGAATGCTGTAATTTATCAAGTGATTTATGAAGATCTGCAATCTGCATCTACTAATTATAATTAACTTTAGTACATGATCAGTCTTTTAAGAGAAAACCCTTTTTTCCACACCAAGACCACACAAGATTCACACACTACTCACTGTTAATGAATTACACTAACTTAGGTATGCTGGGGTGCTGCTTTCCACTGGTGCTCAGAAGAACGTTATTTTACTTCACATTTTAGTTTTAAAGCAAACAAGTCCCAGGTGGCTCTTTTGAAGCATGCATTTTCCCTTTTGTAAAACATCCTACTTTGCAGAGATGTATTAAAAGGTTTGAACGACGTCATTGTCATGGGGATTACATCATTTAGTTAGAAGTGTTCTCTGCTCCCAGAAGCCCTTGTGGTTGTGGATGTGCAATTAACGGTTTTGATGGAATGTGCTTGGCAAACATACGGTCTGCACAGTTCCTACAGTAGGATCAGACGTCTTTGACATGGCCTTGTAAAACAGATTTCGCTCCATTAAACATAATGTGATGTCTTGCACATTGATTTTCGTGTGTAGCAAGCAAATCAAGCTCCTTACTGGAAGGTGAGACCGCAAACCATAAGGAAAGTTTGATATTTTGAGAAAGAAATGCTTTTAAATTCAACCACACAATCATCATAAGATTCTCCAAGAGTTCATGTCTTTCTTTCAGAAACCATGATTGTTAGATTCAACCGGCTGAAGAGGGGTCTCTTTCTTCTGGGGACGCTCTTTACGGTGTCCCAGCTTGTGCTGTCCGAGGAGGCGCTTCCTGCGGAGAAAGAAGTCACATTCAGCCACGTCTACAGGATTGACTCTGGGTGTAAGCAGAGTTCTCAGGCGGGACAGCTTTCCCAGGACCAGGCCTCAGACGGACAGTTAGTGACAGTGGATGGAGAGAATGACATTGTCTTCAAGCACAACATACGACTACAGTCGGCTGGTTGTGGATGTGCGGACTCTGAGGATTTCAAATCCTTGTTGTACCGTGTAAATGGCCTGGAGGAGGAGGTCACCTACCTAAAGAGCCAATGCGCTCAGGGCTGCTGCAAAGGAGGGTCAGGTACTGTATGAACCTAGGAGATTTTCCCCCTGATTTTAAAGATCAAGCTACTTGGATTGAATAAAAATGTCTGGCAAAAATATTTTTAGTTAGTAGTGCATAGTTGAACATTTTAGTGCATAATGAAAAAAGTGCACAATGCATTGTGTGTCCCTTATCACACACTTTAAAAAAAAATCCCCGTAAAATTTACAGTAAAAAAACGGCAGCTGTGGTTGCCAGAACTTTACCGTAAAAAATACGGTAGCAACATTTTAGGTTTTACGGGACAACACTTAGTTTACTGTCTATTTTACAGTTCAAAACCGAATAATTTATAGGTTTATATTGTAATAATTACGTGTACACTGTAAAAAAAATCCGTTAAATTTACGGTAAAAAAATGGCAGCTGTGGTTGCCAGAAATTTACCATAAAAAATATGTTAGCAACATTTTTGGTTTTACAGATTTAAGTTAAATTTACCGTAAAAAAAACATATTTCATTAACTGAAATAATGTTAAATTACCAACCTATTGAAATAATATCTGTAATGTACCTTTGATATATACTGACAACCAATCACATGAGAGATGAGAGTCACATGATGAATCAAAGCTTTTAGGAGGACAATACTCATATATAGAAGGTGCACAGTGTCATTCACACAAACACTAAACACCATCATGGTAACATATAAACAATAATTTAACAACATTATTGTGTACATATATAATTTTACATTGTACTTACATTTTAAAAAATACCTGCATGTAATTACATCTGTAATTCATTTCTGTAGTTACATTTATAATTACACTGTTTACACCTAACCCTACCCTTAAACTTACTCATACCACCACACCTGTCCCTAACTTTACCCTTAAACTTACTCATACCACCACACCTGTGCCTAACTTTACCCTTAAACTTACTCATACCACCACACCTGTCCCTAACTTTACCCTTAAATTTACTCATACCACCACACCTGTGCCTAACTTTACTCTTAAACTTACTCATACCACCACACCTGTCCCTAACTTTACCCTTAAACTTACCCATACCACCACACCTGTCCCTAACTTTACCCTTAAACTTACCCATACCACCACACCTGTCCCTAACTTTACCCTTAAACTTACTCATACCACCACACCTGTCCCTAACTTTACCCTTAAACTTACCCATACCACCACACCTGTCCCTAACTTTACCCTTAAACTTACCCACACCACCACACCTGTCCCTAACTTTACCCTTAAACTAACCCATTCCACCACACCTGTCCCTAACTTTACCCTTAAACTAACCCATTCCACCACACCTGCCCCTAACTTTACCCTTAAACTAACCCACACCACCACACCTGCCCCTAACTTTACCCTTAAACTTACCCACACCACCACACCTGTCCCTAACTTTACCCTTAAACTTACCCACACCACCACACCTGTCCCTAACTTTACCCTTAAACTTACCCACACCACCACACCTGTCCCTAATTTTACCCTTAAACTAACCCATTCCACCACACCTGTCCCTAACTTTACCCTTACACTTACCCACACCACCACACCTGTCCCTAACTTTACCCTTAAACTAACCCATTCCACCACACCTGTCCCTAACTTTACCCTTAAACTAACCCATTCCACCACACCTGTCCCTAACTTTACCCTTAAACTAACCCATTCCACCACACCTGTCCCTAACTTTACCCGTATCCACCTCAATATCAGCAAAAGTGTTTTGCAATGCAATATGAACACAATAAGTACATTGTAGTTTTTTTTGTTAGTACATAGTAGTTAAGGCCACCTAATATGGGACCAATTGTACTTACTCAAAAAAGTTTGGTACATTAAGTATTATTCTTTTCTCTATTATGTTAACTTCTGCTCCATTCTCCACTTAAATGCACTGTACTAAGACCACTTCATATCTTGTACCAGAATCACAGATTTTAGTGTTCCCCAACCTCCCAAATCTCATTTAACCCCTTTGCTTTATGTGCTGTTTTCAGATGAATTTTAATATGTTAAGACTATTCTCCTTTGCTAGGTGTGGACACCAGCTGCAGTGGGCATGGCACGTACCAGCATGACTCTTGCAGTTGTAAATGTAACCCGGGCTGGGAGGGTCCGGACTGCTCCATCTCATCCTGCCCTGATGAATGCAATGATAATGGCCGCTGTGTTGACGGACGCTGCGTTTGCTATGAAGGCTACACCGGCCATGATTGCAGCCAGCTCACGTGCCCCAACGACTGCAAAGATAAAGGCCACTGTGTGGATGGCAAATGTGTGTGCTTTAGTGGATTCTCAGGAGAAGACTGCAGTGTCGCGACCTGTCCGAATGACTGCATAGGTAATGGACGCTGTGTGGATGGACAGTGCATCTGCGATGAGGGATTCTTTGGAATCGACTGCTCCATGGGTAAGATTGTCTTCAGTGTGAAAATGTGAATCTATTTACACCAACCTTGTAGGCAGAGGCTATTTACACTAACTCCGCCCACTATTGTCTAATTGAGCCTGACAAAATTACAAAAGAAATCCCGCTGATGACAGGACCAGTGTGGAGAGTGAGGCGGGTGGTGTTAGCTTTTGATGCAACTGTCCTGAGTTCGAATCCGCCTTTTTCCGAACGCATTCTTCTCCCTTTTTCTATCGCATATCAGTTCGGAGAGGCATTCATTTTAAATAAAAATTAAGAAAATAATCGAAAAGTGGAAATAAAGGGCCTTAACGGGTATTTAATAGTGGGAAATGAAGTGTTTAACAGGTTAGGGATAATTAGGGTTAGGGATAATGTCCCAACAAAGCAGCACCTATTCATAAATATAATCATATACACTGAATATGTTGTTATCCATGCATACCGTTTTATAATATACTACAATACACTGAGGTGCAAATAATATCTGCCACTATTTGCACTACGTATAAATAATATCTAACTACTATTTACAATTAGTGCAAAGAAAATACTGCTATTTTCAATAGCAAACAGACTAATATGTGCATGATTCACTAAAAAGAACCTGTTCATAATAGTTGTTCATTCAGAATTTGGACTACACTGGTCATGCTGTTTGCTATATTTACCTGTAAATATAGCAAACTTTTTAAAAAATTATCTATATTTATGTAAAAAATAATCTTAGATCAAGTAAATTATGCGAAAAAATGATTGAATATTTACTTGATTGTTGTAGTTTGTTTGGCTTACTTACACTCTAAAAAATGCTGGGTTAAAAAAACAACCCAAGTTGGGTTGAAAATGGACAAACCCAGTGATTGGGTTAAATGTTTGCTTAAAACAACCCAATTGCTGGGTTTGTCCATTTTCAACCCAACTTGGGTTGTTTTTAACTCAGCATTTTTTAGTGTATATTCTTAAGTTCTGGCAACTTCCCGGAACACAAATAATGCATTTCAATTACAATTAAGTTTTACAATATACTCTAATATAATCTTTTTGAGTCAAACCAACAAGCACCACACATGAGTTAGATTACATTTTTTGGGAACAGGCATGTAATGAGAAACTCTCATTACCTCATGCCCCTCAAACTTATATATATGCTTTATTTGAGAGGATTCTGCTTGACAAAGTAAGGGGCAACTTTCTAGTTCAAGCTTCGACATTGTGCAAACTTTACAGAGTAAATTTACTGCTACTTCTATACTTTTCAAATAAACGCTTATATAAGAGCTAATTGAACACTTTGAGGTAGTTCATTTGCTCGTATTAACTCTCCTTTTCAGTCTCCTGCTGGAAGAAAACGGTAAAAGATAGGCCTCATTAACGCAAGGGAATTGTTTTTCATCAATCCTTTTCTGTTCCGTGCCTTTCGCCCTCAGACCGTCAGATAGAAGTGGAGTGCCTCAGAGCTGGAATGCATGGATAGATGAGCTGCGTTTCAAAAAATATTAGCCATGGCCAGAGCCTTAGGGTGTGACATATCATCTGTGTTAACACTTCTGAAATGGCTTCTTAGGGGACTTAGGGCACAGTGTAATTTACTCCAAGAATGATAATAGTAGGGAGTTAAAAGCAAGCACAGCAAACTAGTCAAACAGATCAATTTAGCTGTTGCATTCTCATGATCTTGACACTAATTGGCTTTGGAATATTACTCGAGGGTTTCAGCTGTCCATAACTTGTCTGAAAGGTTTTCCATATTATCTAACGCTATAGGGAACTGCCATCGTTAATAAACCACACATATGGGGATGTCTGACTTGTAAGATCTTATGAGAATTCTAGGATGATGCTTTAAAAGTTATACCATGAACACCAGAAGCAATAACAAATATAGGGGTTATTATATTAAGAGGTATTTATTAGGGTTTAAATGCTCTAGTACTTTTAATAACCAAAACAATGTCCAAAATTATTTGTATGCGTCTATATTGCAGTCTATATTGTAGAATGGAGTAAATGTGTGAATATTACATGTTTTGGTATAAGGGTATAAACAGAATATACTTTTCAAAACTAAAACAAACAAGTTTGGGATTGGTAATATTTTTTTTATTTGATCAAAATACAAAAATACAATATAAAACAAAAATATTGTGAAAAATTATTACAATTTAAAGCCATTACTCCAGTCTTCAGTGTCACATGATCCTACAGAAATCATTCTAATATGATGATTTGAGGCTTGAGAAATATTAATGTTGTAAACAGTTGTGCTGCAGTGCTTTTTTGGTTAATAGAAAGTAAAAAAAAACAGCATTTATTTGAAAAAAAAGAGAATTTATCAATTTAAAGGATTAATTCACTTCAAAATGAACATTTCCTGATCATTTACTCGCCCCATCTCTTCCAAGACGTTCATGTCTTTCTTTCTTCAGTCGTTTTTTGAGGAAAACATTCCAGGATTTTTCTCCACATAATGGACTTCAATGGGAACCAACGGTTGAAGGTCCAAATCAATGCAGTTTCAGAGGAAGGGCTTCAGAGGCTCTGATGATCCCAGAGGAATAGGCTCTTATCTAGACAAACCATCCGCCATTTTCTAAAAAATAAACATTTATAACCTCAAATGCTCGACTTCGGTGTTGTGCTTCTTCACGGAGTATGATGTCATCACGTCGGAAAGGTCACGTGACATAGGTGGATGTGCCGACCCAGTGCTGAAAAACTCTCATGTTCTCCTTCAACTTTAAAATCGTCCGACATCGTTGTTTTACCTTTATTTTTGTAAAGGGCGTTTGATTTAGTCTTTGCACGTTCGTTTTAACACTGGGTCGGCACTTCCACCTACGTCATGTGACCTTTCCCACGTGATGACATCATACGCCGTGAAGAAGCACAACACCGAAGTCGAGCATTTGAGGTTAAAAAGTATATAAATGTTCAACAATAACCCGTTGGTTGCCATTGAAGTCCATTATGTGGAGAAAAATCCTGGAATGTTTTCCTCAAAAAACGTCATTTCTTTTCCACTGAAGAAAGAAAGACATGAACATCTTGGATGAATTTAATTTTGAAGTGAACTAATCCTTTAAGTCGTGCTTGCTGAATAATTTCTTTCAAAGCAACAACAATAACAAAAATTTGAATGCTAGTGTACTGCATAAATAAAGAAATGTGTGTTGCAGGCCTAGACTGACTGGATTATGAGAAAACACCATGAAGCAATTCTGCGTTAATCGTAAATGTGGTCGATCATTCAAAGGTTAGCATGGCAACTTTGCTCTGCCCACAATGAGTCTGGTGGCTTTTAGTGGATGTCTTAATGGCAAATTAACACAGTGCAGATGTCGATTGGATTTAGATTTACCTTTTATGAACAGAACTGCTGCTGCCACAGGCTTAGACACTGCATACAAAGTCAGTACAGTTTTGTTATAAGTGAAAGTGATATTTCACAAATTTAAAAGATTGTGACATCATAAAACAGATCACAGTAAAATGCAATTAAAATGGCATTTATGGTTATTTGAAGATACTTTAAGCATCAGGCTGATGTTTCTCTGGCTAGAAGAACCATCACTGTTGATTTATGTGAGTGTGTCCAAGTCCAAACAGAACTGTGTTGTAATTGTAATTTAATTGCTTTGGTTATCCCTTACAATCAATCAGAGGGAACATGTATTTCCGGCACTTATGCTTTCTTTCCAGCTGGCTGATGATAATTCATTAGTTCTGCTGGCCTTTTGGGGTATTATTTACCGGTGAAATTGTTATGAGAGAACGGCAAGAATGGCCATATTAACTGCTACTGGATGGAAAGGCTCCTGCAGAACTGAAGGAAAACATTTGACTTCCTGCCCCCTCACCATGTGGAACAATGTCCAAACCTGCTGTTCATTCTTTCCTGGGTAATGCGGTCTCCACAGCACCCTTTTCTCCCCCTCATGGATTTCCCTGATTTTTTCCAATCTAACAGTGTTCCCTTAAATCTACCATCTCCTTTATGTTTTCCCAGTAAGCCAGTGGGTTATGTGTTAGTGGAAACTTCGCTCCCTGTCTGACTCTGGGGCTCCCGGTTTGTTTCTGGGGCCTCCCTCTTTTCGTCCTCCTCTGATGTGCAGTTTTGTTCAAATCTCTATATTGACGGAGGCTTAAAACCACAGAGTAATCTCCCTAAAACAGCCAGCTAAGAGTTTCAGTAAACCTCAGGATCACCTGGTATTTGGCAAGATGAGCTGCAAAAATGTGAACAAGCTTAAGAAATGAAAGAAGTCAAAGTCAGTTCTGTCATTATTTTCTCACCTTCATGTCACATTTGTATGACTTTCTTTTGTCTGTGGGACACAAAACTTTTAAAAATTAAGAATGGGGACTAGGGTTGTCAAGCATGAATTAGATTTTCTTTTGAGTCAGATCTTTTCAATGAGTCAGTTGATCTAAATGGTTCATGAATCTGAATGATCTGATTCTAGTTAAGCACACCGACTATGAGCCTGTAAAAAAATGACAGTGTGTTTTACTGTTTCAGTCTTTCTACTTAGAGATTTCATTTTTAATTCAGTGTGTGTTGCTACCAAGCGGCAACCTCTTCCAGTTTCTCTTGAAGCCAATATGGAAGTGACTTAAACTGCAATTCATCGACTGGCCGTTAGGGAGCAGAATCTCATTGAGCCCCATGTTAAAACGCCCAAATTTACAGCAGAAAAAAACATGTTTACAGCCTGGTACAAATTGTGGTTTTGGTCTATACGGCTAATTTTGCCCTTCATGATAACTGTGAGGGGGTGAATGTTTTTATAACTCATTGGTTTAAATTATATTAAGCCTTAAAGTTCTGCATAATTAAGGGCGTGGCCACTTTGAGTGACAGGTGGATTGCCGTTTGTCTGCTGTCTGTTAGTCATCACGTCACCTCAGCTCCGCCCACGTCCCGCCTCTTTGTCCATTTTCTGTTATCCGGAGGTGATGCGCAGTGACGCACTGCTAAGATGGCAACGGCTGGCTTTAGGCTTCAAAAATGCTCTTCAGAAACCTACGGGTGACGTCACGGACACTTCGCCATATTTTTTTTACAGTCTATGGTTACTACACATAATTATTATTTTTTTTATTTAATAGTAAAAGTGAAATTTCATTTCTAAGTGAAACTTGTTTTAAAGTCAATCTAACACTCATTTTTGTTTCAGAGAGGGGAAGATTGTCAGTGAATAGTGACTTATTTCAGTCTGTTACTTTTTGGTGAACAAAAATCTTTTATCTTTAAACAGAAATTTCCGTAATTTATGAGACAACGGCTGCATCCAAAATCACATACTCTCTTGAGTAGGTACTTATTTTGAGTAAGTAATTACTTCACAACCACTAAAAAAGTATGTTCTATATAGTTTGAATGTGTGTAATGTATTCTGGACGTACTACATTCGGCATGTTGTTCATAAATCCTCTCCCGTGGCCACATGGGATAGGCAGATTCTTGCCGGAAAAAGTGCAATAGGCATTCATTAGTAGTGGGCTTAATAGCAGCATGTTGAAATGATGTGCCAAATTGCGTTTTTTATTACAATGATAAAATTGTACAGAATGTGCGTTTTATTTAGGCTATTTACTTATTCTCCTGTTCGTCCCGGAGACTGAGTTCACTGCTCATATTCTGGGGATACAATATTCATAGCCAATAGGCTATACTAGTAGGGACTTTAGCCTTTAAATATCTTTGCTGCATTGGATCAGTATCCTTTCTAGAACAGGCAAGAGCTTTCTAGCCTCGCGGCTCGCGTCAGCAGCGCCTTGCATCGCCCATAGACCTTAAAACAATCAGCGGATGGCGGGCGGGTGCTTTGAAAATTGGTCAAAAAACGTTGGTGCGAATGGATGGCGGACGGATGATGAGTTTTGTGATGCGGTTGCGGATGAAATAATAGCCCATCTGCGAATCTCTAGTATACTGTGAATTATTTTGTCACATACTGTTTTTCACCTACTATATAGTTGTCCAAATGAAGTCCTTAGCAATGCATATTACTACTAATAATACATTTTTGATATGAAAATTTAACAAATATCTTCATGGAACATGATCTTTGTGGCGAGGGGGGCGTGGTTTAGCGAGGTCTGTGACGGGAGAGAGAGTCAGAGGACGAGTGGCACGTAAGTGAATCAAGGCCAGATGAGAAACACCTGTCTCTTGTTTGAGTGATTGGCGTGGAGAGACAGGATAAAAGGTAACCAGGAAATGAGGACTGGGGAGAGAGGAGCAGAGCACAGCCAGAGACTCATACCAGGGGAGGAAAAGTATGCAGAGAGGAACTGCGAGGAGAAACCGACGAGTATTGAGAAACCATTGAAGATCACTGAGAACCTCCAAATAAAAACCTGTTCGAGTCTCTAACCAGCCGACCCCCTTGTCTTCTTCCTTATCCATACGAACTTTGTTAAAATCTTAATATCCTAATGATTTTTGGCATAAAAGAAAAATGTATAATTTTGACCCATACAATGTATTGTTGGCTATTGCCACAGACACACCCGTGAGACGCAGGACTGGGTTTGTGCTGCAGGGTCACATATATCCATATAACAAATTATTCTGGGTGTCATACAAATTTTGTGAAATTTTTCAAAAATGCTGGCAGTAGCTGGCAACTTTTTTTTTTTTTAAACGCTGGCGGGGGAACAGTTAATACACAGGAACCCAATGCATAGACCCCAATGTCATCTGATGTAAAAGAATGCTTATAAACTCCCAGTGGTGACAACATTGTTTCTTACTTCAGTTCTAGGACCAAAAGGCCTCCGTCTGATCAAAGTCACAGATGTATCTCTGCTGGTGGAGTGGGAGTCTGTAAAAGGAGCCGAGTACTACATCCTGTCCTACCATCCGAAGGGAGACGAGGGAGCCATTAAAGAGGTCCAGGTGGAAAACACGAAAAACTCCTACCTAATCACAGGCCTCAGACCCGGAGTCACGTACATAGTGCAGGTGTACGCTGTCATCCGGGGCATTAACAGTGAATCCGATGAGATAGTGGCTACAACCGGTAAGAATAATTGCTTCAAATGCTACAGATATACTTGCAATCATGCAGTATTAGGGTTCTCTATTTATGTGTTTACAGCTTAAAATAGATTTTATGTGTCCAATGCTTTTGCAAACAAAAGAAATGCCAGATGTAACTAAGCTCAATGAATAGCCAGCCAAGAACACATTTTCATGGAAATGAATGTTTCCCCACGATGGGATGCAGCAGTTTGATGTGGTCAGACTCCCATGAGAAAATGCTGATCATCTGGATGTGATGACAAAGACGAATGGTCAGCATGGGACATTGTCAGTCACTGGTTAACAAAGAGTTTGAGTGTCTGAAAGCATTTCCTTCACAGAGATGAGAAGGGCCAGCTCAGTCTGAAGTGGTAGAATACTTGGCTGTAACTCATTTCCATCATCCGGTGGCAGAATGTCGAGGACGGATGCTTGTAAGAGGAGTACCGGAGACATCCAATCAGAAATGGCAATGGATTTGCATTAATTTGCATCAATTGTAACCTAAAAGTTTTACTGCAGAATCACTGTAAAATTAAGGGGGGGAGATCTCCACTGATTAATTGATCAAAATTAATGCAATTGATCAAATCAATATTTGCAGAGAAGAAAATAAAGCATAACATTATGACATTATGACATTATATATTGTGTTGGTCCCCATTTTGCTGCCAAAACAGCCCTGACCCGTCGAGGCATGGCCTCCACTAGACCCCTGAAGGTGTGCTGTGGTATCTGACACCAAGATGTTAGCAGCAGATCTTTTAAGTCCTGTAAGTTGCGAGGTGGGGCCTCCATGGATCGGACTTGTTTGTTCAGCACATCCCACAGATCCTCGATTGGATTGAGATCTGGGGAATTTGGAGGCCAAGTCAACACCTCAAACTCGTTGTTGTGCTCCTCAAACCATTCCTGAACCATTTGTGCTTTGTGGCAGGAGCATTATCCTGCTGGAAGAGCCACAGCCACCAGGGAATACCGTTTCCATGAAAGGCTGTACATGGTCTCAACAATGCTTAGGTAGGTGGTACATGTCAAAGTAACATCCACGTGGATGGCAGGACCCAAGGTTTCCCAGCAGAACATTGCCCAAAGCATCACACTGCCTCCGCCGGCTTGCCTTCTTCCCATAGTACATCCTGGTGCCATGTGTTCCCCAGGTAAGCCATGCACACGCACCCGGCCATCCACGTGATGTAAAAGAACATGTGATTCATCAGACCAGGCCACCTTCTACCATTGCTCCGTGGTCCAGTTCTGATGCTCACGTGCCACTGTTGGTGCTTTCGGCGGTGGACAGGGGTCAGCATGGACACCCTGACTGATCAGCGGCTATGCAGCCCCATACGCAACAAACTGAGATGCACTGTGTATTCTGACACCTTTCTATCAGAACCAGCATTAACTTCTGGACGTGCATCAATGAGCCTTGGCCGCCCATGACCCTGTCTCCGGTTCTCCACTGTTCCTTCCTTGGAGCACTTTTGATAGATCCTGACCACTGCAGACCGGGAACACCCCACAAGAGCTGCAGTTTTGGAGATGCTCTGACCCAGTCGTCTAGCCATCACAATTTGGCCCTTGTCAAACTCGCTCAAATCCTTACGCTTGCCCATTTTTCCTGCTTCTAACACATCAACTTTGAGGACAAAATGTTCACTTGCTGCCTAATATATCCCACCCACTAACATGGGTGTATTGTGTATGTATTATATACAGTTTTATTAACATTTAATAACATATTCATTTAATAACACTAATTTTAGTAACCCCCCCATTGTTATGATTTCTCTTAAGAAAAAAGTATTCATGGATGACAAATACATTCAGAGAATAGGGTAATTATACAATGCCACTGGTAAACATAATGTTTGCTTTTGCATGATTCACACTGAGTGTAAAGTGTAAAGTTAAAGGCCACTGTCATATTGCACAGTGAAACATAAAAAAAATCACTTTAAGCTGTTTACTGTACATAAAAGATATTGCTTTTCTCTTCAGAGGTGTCTGGTATTGAAGGAATAAAGGTGCTGGGCCAGACAGAGGACTCCATCCAGGTGGACTGGAAGAATCCTGCGATCGCTGTAGAGTACTTCAAATTGACCCATTCTAGCCCTGATGGTCAGGGAGGACAGGAGAACGTGGCTATGAGTCAGGAGGCCAGAACCATGCACACCATCGTGGGTCAGTCCGCTGTAATGCATCCATCTGCTGTCATGCTGAGCTTCAGACATGTTGAATTCAGTGGCTGTGTACTGAGAACAGCATGAATGTGTTTTTCAGGCCTCAATCCAGGAACAGAATATCAGATTGGTGTACAAGCGATCAAAGGTGAAACTGAAGGCAAGCCATCGTATGCCACAGGGGTCACAGGTCAGTAATATGCCTCGGTAGCAATGCATTAAGTGGAAAATAAAATGTATGAGATGCCAGATGTTTTTCTATCATAGACTTTCCATTGGCTTCTATAACACTTTTAAGTTGAACTAATGATATTTTCTGTCCCCTTCACCCAAGACAGAAACCTTTTTTTAATTTTTTTATTATACAACATTAATATTTAATATGTTTATTAACCCGCTTCGTTGTGTCACATTGTACGTGTTTTCACATTTTATTATTCTTGTGGGTACATTTATTGCCCACATTGAAGGTGAAACCTGACCTACGTCTGTATATAAATTACAACTTTAAGAAATGAAAGAAATGAAGGAAGTGAAAAATAAGAGGCAAATAGATGCAGAAATCAGATTATTGTTCTGATGTTGATGCTAGAGATAGAAATCCTTACCACAACAATCTTTTAATGGAGGGAGTCCTTTAATGCTTTCATACTTTACTCTCAGAAAATATTTTCTTCTGAAAGGGTTCAGTGTCCAATGGTAGTTAAAATCTTTACAACCCAGTGCGCGAGACAGATATTTTCCTTGTCACCATAAATCAATTAAATTGCTTCCTTGACTAAAAAAACAACAAATCCATTTTATTATTTTACACAGGGCTATTGAAATGTGGCAGTTCAAACATTTCTTGCTCTGAAAAAATACACATGTCCAAAACCAACAAATATTCGTGAAGAACCCTAGAGGCATCGGTTTCTGTATTATTATAGGTATCTTAGTGGTTGGAGCTGCAGATATTTAAAAGGTAGCGCTCCAGTGTGCTTTACAGCTGATAGTCTGCCAACAATGAGATCTTTATACTAACTAAACCTGTCAAATGAAGTGGAAATAAATTAGTATTGTGGTCTGTAAATCCCCATTAGAAGTGTGCAATGATGTCTAATGAAAAGAAGTCTTTTAAAAATGTGATTTGTGTATGTCTGTGCCTTTTGGAAATATTGCTCATATAATAGCCCCCCTATTAAAATGTCAATTAGCCATAGCCCTTAAATCATTAAAAAGCATTTTTCATGTTTTAGGATTCAATGCTAAATGCTTGGACTAATATTTAAGAGCTGTAATATTCAGTTTAATATTTATGTGACAGTGCTTTTGGCCCAGTAATAAGATCATCCCTTCAGAGTTATGGCTAAAGACACAAAATTATGGTTGCAAAGAAAACTTATCATACATAACCACAGTTACGTCCATGACTTTAATATGTCAAATGTGGGGCAGGGTAATGCTACATTCTGCATCCAACATCTAGGTCTTTGAATTATTGCTGTAAGCATAAATATAGTTTACTGTGTCAGGCTGTTTACTTTTGGGAATTCAGCTCTTAGCCAATGGGGCCTGAGATAGATAAATTATCTGTACTAATCGACTCTGACGATTAGAGTTTGCCAAGCCTCATAGTCAGCTGATCGATTCGAAGGATGTGTGTAGGGCTGTTTTGTCTGAGGAAGTGTGGTGATAATTGACAGTATATAAATAAAGCAAAATATGAAGTCAGATAGTGGTCAAATAAGAGATACAGGCACACATGTACCACATAAGCCGTAAGTGTTCGTGTTAAAGCTGTCCACGAGGGTATTCAAATAAAGTTTCAAGAGGTCCAGTCTTTTTATTTCCTTCCCAGTGGAGGTTCCTCAGGGCCAACGGCCAGGCGAATACCTTGGTCCAAAGCGGGCCAGCTCGAGCTAGAGGAGTGGTTACGAACAAAGGCGAGGTTTATCTGAGTTTGGAGACGGCAGCGCCGCGGATGATTTCATACACCAGCTAACATCAGCATTAAAGACTTTTACAATCATTTCAGCTCAAAACTCACTTTCTGAATGGAATGGAGAATGAAAGTGAAATGTGACAACATGCCCCATAGGTGGGTACATTGTAACATGACCAAATTACAGCTTTATATAATCTGATATAAAAATATAAAAAAATATCCAAGAAAAACTTAAATATTTTGTCAATAAAATATAATTATTAACTTTTTCAAATAAAATATAGTATAATAAAAGTATAGAATATAATATCATAGTTCTAATAGGGTCTCAGTGTGACAACATGCCCCGCCTGCTCCACTGGGATTTACCCCGGCTCGTGTCTCCTGCTGTCAGATGGTCCGATTGGAACAAAGCCAGGGTCCGGTCTATTTAGGTGTTGGTTTAATTAATTGGGATAATTCACCTGAAAATGAAAATTACGTCATCATTTTCTCACCTTCATGTTATTACACACCTGTTAATAAGCACATAAGATATTATGTGAAATGTGTAAAATGTGTTTTGTTTCCAATGTTTCCAATGACATTCATTGTATGGAAACAAACAGTTGAAACTCTTTAAAGTATCTTTTGCTTTTCACAGAAGAAAGAACTTCATGCAGGGTTGGAACAACATGAAAGTGAGTAGATAGAATGCTAATTTTTGGGTGAACTATCACTTTAAAAGAGCTTCAACCTGAAGCACACTGCTTCTTCAGGCTATTTGATCCCTGTCAGGTAGCTAACACCTGACCTCACATTAGTCCTACAGCGCTAATCCCTTCCAAACAGAGAATTTATTTACACAGTCAGAGCGTTGCCAAGAAAGTCGCTAGTCACTTTAGCTCTGTGTTGGATTTTTAAACGAGTATCATTGAGAATCATTGGCTCAGAATGATTGTATATTGGTAGTAAGGGGCTTCTAGAAGAAATAGTTTGGGTGTTATCCGGAGTATTGAAAGGGGGCGATGGTGTAACACAAAGTATCCCCAGCTAGAAAAAACAAATGTGGCCCATTCACGCATTAGCCGGACCGTAAACAAACCTGTCGCTACTACAACTATAAAAGTAAAAGCTACTGAGCAAATACAAATGGCAGTGCTTTGAATAATATTACTGCATGAAACAAAAAGGAAAATGACCCTTTTCACATTCAAAAATTTGACTCCTTGATATCCATGAAATAAACACGTTTTAAACCACCAGATAGAAATGTGTCTTAGATACACTATACGGGGGAAAAATAGGCGCCAAAAGTGCCACAAAAAAAAGAAATGGGTTTTAATTTTGTCATGCCCTCCTTTTACAGTATCAGCATTTCCATCTATCTTGTGGATGTCCTGGGAACTGAGATTCACTTAAAGCAGGAACTGAATTGCTACATCAAAAAGAATCATTCTTCACACAGAATCTGAACCATAATAATGTCAGCATCACTTGGCCAATGAGTATAGTTTGGTGAAAGGCAGATAAATAGTTGGTGCAGCTCTTCACATGCAGTTACCACATGGGCGGTGTTTAATTTCATTTTTAGCTCCTTATATCTGACTGTGCCTTTAAATTGAAGGTAGTACCACATCCTTTGAGTCTGTTCCTGACAGCCATTAGATGGGCCTCCAGTAGACGGTATTTCCCCTCTGCTCAGCAACTTATGAATTACAGCACCAGATACTCCCTCACATAGTCTCACCAAACTGTAGGAGCAGGAAATGGTTTTTCAATGCTTCTTCATGGACATGGCATATTTTGTGCATGTGCATCACAGCGAAACCAGAGTGTATATTGTTCTTCTTGTTATCCAATGCAATGTAGGGCGACCATACTCTTTAATATAGGATTCCTTATGTTTTACAACTGAAGCATTCAGACTGACCTGAGGATGAACAGGGAAATTTATAGATCTGATCTTTACGAGGCTTTCTTTTAGCATCAATGACTTGAACAGCAAAGTTTTTTCAATTCCTGGGAACCATAAACAAAAAACTTTTAAATTAAATGAAAAGACTGCCTCTATAAAAAGAATAAAATTGCTCAATAGGGGATGTTTCTACTGCAATTGAAGACATTCAATCAGCGGCAGACTTTTGTTCTACCCTGAAATCAACGTGTCCTCACCTCCTCCATAACAATCAGGTGTAGTTCTGCCACCGCAAGGGAGTTTAATGCATCATTTGTTCAGTGGAAAGAATCATTGGATTGGACTGCTTCAAAGAACTTAATGTCCTAGGGTAAGCAAGACCTCAAATCTTGATCAGCACTACTTTAAAGCTTTATTTACCAAGAAGGGCTTTCAAAATCATTCAAACAAACAGTTTAGGTGTTTGTTTTTCTCTCTTTGAACTTCAGAAAAGTTTATCTATTTAAAGCCATTACCTAAAACAATTAGCATAGTGTACCTACGGCATATAGTTACAAATTGGATAATTTGAAAGCTATATTTTGTTAATTCTATTACATAACACACCAGTTCATAAAAGCATGCTAAAGAGTTCCTTGTGTCTTTCGTACCCCGAGCTCTATACTTAAAATATATTCATCACAGTCTGAGCTTATATTAAAACTTATTAGGGTGTTGAAATAAATGCACTCACAAGTGACTGAATAATCGTTTCTGTGCATCTTTTTGCATCGCAATGTATCTACAATGCACATTTCGAAAGAGACATTAATTCTGTCCTGATTGTCATGATGGATAGTTTTCCATGATATAAAAGTGCTTCCAACTTATTTGTTCTCCCCTGCTGTACCTTGGCCTGAAAGCCAGAAAAATTTGGGACGAATATTTTCAAATCTGACTATACTTCAATGGTCAGAGACAGGAATAGAGACACGTTTGGCTCAATCTGTCTGACCGCATGCTGTTTGATAAAGCACATATGTGTATAATAAATAACACAGAAAAGAGCTGCTTGGCACATGTCGTGTCAGCATAACGTGGTTTGTGTAATGAGATATTGACTAGGCGATTGCAGTATAATGAAGTTTTCACAAATGCGTTTAGCCTTGGCATTGTCTTCTGTCCAGTGTAAGGCGCTGTTGTTTTGTATTCTGGTCCATGTCTCAAACCCAGACGAGTCAAAAATGATAAGCCCACCTTGGCAATCAGAGAGCATAAAATGAGAGCTGTGGATTCTAGCAATCTTGGAAGGCATCGGGAATCAGTTTCCATGATGCGGATAGCATGGTGACATTCGACTAACCCTGCGGCAGTCACAGACCGGTAGCCTAAATGATGATTGCTTTTCCTTGTCTCCTCACTTCCTCCATTGCATTGCATGGGTACTCTCTTAGTTCCAGTGGAAATGCTCACAAATGCATATGCCTATATGACCCCGCGCACATCCTCAGCTCTTCAGGTCTTGATAATTGAGAATCCATACGCCTGGTGAAGTATAACAATCTTAACAGCATCTTGTTCCTGCAGTTTCTTTCACTTGCATACAAAATACTACAAGTTTGCCATCTATTAATGATTTCAGAAAGAATCAGTTCACTGTAAAAATGTTTTGTCAGGTAACTTAAAATCTATGTGATATGGGAGTGTGGGAAGTAAATGTATCATGTTTAAAGTAAATTTATCAAAAAAGTAAATGTAGCATGTTTTATAAATGTTTAAAGGGGTCTTGGGCTTTTTCATGTTTATCTGCCAATGGGTCCATAAAAATCAACTTAATTCAAATGCAAGTATTTTCATACCCAATGACAGATATGTTCTTGTTTTAAGCATGAACTCACTTAATGTTGTTCAGTTTCTCAGAAAACAAGGCTTTTTGCATGTCTTTAAATGTGTTTAAATTTAAGGATGTTTTGAATTTGTGCTGGAAAACAAAAATCTTGAGGAACATATTAATTTTTTGCAGTGCATGAAATTTCATTTTGCATGTACGGCCTTATGAAATCTGTTTTATTTGTTTTATAGTTTATTCTGTTTTAGTTTTTCTGGACTCTGCTTTAATGGTCAGATTAAATGTGACTGACTCTCGTTCATCTTCTGAACACAAATGAAGATATTTGTAATGAAATGGAAAGATTTCTGTCCCTCCATTGACAGTCTAAGCAACTTCCACTGACGCTTCAGAAAGTTCATAAAGAGAAACTGATCCATACGGATCGAGCGGATTATGCCAAGAGACTCGATGGCTTTATATGATGAAGGAAAGTCTGACGTGTTTGAGCGACATTAGGGCGAGGAAATGACCAAAGGATTCTCAGTTTTGGGTGAACTGGCCCTTTAAGTGTTCGGACCTACTTTTGATTTATTCATGCAAAATTTGACAAATTCCGTGTCATTCTGCATTATACAGTAAATTACATTTTTATGAATGGATTCTGCAGAAAACGTGGACAGAAAGGCATCGCAGAAATCATAGGGTGCTAATTTAATGCCATGATACTGAATTTAAGACTTTCTGATCCAAAAAGACATTTTTAAGGCCTTAAATTGTGGAAGGTCAAATTAGACTTTTTAAGACCCACAGAAACCCTGTTAAAGGGGTCATATTATGCTTTTTCACTTCAACTTTAGTTAGTGTGTAATGTTGCTGTTTGAGCATAGAAAGATCTGTAACGTTACAAAGCTCAAAGTCCTCTCCAAAGGGAGATATTTTATTTAACAGAGTTCACTTTCCAAGAACTACAACGAACGAGTCGTTTGGAATACAATGCATTTTTTCCAGACTTTGTGAAGTCATTATGTTACCCATTTAAATAATCGGCTACCACGGAATACGCAAAAACGTGTGCGAGGCCTGGTCGAGCTGTGTTAGAGAAGACAGTGTTGTTGCTATATCAGAGAGTCGCTGTTTTCTAAAACTCACTAGTTTGACCTTCCTAAGGCTGACAAACTTAGAGTGGATGAAATTGAACATTATAATCCCAACGTTTATCTGTGTGCTGCACATTTTACGGAGAACAGCTTCCAGAACCAAGTCAAGTCAAGTCACTTTTATTTATATAGCACTTTTTACAATGCCGATTGTTTCAAAGCAGCTTCACAGTGTTAACCAGCACAATGCAGGCTACGCACTAAAGCTTCTCCTGAAATGAAGCCGTTCCCACTTCTCATCTGTTTTTTGTGGATCACAACTTGTAAGGATGTCTTATTATTTGTAGTTGAGTTTTCTATTAACCGTTCCAATGATAAGCTTTATGTTGTTTCTATGATGTAAACAAAGGGCAAAGCTTTGCCTGCGCTCACCTGCAAGCCGACATTAGTGTGGATTTAGTGTTTACTTCTGTTAGCTCTCGCTTTTGTGAGGTTGTTCACCACTGCTTGGGAAAATTAACCTTGGTTTTGTGATTGATTACTATTTTTATTACCATAGTTTTCCAAAAAATATCATGATTAAATGGTGTATAACAACGTATCATGATATGAAAAATACTAAAAGAATTCAAATGTATACAAAACTTACAAAAAACAAACAAACATACCACTCTGAAATGTCCTATGAAATCCGTGCTTGCAAAGTCTGTGCATGAAACATTCTGAATCAGACTTGAACTGGTTTGAAATTGACACTATCCTTAATATTTACTATTTGAGTAGAGCTTGTGGTTATAGTAAGGGGCGTGACGTTTCCCGAACACATGCTAAGCGGTGCCAATCACAGCACACTGGGTCAGCTAACCAATCACAGCACATTTCATATTTCAGAAGGAGGGGCTTCATCGAAACTGGAACTAAGCGGCATGTTCGGGACAGACTAGGGAGAGAGGAGCTGTAAAATATGTGATTTTTGACACATATTCTAGTACACCCCAAAAACAAAATCAAGACTTCGTAAAAGGGCATAATACGTCCCCTTTAAAACATTATTAATTGAAATATTTTAAATATTAAATCATTTAATAATAAAATAAAATGTATATAACAAAAAATACAGAGAATTCCAATGAAATATCATCATATGCAATTTTGCGTAAATAGCGCATTTACCTATAAATATGTAAATATTATCATTTTTATTTAAAAAACTTTTATTGTGTGCAAGGATTTAAAAATTTATTTAAATGGCTTAAATATTTTTGCTGGACAAAATGTGGTTACACTTTACTTTAAGGTGTCATTGTTTCAGTGTAATTATATATTTAAGTACTGAGTAATATTAATTAACAACATGTACTTACAGTGCATCCGGAAAGCATTCACAGCGCTTCACTTTTTCCACATTTTGTTATGTTACAGCCTTATTCCAAAATGGATTAAATTCATTATTATTCTACAAACAATACCCCATAATGAAATTTTTGCAAATTTATTAAAAATAAAAAACGAAAAAAATCACATGTACACAAGTATTCACAACTTTGTTGAAGCACCTTTGGCACCAATTACAGCCTCAAGTCTTTTTGAGTATGATTCTACAAGCTTGGCACACATTATTGGGCAGTTTCTCAGTCTCCCAGTTCCTGCCGCTGAAAAACACCCCCACAGCATGATGCTGCCACCACCATGCTACACTCTAGGGATGGTATTGGCCAGGTGATGAGCGGTGCCTGGTTACCTCCATTCAGGCCAAAGAGTTCAGTCTTTGTTTCATCAGACCAGAATATTTTGTTTCTCATGGTCTGAGAGTCCTTCAGGTGCCTTTTGGCAAACTCCAAACAAACTTCTTTCCCGTTGTCATTATGGGGTATTGTTTGTAGATTCTTGAGGAAAATAATGAATTTAATCCATTCTGTAATAAGGCTGTAACATAATAAAATGTGGAAAAAGTGAAGCGCTATGAATATGGATGCACTGTACTATAGGGTTAGGGTAGGATTAGGGTTTGGTTGAGTTTGATGTAATTATGCATAATTTACTGTTATTACTATGGTAAGTACATGTAACATGTGTAACAAGGACACTGTAAAATAAAGTGTTACCGAAAATACTTTCTCTTTTATTTGTGCAACAAGTGTTGTATTTTTTATCTGAATGCCTTGACTTATCTTATCCAACAGACATTGATGCCCCAACCAATCTGGCAACCAGGGAAGTGACGGAGAACTCCGCAACTGTGACGTGGGATAGGGTTCGTGCTGAGATCGATGGCTACATGCTGACTTACAGCTCTGCAGAGGGCACCAGCCGAGAAATTAAAGTGGGAGCGGACGCTACGTCTTATCAGCTGACCTCTCTGAAGCCAGGAGTCCTGTACACAGTTTTCCTCTGGGCCTATAAGGGCTCTCGTTCCAGTAGGAAGAGCATGACTGAGGCTGAGACAGGTAAGCTGTTCACCTTCTGGGTGAGGATGTGGGGCTTTGCCCTCTCTGTTTTTATTTTCTCATATCAAGCGTTCCCTCAAGGGATCTTGTCACTAGGCTTTGATCTTTAGTTTCTCAATGAATGGAAGAGTGGCATTCTCGTTCTCAGATGTTCATTGTTTTCATGTGCATCTAAGCCGTCATTTCCTTACTTGGTTTTATTTTTTTGACAGAGATTTTGTCTCTACAACAAGGCTTTTGCATGCATTCCTAGCAGAAAACATTTACATTTGTGCATTTGGCAGACGCACGATACGTGTTTTATCTTAAGGAATCAGTGTTGCAAGCAGCAGCAATCTACCAGTTTTCAACAACATATCATATCGTGGAGCCTTAATGTTCCAGTATTTTCCATAAGATAAAGCATCATCATTTTTTCAGATCTTGTAATCTGCTAAGCCTGTAATAATAAGACTCCTTCACAGCAATTCAAGTTTAAAAGAGAGAACAAGAAAGTTATTTCTCCAGTGGGTGCAGCTGTAGACGGCAAACCAGATGGTCTAAGTGCATTAGCAGCTGACAGTCAGAGTCAGGAAACACAACCCAAACAGAAGCACTTGGATATATAACAAATGTACCCATGCATATCCTCTGTTGGGTTTCCATAACCATTTATCACTGTTCACATTACAGCATCTAAAGAGCATTAGAAGAAATCTGTGCACTATAGTGTGAGCCTCATTGTGTATTTCTGATCACATAGTGTTTTTTTTTAAACTGATACAGCCATTAGCAAACTGCATGAATAATGGAAGAGCTACAGTGGAATATTTGAGGTTTTGCTTACAGGAGTTTAAATCATTTTGAAGTAAATCATGATACTTATAGTAGTGTAAGGGTGGGCACCTACAGTGGTTCAGGTTGCAGGGTTGCCGAAAGACTAAAGAAACGTTATGAGCAAGATGGTAGAAAACTGTACATTTCTCGTCTATATCCACCCACTGTACTTATACCAATGACGGAAATAAGTGCAGTTACAATAGCTAAATATGTGGGAGAGCGTTGCTATACTGTGACTATATTGTATTGCAATAGGAAGCACTTCGAGGTCAATACCAAATCAAAACTAGTTAGCAATCATTTATAATTGAAAGAATTTAATGACAAAATCTGGTTATGGTTACACTTAAAGTAGTTACAAAATAGATGTATGAGATGATAAAAACTTATACCATTAATCGTACCCAGCATGAATAGAATGTTACCTGAGGGATAGAAAGAGAGAGAGAAGGAGAGAGAGAGCAAAAGAGACAGAGAAGAAGAGAGCAAAGAAGAGAAGAGCCGAAGAGAAGGCCCCCAAGAAGAGAGAGAGACAGAGAATAGAAGAAGAGAGCAGAGAATCAAAAGCCCCAGAGAGCAAGTTACAACCTTCTTTTATACTTCCTTGACCATGTAACTCAAACCCTATTGTGAGTCATTCAAACTGACCAATCAGACCAAACTTCCCCCACTGTACTTAAGGGGTGACACACCTTTGGCCTACAGGCCTTCAGAATCTCTTTGTCTTTAGGAATTCCAAATGGCCCTACTGATAAGAGAGATGGGGGTTGAAAACAGTAAAGCAGTATGTCTTTGTTCAATTGCAAATATCAAATATCTTTGATTATATTCAATCCTACAGTAGTTGGTGCCTGAACATACAAATGACAGTGTTTCATAATGTTTGCTATTGACTTAATTAGCTTCAGACATTTTAATATGTAATGTAGTACTGCAGATTTTATGTTAATATTTCATCATCAGCATCTCTGTTGATTGCACAATAATTTACCCATCACATGTTTGCTATGTGCAAATGTTAATTCACACTGTCTGAGCATGATGTTTTATCTACCCTTCATATTTTGTGTTTGCATTTATGCTTGACTTTAATGTGTAAATCTTCAGTTTAAATGCAAAGTATCAATCTCTAATTTGAGGGTGTCAAATAATAGCTTTTTATTGTCATTGTTCAGGTACGATTAGTTCACGTTTTAATAATGTGAATTGGAGGTTACTGAAATTACAACAAAAAATAACAAGTTATAAATATTAGATATGTGACCCTGGAGCACAAAACCAGTTTTTTTTTTAATTTGAGATGTATAGATCATCTGAGAGCTGAATCAATAATCTTTCCATTGATGTATGGTTTGTTAGGACAATATTTGAAAATCTGGAATCTGAGGGTGCAAAAAAATCTAAATATTGAGAAAATCTCCTTTAAAGTTGTGCAAATGAAGTCCTTAGCAATGCATATTACTACTAATAATACATTTTTGATCATGAACATGGAACATGATCTTAATATCCTAATGATTTTTGTCATAAAGAAAAATGTATAATTTTGACCCATGCAATGCATTGTTGGCTATTGCCACAGACACACCCGTGAGACGCACGACTGGGTTTGAGCTCCAGGGGCACATATACAGTACATATTGACACCGACACTGACAGAAAAGCAGTGCTTGCAAGAAATTCTTGTCAGTTTTGATACTTTTGTTATTCCCATAAGTATTAATATAAGACATTTATGTGAGAAATGTTTAAAAAAAATACTATTATAAAGTTATACATTCAGTGTTGTTTTGTCCTCTGTCTCTGAGCTGTAGTGATGAATTGCAGTATTCTAACAGAACCTGCTGGCTGCATTAATCAAGCTGAACACTAATTTGAGAAAATTACACTTATCATAAGCACAGAGCATTTCCAAATTTACATTCATTAAAGTCATTTATTTTCTCTCAACTGTTTAAAGAATCAACCAACATTAGATAAGACTCAAAAACTTTACTGATCCAAGAGAGAAATTAAGTCAAACTGTGATGGGAAATAATAGCAATTGCTATCTGCATTCTGCATTCATTGTATCTGTGTGAAAAGGATAAACCCTGTACCTTCATGGTTCAGTGATGCATTCCTTTACATGCATCATCTTACATCGCCTCTGCTGCACTGTACCTGCATGGCTTTAATGCAGCAATGTTGTTCATTAACCTGTTGTACAGACATAGATGCTCCTACTAACCTCATGACCCGAGAGGTGACTGAGGACTCTGCGTCGGTGACGTGGGACAAGGTGCAGGCTGACATTGATGGCTACATGCTGAGCTACAGCTCTATAGATGGCTTCGGTCAGGAGGTTGGAGTAGGAGCTGACAGCACCTCCTACAGGTTCACTGCTCTGAAGCCTGGAGTTGTCTACACGGTCTACGTCTGGGCCATCAAGGGCCCTCGCTCTAGCAAAAAGAGCTCAACAGAAGCAGAAACAGGTTTTTGAATTATCTTCCCAATCATGCAAACTAACACAGAGTTCTCTGTTTTGAACCGTTTATCTGTTTGCAGACATAAGGCTTTTAATAAGGCCTTTTAGTGAGTAGATTTTCTTCAGATGCGCTAAATTTGACTTTCCAGTGAAATTCCAGTGATTGTTGTGCTGTGCTCAGACATGTGGCCTTATGTTTCTACAGATAAACTCTTCAATGGCTCTAATGTAGAAATGTGCGTCATTTTTTCAATGTTGATATCCTAGGGTTGTCCACCATTCAGAATTCAATTTGAAAACGATTAGAATTGAGGAAACAAGCCGGATGCAGAATTGCAATTTGAATATTTGAAAGTAAGGAAGTTAAAATTAATTCAAATTCAAAGAAATTCGTATAACTTGAAGAAAGTCTAGCAAGCCTTGAAGTTTTAAGGTTTATAGATAGAGAGAGAGAGAGAGAGACATATTGTTTTATAGATAAGATAGATGGATGGATGGATATAGTCGAAAAAAAATAGTTATTTTTGCAATTCTGTTTGGTGACACTAGTGGTTAAGAAATGACATGCGTTACCTGTAATCAAATGTGTCAAATATTAATTTAGAAATACATACTCCTACTAACCTCTTGACCAAAGAAGTGAAAGACATAAATGTTACAATCTAAGCTCTGGGCATATGAGAAGAAGCTAAAGCGCCCCCTACAGGTTTACTAGTTTAAGTCCCGGTCGCCGTGATTTTGAAAAGTAAGGCATGTTCCTGGATCAACATCTTTTGCTGATCCTGAAACAACATTCCTGTCTAAAAACATAGCCGTAACTCTATCCCTACCCCTAAACCTAACCCTACCCATAACTCCCTAAATCAGAGGGAAATGACAGTTGAATAAGAATGGTGTAGAAGCACCTAACCCTTGTTGTAAGCCTAAACTTGACATTAAAGGGTTAGTTCACCCAAAAATGAACAGAACACAAATCAGAACTTCAGAACACAAATGAAGATATTGCTCTCCGACCCCTCCATAGACAGCAATTTAATTAACACTTTCAAGGCCCAGAAAGGCAGTAAAGACATTGTTAAAATAGTCACTCCAGTGGTTCAACCTTAAAGGATTAATTCACTTCAAAATGAACATTTCCTGATGATTTACTCACCCCCATCTCATCCAAGATGTTCATGTCTTTCTTTCTTCAGTGGAAAAGAAATGACGTTTTTTTAAGGAAAACATTTCAGGATTTTTCTCCACATAATGGACTTCAATGGCAACCAACGGGTTATTGTTGAACATTTATATACTTTTTAACCTCAAATGCTCGACTTCGGTGTTGTGCTTCTTCACGGAGTATGATGTCATCATGTGGGAAAGGTCACATGACGTAGGTGGAAGTGCCGACCCAGTGTTAAAACGAGCGTGCAAAGACTAAATCAAACACCCTTTACAAAAATAAAGGTAAAGCAACGATGTCGGACGATTTTAAAGTTGGAGGAGAACATGAGATGGAGTTTTTCGGCACTGGGTCGGCACATCCACCTACGTCATGTGACCTTTCCGACGTGATGACATCATACTCCGTGAAGAAGCACAACACCAAAGTCGAGCATTTGAGGTTAAAAAGTGTATAAATGTTAATTCTTTTTGAAAATGTCCGATGGTTTGTCTAGATAAGACCCTATTCCTCTGGGATCATCAGAGCCTCTGAAGCCCTTCCTCTGAAACTGCATTGATTTGGATAAAAAAAATCCTGGAATGTTTTCCTCAAAAAACGTAATTTCTTTTCGACTGAAGAAAGAAAGATATAAACATCTTGGATGAGATGGGGTGAGTAAATCATCAGGAAATGTTCATTTTGAAGTGAATTAATCCTTTAAGGTTGAACCACTGGAGTGACTATTTTAACGATGTCTTTACTGCCTTTCTTGGCCTTGAAAGTGTTAATTACATTGCTGTCTATGGAGGGATCAAAGAGCTCTCGGATTTCATCAGAAATATCTTCATTTGTGTTCTGAAGATGAATGAAGGTCTTACAGGTTTGGAATGACATGAGGGAGAGGAATTAATGACAGAATTAGCATTTTTGGTGAACTATCCCTTTAACTGTAAACCTGTCCCTCAAATCTGATTGGTTGATCACGTTCACCTTTAAGTCGTTGACAAACATGTACATAGATGTCTTTTCTTCTTAAGTATTTCATACAACAAAACCTTTTCATTTCTGTTACATCTACCACTTCACGGGTCAACTCTTAATCTTGAGATAAACCCCAGAAAATGGAAAAATAGCTGAAGCAGAATCACAAAAGTACTTCCTTGTACATTAACACTGTTGTACAAATGGCTTTTTAGATATAGATGCTCCTACTAACCTCATGACCCGAGAGGTGACAGAGGACTCTGCGACGGTGACGTGGGACAAGGTGCAGGCTGACATTGATGGCTACATGCTGAGCTACAGCTCTATAGATGGCTTCGGTCAGGAGGTTGGAGTAGGAGCTGACAGCACCTCCTACAGGTTCACTGCTCTGAAGCCTGGAGTTGTCTACACGGTCTACGTCTGGGCTGTGAAAGGCTCTCGCTCGAGCAGAAAAGCCACAACAGAAGCAGAAACAGGTTATCTGATCCATGCAGGCAGCGTGGCTCTGTGCCTGTGCTTTCTTCTTCTGCCTAAAAATGTCAAATGAAGCATGACGAAGGTCTTTGCTAAGGTCTTGTCTCAGCAGTGCTAACTGAATTAATTCTGCACAGAAAGCTTAACAAGGAAGAATCCATCATTTTTCAAAACTAACTGGAAAGCTAACTTTCATAGTTATAAGGAGAGACATGTCTCATCTATTAAGAGCGAGGTGTTTACTCATGACCATTTCCAGACACACAATGTCAACCTCATTTAACCGAGCACTTTTTGTTGATCTGCAGAGATTGATGCGCCCAAGAATCTCAAAGCCATTGATGTTCAGACTGAAACATCCACTATTACATGGAAAGCTCCTCAGGCTGATATTGATGGCTACATTCTGACCTACAGGGCTGAGGACGGCAGCATGCAGGTTTGCTCTACACGCAGACAGCTTTTGAAACTGTTTAGTTGCATACTGTATCCGTTTAACACTACTTTACAAGGTATTATGCGTTAAGATTAAATAATACAGTAGCTAACATGAACTAACAATAAACAATACTTTTACAGCATGTATTATGTTGGTTAATGTTAATTTCTTCACTTAACTAACGTTATTGTAAAGTGTTCCCTGCTCTGTTTGTTAGTAGATCTATCTGATATGATATATGAGACATTTGTCATTTTATTTTATTAATTTCTCTGCTTTTTTTTTTTTAGACTGTGGAAAAAACTTTGACTGCACGGGACAATAGATTTGCTCTTTCTGGCCTTGCAATGGGGAAAAAGTACATCGTCACCCTTGTTGCCTACAGGGGCTCGAAGAAGAGTAGGGTAGTGGAGACAACATTTAGTACAGGTAATATATGAAATACCATATTCCTTATTTGACTCCTAATCAGGGTTCCCACTCGTCCTGGAAAACCTGGAAAACTGATGACAAATTTTCCAGTCCTGAAAAACACATGGAAAATTAAAGAAAATGTCAAATGTGCTGGAAAAATATTTGATAAAAAGTTCTTCGGAATGCTGAGTTAATGTCGATGCGATATAAGCTCAATAAGAGATTGATTGTGCGGTGTCTCCGCTTCATTGATTATAACAGGAGTTTTCCCAGCAGTGCAGAACTCACTGAGCTTGTGCTGAAGTGATTGACAGCTGACGGGATTATGAAGGGAACGCTCTGGTTGCTGTCTGGCAATTTGAAACACGTTTTATTTTTCATGCTTCTAAGTATACACACTGCAAAACATTAAAATAGTTCCAATATTTTTTGCTATGATATTGACACTGGTAACGAGAACATTTGTCATAATGTATGATTAAGAGCTCATATTAAAAACTGATTTTTTACACATTTGTGATGTGAAAGTCAGAATTGCGAGATATAAACTCACAATTGTGTTATAAAGTAAAAATTGTGAATATTTTTTATTCTGTGGTTCAATAGTCATAATTTATGATTAAGAGCTCATATTAAAAACTGATTTTATAGTTAAATCATGGCAATAAAGGTAACACTTTACAATAAGGTTCATTAGTTAACATGAACTAATAATGAACTGCACTTATAAAGCATTTATTTATCTTTGTTAATGTTAATTTCAACATTTACTAATACATTATCCAAATCTTGTTAGCATTAGTTAATGCACTAACATGAACAAACCATGAACAGCTGGATTTATATTAACTAACTTTAACAAAGATTAACAAATACAGTAACAAATGTACTGCAGTTCATGGTTAGTTCATGTTAGTTAATAAATTAATTAATGTTAACAAATGAGACCTTATTGTAAAGTGTTACCGCAATAAACTGTAGACCTTTTAAAAACTTGGAGAGCAATATTTGGCGTGTTCAAGTAAAATTGAAAATGTCCTGGAAAAGTCCTGGAAAATTATGGCTGAAAAAGAGCAGGAACCCATACATATTACCATGCCTTATTTTCACCAAATATTAAATAAAAGAAAGTGAAATAAAAAGCATCACTGATTCAATGAATTGGCGTTGTTTGTAGTGAGTCAGGCGTACCCGTTCCCGATGGACTGCACTCAGATTATGAGGAATGGAAACATGGAGAGTGGCGTCTACACGATCTACATCAATGGCAACCGCAGCAGATCCATGCAGGTGTACTGTGACATGACAACTGATGCTGGCGGCTGGATTGTGAGTGTGATTCCTTGCAAAATATCATAAAATGCTAATTTAATAGATGCAATCTTCATTTTTTTATTCAACTCGTATGAGTGTTGTATCTAACAACGTATCCAATGCATCAACCACAGGTGTTACAGAGGCGAAACACCGGCAAATTAGATTTCATGAAGCGCTGGAGAGAATATATAAAAGGCTTTGGAGAACTGAAAGATGAATTTTGGCTCGGTATATCTAATAAAGATCTCACTTATTGAACCCTTTCACTTACCTTCGGTTCATACCGAACTAGATATTGATTTGAGCGGCTCTGATGCTTGTTTGTTTCTTTCTGAACAGGCTTAGAGAAGATCCACGAGCTGACTAATACACCTACACAGTATGAGGCGCGCTTCGATCTGGGCTTGGGATCAGAGCGGACGTATGCCGTCTACGATAACTTCAAAGTAGCCCCAGTCAAACAGAAGTTTAAACTCACCATTGGCAACTACAAAGGAAACGCTGGTGAGCTGGATTATAATCGGATTAGGCCTAACAAGTTATATGAAGCAAAGTCATGGGTAACACTTTATAATAACTCACGCTATGAAGCATTAGTTAAGCATTAGTAAATAGTTAATTCATCATTTATAAAGCATTTATAAACAGTTTATAAGCACAGCTGTAAATGCTTTGTTCTTGATTTATAAGCATAATGTGTTTAATAATTGTATTTTCATACTTTATTAATGATCAATTTATCATTTCTAAATCAAGTATTTCATTATTTACAAACCAGTTATTTAGGAGTTGTCAGTGGTTCATAAGATCATTTAGAAAGACATTTATACATCTTATTATTTAGATATATAGTAATAGTTACTCAGTGTGTTAATAAATGCTTTATGAACATGTATTCCTGATTAATTCAGGTAGCTATAAAACATTGAGTAGTTGTCAGTGAACTATTTCTGAACTATTTAATGCTTTATAAATGATGAATTGACTATTATACGTTGGATTTACTTAACTTTTTTGTTTGAAAATTGAAAGTGAGTGCTGATGAGTCCGGGCAAAGGATTATGGGTGATGTAGTCAACATTTTCCAGTCCTGTGCAAAGCATGATGGGAAGGGGAAATCCTGTCCCTGGTTTCTATAATGCAGTTTTAAAACAACCAAGATTTTTGTACTCTCAACTCAAATGGATTGAGTAAAGTGGTCGAAAAGAATTGTGTTGGATTAACTTAAATTGAACAAGCATCAAATGTTATTTTCGGCCTACTTTCGTTCTTTTAAAATGAAAATATTGAGTTGAGCTAAAATTTCAAGTCAGTTTAACACAATGCAATTGTGTTTGAATGAGAAACCTTATACAATGGTGTTGAATGAAAATTCTTTTTTAAATAAACTGAACAATATCAAAAAATTTTTTTTTGAGTGTAATGCTTAACCAATGATTCATAGCGTGAGTTATTATAAAGTGTTACCAAGTCGTGTTATTAATAACACATTGTGCACAGGTGATGCCATGACGTACCACCAGGGAGGATCTTTCTCCACCGTTGATTCGGACAATGACATTGCTCTTGGGAACTGTGCTCTGACTCATCAAGGAGCCTGGTGGTACAAGAACTGCCACCTGGCCAATCTCAACGGCAGATTTGGGGATAACAGACACAGTATGGTGAGTCATGATCATTTTGTTTTGAAGCTGACTGATATTTTGAAAAGATAAGGGGTCTGTATTGGCGTAGTGATGCCATTATTCTACTGTGATGAGACGTAATAACCAGCAGAGGGAGCTCTCAAATTACAACACTAAAGCCACTTACAAAGAATAGCCCAATAATTCAGAAGAAAAGCAGTGTCCTGAATCTATCAGATCTCATAAGTTCACAAATAAGATGATACTCTCAAGTTGGTTGGAGATTTATGTTCCCATTAGAGCCCTTATTTCTGTGAGGCTAACAGGTATACTGAGTGAAAACAACATTTTAGGCCACAAGGAGTAGAACATGTGTTTTCTAAATGTCAAACTAAGCTTAGGTGGTAACTTTTTTTATTCATCTGTGCCTATTGCAGTGTTAACTATGGCATTTTGATTTTGATTTTTTTTTTTATAGAAATGGCCCAAACATACACTATCATTTAGGATGATTTTGAAAGACATTAATAGGGGAGAGCGTGGCACAGCCCAACGCTTTCTGACTTACTCAGTTTGTGTAAATCCACTTGGGGTTCAGAGTATTTATTTTTTCCCATATTAATTTCGCACATGTCCAGTACAATTATGTGGTTTTCATTAATGCAGTGTATACTTTTGTCTTGATTTACCCCGAAAGAATGGAAGTGAAATGTGACAACATGCCCCATAGTAACATGAGCATATGACAGATTAAAATGTTATCATACAATCAAAAAAATATCAACAAACTAAAACATTTTGT
Source organism: Rhinogobio ventralis (assembly GCA_039654625.1). Taxonomy (NCBI): domain Eukaryota; kingdom Metazoa; phylum Chordata; class Actinopteri; order Cypriniformes; family Gobionidae; genus Rhinogobio; species Rhinogobio ventralis. Next base: position 40,596,667 of record CM077200.1, on the reverse strand, counting down.
CAATAAAATACAATTATTAACTTTTTTAAATAAAATAATGGCATTTTTTAATAATTAAAAATAAACTAATTTTTGAGTTTGACAACAAAAACCTCAAAACACAGCATCATAGTTCAAAACATCATCATAATGAATAACTTCTGAACATTGCCTCTCATGGTTCTCATAGTTCTAATAGGGTCTCCGTGTGACAACATGCCCCGCCTGCTCCACTGGGATTAACCCCGGCTCGTGTCTCCTGCTGTCAGATCAGCACTAAAGAACATCTCAACTCTTAAATAACAGATAGAACATTACAGTAAGATCAGATTGGTCTAGTTTTAAATAAAGAGATGAAAAATTTACTTAAGTAGGAAATTTGCTGTGGTTAAATAAATGTTCAGTGATATCTTCTAAAGATTTCTTAATTTTGGTGCAATGTTTTCTGTATATTCTGTTGATATGGCAACGAGTAAATACACTGAGTTTGGTCACGCTGGCATGTGTGGAAAGTGTTAAACCGTGTGTGTTACAGCTAACCCCGCTCACCCCTAGTATTCACCAAGGACGCATTAAATGGATTGACAGAAAATACATTTTTCAAATAAATACTTTTCAACTTTCTATTCATCAAAGAATCCTGGAAATAAATGTATCATCACAAAAAAATATTAAACATATTCAACTATTTTCAACATGGATAATATTAAGAAATGATTCTTGAGCAAATCCTCAGATCAGAATGATTTCTGAAGGGTCATGTGACGCTGAAGACTGGAGTAAAGATGCTGAAAATACAGCTTTACCATCACAGAATTACATTACATTTTAAATTATATTCAAATAGAAACCAGTTATTTTAATTTGGAATAATATTTCACAATATTACTGTTTTTACTGTATTTTTGTTCAATGCAGCCTTGGGGAGCATAAGAGACTTCTTTAAAAAAAATCACTAAACTTTGGAACAGAAAAATGACTGCTTCATATTTCTCAGATGATATGATGAATGAGCACATGAATGTTAGTTAAAATCCTTCCTGATTGTGTCCTCCAGGGCGTGAACTGGGAGCCATGGAAGGGCCACCTGCAGTCTCTGGACTTTGCAGAAATGAAGATCCGGCCAGTGGGAGCAGCGGGCAGACAGAAGAGGTCACTGAAGAGGAGGGCAGCCGTGTATTAACAATCACTTGACAAAAACTACAAAATGCTATATTAAAATCCAAAACGTGTGGGAATTGGATCAAACCAGGTTGGAAATGGTCTTCACATCAGGAAAGCCACTGTTTGATGTACCCGTTGTCAATTATATGCTGTGTAACTGTATTTTGTATCATGTCACAAAAGGCAGATTTTGAACAGATTATGCTTTAGTTCTTTAATTTTAGTATATATACACACTGTAAAATTTGCTGAATCACAGTGCCATTCCTTACACAAAGGGTGTTTTTCATACATTTAAGTGAGGGTCTATTGAATTATGATCGTCACAGAACCTCTTTTTTATTTTATTACAGTGTTTTGCAAAGGACTTTGTACTGTATGATACTTTTTTAATGGATATTAATGATTCCCCCCCCCCTGACAATTATGATTCAATTTAAATGTCATGCATAAAAAATACGTTTTATAATAGAGGTTAACCTATAATGTCTTCCATCTGGATGTGTACTGTAGTTGTACTATAATTCCTGACACAGACACCAAATTAAGTGTCACATATTTTTACAGAAATAAATTTTGTTGAAATAAAAAGCATTTGGAATCTTTCATACACAAACGTGACCGTGGAGCACAAAACCAGTCATAAGGGTCAATTTTTTGAAATTGAGATTAATAATAAATAATCTTTCCATTGATGTATGGTTTGTTAGGACAATATTTGAATATGTGCAAAAAAATCTAAATATTGAGAAAATCTCCTTTAAAGTTGTCCAAATGAAGTCCTTAGCAATGCATATTACTACTAATAATAGCTCCAGGGTCACATATAAGGATCAGTTTTGACTGGCTCTACAGCCCGAAATAATGGGAAATTAGAAAAATGACACCACATATTTCAGCGTCATTGTCTCTGCAATGGGCCGGTTGCCCTCAGAGTAACCAGAAATGTAAGATTAGATCATAACTGGGGAAATAAGTTCTTATAGAGGAACTGACATGAGAAGGAGGCAGGAGCAGGACTGTATTGGCTCTCTTCTACAGGTCTCATGTGCTCAGCCTACAGCTTTGCGTGCTTCATTTTTCCCTCATCAGTCCATGCCTGAATCACTGTTTTGAATGGGGTTTGTTATATTTCCTCTCCCCACCTTCCCCTCCTGCATTAGTGTGAGCTGGAGCATGAGACAAAACAAGGTCTGTTTGTGTGGAGGGATCTGGGCAGTGGGTGTGTGCAATCGTCAGCCAGGGGAGAATTTCCTGACGCTCAGGACTGTTATGTGATGGAAAACTGCAGCAATAGGGTGTGTCCATGGCTGCAAAATGTTCACAAAGTTTATATTCTCTCCATATAAACATACAGAAGATCTGTCACACCAACGCCATATTATAGGTCTATAGATTTTTCCTTGCTGATTTATTTGAGTGTTCAGAAACAATCTTAAATGTGAATGAAACATTTGATGTTCTGTAAAACCTTAAATTAAAAAATGCAGAGTAAAAAAAAAATATTGGTGTCTAAAATAAAATAACTGCAATTAATTTCATGATTTCTGACCAGCCTAAAAAGCAGAATTAAAAGATAATATGGTTCCACTTTAATTGGGTGGCCTTAACTACGATGTACTAACATTTAAATTAATAATTTGATACAATGCACTTATTGTGTACATACATGTTTTTAGATACATTAAAAAAATAACCTGCATGTAATTACATCTGTAATTAATGTCTGTAGTTACATTTATAATTACACTGTTTACACCTAACCCTACCCTTAAACTTACCCATACTACCACTCCTGTCCCTAACTTTACCCTTAAACTTACCCATACCACCACACCTGTGCCTAACTTTACCCTTAAACTTACCCATACTACCACTCCTGTCCCTAACTTTACCCTTAAACTTACCCATACCACCACACCTGTCCCTAACTTTACCCTTAAACTTACCCACACCACCACACCTGTGCCTAACTTTACCCTTAAACTTACCCATACTACCACTTCTGTCCCTAACTTTACCCTTAAACTTACCCATACTACCGCACCTGTCCCTAACTTTACCCTTAAACTTACCCATACCACCACACCTGTGCCTAACTTTACCCTTAAACTTACCCATACCACCACACCTGTCCCTAACTTTACCCTTAAACTTACCCACACCACCACACCTGTCCCTAACTTTACCCTTAAACTTACTCATACCACCACACCTGTCCCTAACTTTACCCTTAAACTTACCCATACCACCACACCTGTCCCTAACTTTACCCTTAAACTTACCCATACCACCACACCTGTCCCTAACTTTACCCTTAGACTTACTCATACCACCACACCTGTCCCTAACTTTACCCTTAAACTTACTCATACCACCACACCTGTCCCTAACTTTACCCTTAAACTTACCCATACCACCACACCTGTCCCTAATTTTACCCTTAAACTTACGCATACCACCACACCTGTCCATAACTTTACCCTTAAACTTACTCATACCACCACACCTGTCCCTAACTTTACCCATAAACTTACTCATACCACCACACCTGTGCCTAACTTTACCCTTAAACTTACCCATACCACCACACCTGTCCCTAACTTTACCCTTAAACTTACTCATACCACCACACCTGTCCCTAACTTTACCCTTAAACTTACTCATACCACCACACCTGTCCCTAACTTTACACTTAAACTTACCCATACCACCACACCTGTCCCTAATTTTACCCTTAGACTTACTCATACCACCACACCTGTCCCTAACTTTACCCTTAAACTTATTCATACCACCACACCTGTCCCTAACTTTACCCTTAAACTTACTCATACCACCACACCTGTGCCTAACTTTACCCTTAAACTTACTCATACCACCACACCTGTCTCTAACTTTACCCTTAAACTTACTCATACCACACACCTGTCCTTAACTTTACACTTAAACTTACCCATACCACCACACCTGTCCCTAACTTTACCCTTAGACTTACTCATACCACCACACCTGTCCCTAACTTTACCCTTAAACTTACTCATACCACCACACCTGTCCCTAACTTTACCCTTAAACTTACTCATACCACCACACCTGTGCCTAACTTTACCCTTAAACTTACTCATACCACCACACCTGTCCCTAACTTTACCCTTAAACTTACTCATACCACACACCTGTCCCTAACTTTACACTTAAACTTACCCATACCACCACACCTGTCCCTAACTTTACCCTTAAACTTACTCATACCAACACACCTGTCCATAACTTTACCCTTAAACTTACTCATACCACCACACCTGTGCCTAACTTTACCCTTAAACTTACTCATACCACCACACCTGTCCCTAACTTTACCCTTAAACTTACCCATACCACCACACCTGTCCCTAACTTTACCCTTAGACTTACTCATACCACCACACCTGTCCCTAACTTTACCCTTAAACTTACTCATACCACCACACCTGTGCCTAACTTTACCCTTAAACTTACTCATACCACCACACCTGTCCCTAACTTTACCTTTAAACTTACTCATACCACACACCACCACACCTGTCCCTAATTTTACCCTTAAACTTACTCATACCACACACCTGTGCCTAACTTTACTCTTAAACTTACCCATACCACCACACCTGTCCCTAACTTACCTTAACTGTTTTGCAATACAATATGAACACAATAAGTACGTTGTACTTATTTTTTGATGTTAGTACATAGTAGTTAAGGCCACCTAATATAAAGTGGGACCGATAATACTGTTTTTTATGTTAATAAATTGTGTTAATCAAACTCATTATATTTAGTTAAGGGTACACTATGTAACGTTTTTTTTCAAAATTAACAAAATGTAATCAATATGGCATTAATACATCATTTAAATAATGAGTCAATACATCATCAATACTTCTTTCAAAATGTGTTTTTTGTTTTACCCTGATTCACAATGGTAAGCCTATTATAAGTGTTTATATTTCTACAGCAGGATGGTTTTTGCGGGGTAAGTGTGAACCATACGTCACTCGCCTGCACGTGCCTCGTCATATGATGCGTGTATGGTGTGGACGGGGCATAGGCTAAATCGCGAACATCCTGGGAATTGCATGTTTTTTTATTTATTTTTTAAAAAGCAGAGGAGAGTCTGCTGGCAAAAAGAGAACGGGACAGAGCTCGTAATAAAACAAGAATCAACATTAGCTTGGCTTTTGTTTTCAGAGATGACGAGAAGAACCGAAGGATGTTGTAAAAGAGACGTTGAATGGCGTTTTTATTACTCAACAGGTGAGCAAGGTATTTTATTGAACAGATAAATTGCTCTAACAGACAAAAAAAAGACTCTAACAGAGCTCATTGAAAGTATCTATTGTGAAGGGTCATATTCACCATCCACAGTCAGAACAATCAAAACAATGTTCTACCGCAAAATGCATGCAGTTTTGTTTTTAGAGGGCCAAAATTACATATAATAATTCAGAGGCTGCATCCTTCGAAGGCCAAGAAGGTCGGATTGAGCATTGTTAAATGGGACTGTCCAACGCTATCTCACAACCAATTCGTAGGCATTTGTATGAGGTGGCTAATTTGTACTAATTCGTACGACCTCACTCATATGAATTTGTACAATTTTCTAAACCGCAGTGACGGGTAGGTGTAGGGGTGGGGTTAGGGGTTACGATTTAGCAAAAATCGTACAAATTCATACGCGTGAGGTCATTCAAATTTGTACAAATTCCCTAACTTTGAATTATTATTCCCAAATTCCCTTCATCACGCCGCAGTGATGCACTCGGCCTTCGAAGGATGTAGCCTCTGAATTGGGACGCAGCTACAGTGTACCTTTAGTTAAGTTTGTTAACTTTGGCAGGTATAAAAAACGAAATACTTGCCAATAAATATAAAAATAATTTATTTCATTTTGTATATCCTCAAAAAAAGGGATGAAAAAATATGACAAGGCTGAAAATATCTTTATGCATCAACCTGAATGGCAACAGACTTTGTGAAGGAAAATGCTTCAGCATATTCATACAAACTGACACTCATTTTCATGCACTGAAACTGGACTGATCAAAGCTTTGCCATCGCATATGTTAGATGAGAGCACAGGAAACAGAACTTGACAGCTTTGTTGCTCAAACAAATGAAAAATGTTCTTCTTTGATCCAGCTGTACCAGAAACCAAAATCACTAGAGGACAAGTAGCTATGCCCTAACCTTACTGATTACGCAATGAATAATTCAGTGGTTGCTTTACCCGATAATATGGAAATGCGTGCTTGTCAAACACAACAGTTAAGTGAAAAAAAAAGAGCACGATGGGTGTTAATGCATGACTTTCTGACATGCATAATCAGAATGTGTTGAAGTACCCACATAAACATCTAATTACGGCACTGCAAACATCCCAGCATCTGAAAAGTGCAAGAAGATCAAAGTTTGTTTATCAGCAAGCCCGATTACACACAACTGTGATGATAATGGTGTATCCATCAGTCTGAGTTTTGAGATCAGTATAATCATTTTCACTCTATTGTGAGGTGTTTAGGGGGAGATTATGAGACAAGTGTCATAGAGCTGTTGATCTATCCACAAGTAAATTCATCCAAATGCGTCACAGAGCCAACATAACAGCCTTCCCTCTCATTTTTCTGTAAATAACGGTTTAGTCAGTCCACAGTAAGAAAGGCAGGTTATATTTATAGGGAAATAGTTTTGTGGGAAACTATCAATTTCTGAAGTCATTTAAAAGCAAGTCATTTTGAATGCATCATATCCTTCGAGTGAAGGACAAGTAGTTTTGAGCCACTAAGTGCATCACTAGAAGTCTTTGACATCTTTGGAAAATGTTTTGGTTTAAGTGCAGCTTTTAGAAGCGTTTATAATTGTGGTGGGCTCAATTCAATTCTTACATATTTCTGACATCTGGCACGTTAATCAAACGTTTGGCTATTATTGTTGTTCCAATAAAATATTGCAGGGAATTGCATCCGTGTTGATATTCAGACGATATTTCTTTTGTACAGCAGTTGAATAAACAAGAAGTTCATACTGAGCAGTAACTTATATTTTATACACAATATTGCAATACCGTGTTCATTTTGGCTCTGCAAACATACACATTTCAAATGAATCCAACCCAGAATCTACTGTTGCTAGCAAAAGACAGCACATCAGTGGTTTTTCAATGCAGAATAAATCAGTGTTTTAGAACAAATCGATTCCGTAAATGATTAAACAACTCACTCATTTAGATGGTCATTAGTTTTGTTCATGAATGAATTTCACTCAGTCACTATTTTCACTCCTGAATGAATGATTGAATGAATCAAAGACTCATTCATTGACCATCACTCAGTGTGTTTACATGCACCCTCATAATGCGATTAAAAGTGGCTTTTGGTAATATTGCGATTAAACTTTACCTCAAGTAAACACAATAATTCATAATCACAATAAGCATAATCGCATTAACATAGGCGGCGTACACCAATTTTAATCATGTAATGTAAACACCTTAATCGCAATATTGCCGCTCTGACCAAAGTGTGCATGTGCGCGGATGTATATGGATGCCGTGTGTTGTTCACACAACTTCATGAATGAACTCTGTGACATTATTCTGAAGTTTTCTCTTCTCCAAATCACTAAACTCTGTCAACAAAACTCACAGTGCAGTCTCTGCTCCGTATCTTCATCCAGACGGCGAGAAGAATGTGACGACAGCGTAGGCAAAACCCGGCATTGCGATGTTCATCACGGCGCCCAATAATATCCAGTACGCCCATAAAAAGGTATTTTGAATTTGAGTCGATTAAGGCCTAGTCCACGCGTACACGGATATTTTTATAAGCAGAGTTTTTTCCTCCTTGCACCCACATAAAAAATGCAAAACACGCTATGAAACGCTGTCAAGAGCATGCCAAACCAACAGGTGGCAATATAACTCTAGCCGTAAAGCCATGTTGGCCAATCAGAAGCCTGGAAAAAATGTTATTGCCGGTTCCAGTTCTGACGCAACGAGCCAAAATCTCCGGTTTGTCCACACGACACCACTGCAACCGGAGTTTCTAAAAGTGTTCACTCTGGCAGGAGTTTTCAAAAAAGTTTAGTTTCAGTGTCTGGATACTGCGTTTGTGTGTGGACGAACGGCCAAACTGCATAGAAAAAGCTGCGGTTTTGAAAATACCCGTGTTCGTGTGGACAGGGCCTAAAACAGCCTGTAACATGCATACTGTATGTCTATCTGAGTGTGGTATAACTTATTAGCGAATAATCAGAATAATAAAAAATGCATGCAAACTGAATGAAGTTCTGCTCGTGTCATGTAAACATCTTACTGCGATTAAGACCTTACTCGGATTATTCGAAATAATCGCATTATTGGTGCACATGTAAACGTAGACACTAAATGGAGTGATACTAACAGTAAAAGTCCTGGTGCCTTTGGACAGTCTATTAGGGGTCATTCACACAGAACATGTTTTTGCATTTAAAAACGCGAGACGCATGGCAGTTAAATGAAAAAACGCAACGTCTAGAGATGCATTTTTTATTTTTTAAAAGTTGAACTTTTTAATTAAGTGCCGCATTTTTAGAATGCCATGTCATGTGTGAGACTCGAGAACGATCAAACATGTCACGAGCATTAATTTTGCACAAAGAAATCTGTAGAAAAGCAGTGCAGTCAAATGCAAAAACACAGCTCAGCAAAGCAAACCCAAGGCCCTGGACTAACTGCTGTATAATGACAGATATGCATTTCTTTTCACCTAAAATGTGGGTTTTGGGAAAGCCTTTCAGGACCGCACACACATCATAAAACATTTTCATTCACTTCCAAATTTCCCTTCTATACAAAAAGTCTCTTGAAATTCTACCCCTCTTTTTTACATTCAGGCACATTTTTAGGAAACACTGCTTTTGTACCTTTACATGTACCATAAAGATAAATAAATATAAAAGTGTTTATGTTCAATGTGGCTTTTTACACCATAGTGAGTGCAAGTCTGTCACTACTCATGGGATCTGCTTTGACTGAGATCCACAAGTCTTCACTGTTCTGGATGCCATTTTTCTTCTTCTTCTTCTTTTCATTCACATTTGTCACCGAGGTCTCGCCTTTGCCGCGACAACACCGACATCCATCGGCATGACGACAGCAGCAACAATGACAGCACACCAGCAGAGAAGTGAAGAGCACAACCAGCGGCAGAGTCAGAAGCACTGCCAGGCAAACCGTGTTGTAGATGCTCTGGTCATGCTTGGCTGAAGCCAGGCTCCACATATCATTGAAAAACTGCAGGATTGCCTCCTTCATGGTTCAGTGAGAGTCCTTCAAATCCCTGTAGAGATCAAATCCAATGTGATCTGAGATGTAAAGCCACTGTAGATCCGATTAAACCAGTAATTAGCATGGGATTTCTATCTAGAGATCAAGAAACTGTCCATTTGAGCCAGTTCTAACACCGCAGTTCAGCTCAGCTCAGCCTGTTAAATGTGTCATAGTCCCATCCTAAAGAAATATCACACAAGCCAATTGTAATAAATGACGGTTGGACAATTTCACAATCCAGTTATTGCTTTAATCCCAAACCTCACCATTCATCTCATAAAACGCCTTGCCTTTGGGGTCTAACAACAAAGCATTGCTTATAAGATGTTTCTCTTTGACTTTTGACGATTCATATCTTGTGTCTGTGAGGAGATCGTGGGTCGTGTTTATACTGGGTGGATTCCTCTCAGCTTCGGTCCCTCTGGAGACTCCAACTCTATTTTAGTCTCTTCTGCCTTGACTCTCACAGATGTGATGGAATGGGGGCATTTCTGGAAAGAGAGAAACAGAAAGAAATAGCGAGAAAGAGAGAGAGAGAGCAGAAGTTAAGTCAGCTGTGGATCCTCCAGTGGTTCCATGTCTCTCATGTATTCTGACTCTCATCAATGTTGCAGGACAGAGTCATGAGTGCACAGCGACACGAGTCAAATCAGGTCTAAGAACGAATCTGTATGAGCCTATGAGTGGGCTATGATTAGGGTTGGGCACCGAACTCTGTACTTTTAAGGGCACCGACCGAATTATGTCGGTACTACCGAGTACCGATTCAGATGAAATCAATCAGTGCCAAATATCGATACCTGAGAACGGATCTAGTGATATAAACTAGTGTCTGTGAATATTAAACCTATTTAAATATGAATCATGCGTTAACTGCATCTCTCTGTGTGAATGAATGGCACAGACGTGCGGTTTAATTTATCTCACACACACACTCTCTCTGAATCGCGTGTGACGGTCGTGTGTTTCCATCTCTGCCCTCTTATAGAGTACATGAATGCATGAACTTCATCTCCAGAGCCGCTCTGAGAGTCACTTCATGAGCACACACACACACTTGCGCGTGACAGTCGTGTGTTTCCATCTCATACGAGGACATGAATGCATGAACTTCATCTCCAGAGCCGCTCTGAGAGTCACTTCATGAGCACACACACTTGCGCGTGGCGGTTGTGTTTTTCCATCTCATACGAGGACATGAATGCATGAACTTCATCTCCAGAGCCGCTCTGAGAGTCACTTCATGAGCATTTTACCGTTTCATTTGAGAAAAACTACCGTCATATCATAAACACACAGAAACTCAAAGCTCTTCACAGCAACCCGTCAAAATAAAAGTTTGGGTTAATTTGACAAATATATTACAGAAGAATTTAGTTACGTCTCAATGTAATAATAATACTAACACTAATTATTTACTAATTTATTATACTATTACAGGGAGTGCAGAATTATTAGGCAAGTTGTATTTTTGAGGATTAATTTTATTATTGAACAACAACCATGTTCTCAATGAACACAAAAAACTCATCAATATCAAAGCTGAATATTTTTGTATCAATATTTTAAGTTGTTTTTAGTTTTAGCTATTTTAGGGGGATATCTGTGTGTGCAGGTGACTATTACTGTGCATAATTATTAGGCAACTTAACAAAAAACAAATTTATACCCATTTCAATTATTTATTTTTACCAGTGAAACCAATATAACATCTCAACATTCACAAATATACATTTCTGACATTCAAAAACCAAACAAAAACAAATCAGTGACCAATATAGCCACCTTTCTTTGCAAGGACACTCAAAAGCCTGCCATCCATGGATTCTGTCAGTGTTTTGATCTGTTCACCATCAACATTGCGTGCAGCAGCAACCACAGCCTCCCAGACACTGTTCAGAGAGGTGTACTGTTTTCCCTCCTTGTAAATCGCACATTTGATGATGGACCACAGGTTCTCAATGGGGTTCAGATCAGGTGAACAAGGAGGCCATATCATTAGATTTTCTTCTTTTATACCCTTTCTTGCCAGCCACGCTGTGGAGTACTTGGACGCGTGTGATGGAGCATTGTCCTGCATGAAAATCATGTTTTTCTTGAAGGATGCAGACTTCTTCCTGTACCACTGCCTGAAGAAGGTGTCTTCCAGAAACTGGCAGTAGGACTGGGAGTTGAGCTTGACTCCATCCTCAACCCGAAAAGGCCCCACAAGCTCATCTTTGATGATACCAGCCCAAACCAGTACTCCACCTCCACCTTGCTGGCGTCTGAGTCGGACTGGAGCTCTCTGCCCTTTACCAATCCAGCCACGGGCCCATCCATCTGGCCCATCAAGACTCACTCTCATTTCATCAGTCCATAAAACCTTAGAAAAATCAGTCTTGAGATATTTCTTGGCCCAGTCTTGACGTTTCAGCTTGTGTGTCTTGTTCAGTGGTGGTCGACTTTCTGCCTTTCTTACCTTGGCCATGTCTCTGAGTATTGCACACCTTGTGCTTTTGGGCACTCCAGTGATGTTGCAGCTCTGAAATATGGCCAAACTGGTGGCAAGTGGCATCTTGGCAGCTGCACGCTTGACTTTTCTCAGTTCACGGGCAGTTATTTTGCGCCTTGGTTTTTCCACACGCTTCTTGCGACCCTGTTGACTATTTTGAATGAAACGCTTGATTGTTCGATGATCACGCTTCAGAAGCTTGGCTATTTTAAGACTGCTGCATCCCTCTGCAATATATCTCACTATTTTTGACTTTTCTGAGCCTGTCAAGTCCTTCTTTTGACCCATTTTGCCAAAGGAAAGGAAGTTGCCTAATAATTATGCACACCTGATATAGGGTGTTGATGTCATTAGACCACACCCCTTCTCATTACAGAGATGCACATCACCTAATATGCTTAATTGGTAGTAGGCTTTCCAGCCTATACAGCTTGGAGTAAGACAACATGCATAACGAGGATGATGTGGTCAAAATACTCATTTGCCTAATAATTCTGCACTCCCTGTATACTCATTTAAAGTAATAAATCACAATTTTTCTTCCATGTTTTAATGCTCAGTTGTGCGGCACTTTGTTTGACAAAAAAAGGTTGTTAAATTAAATTAAAAGAAAAATAAAATTAATGTTTTATGTCTTCATTTGATTACCAGAAAATACACAACACAGAATTTGTGGGAAATCTTTTCATCGTTTTTATGAATTCAATTAAGTAGCTAGTATCCTACTATTTACTGGTAAATATTGCAGTAAACAAACATCACAGACAGTGACAAAAGCAGCTCTGGCATAATGTCAATTGATCACAGTTATTGATCCCTAAAGTACCGAATTTCAGGTACCGGTTAAAATGTGAACGGTACCCAACCCTAGCTATGATACATATTTTTATGCACTTTTTATTAAATTTTTTGAATGGCAAATATGTGCACTGTTTAAAAAAATCAACTTAATTATATGAGCTAGATTGTAGAATTAGATTGATAGTTTTGCTCAGAATGTTGATTTAATATTATTGTTTTTTAATATTTTTTTTATTTATCAATACTAAAACAAAGAAACAAATAAATTGATAAATTACAATAATACATATATTAACAAAACTAGAGATAATGCATTATTTCAATAGACCGAAGAACTATACACACGTCAATACCCAAACCACAATGATGGCAGGAAAACCAAATAACCACATGACAGTTAACTGACATGGACAACAAACACAACAGCAACATAATGTTATAAACATAACAATAATAATGAAGTAAATTTGTACTGTAAGATTAACCAATGCATTACAGGTAAGTTTAAGTTGATACTCGTCTCAAGGTTTGGAGCTATCGGTGTGGATTCATGATTTTTTTAAAAGCACTGTATGTGTAAATGTATTATAATAATTAATAGTAATGATTATTATAATAATTATTGATCATTTGCATGTCATGTCAATATGTGATGCTTGTTTTGTGTAATTATAGGCTAGACTTGGCAATAAGTCAATTAGGAGCAATGAAATAGTTAATTAAAAATGAACCTACATTATACAGTATAACTGACCATCAGTTAAAACCATTAGACGCTTGTTCAGCTCAATCCCCTTCAGTGAACCATGAGAATTTTGAAAGGTTTCGAAAGGTTTGACGTAACAAATCCTCCTTCGTTGAAATCATGTGACGGTGAGCTCCGAACTACAGATTTGAAACAAAAGATTTATAAGTTTCAAAGCTGCATGAAGCAGTGTTTCAAAAGAGCCCATAAATGCCGTTCATTTCTTTAAGCTATAGAAATTATTTATAAGTTAAGACACCACAGGTGAACAGGGCAAACATTTTAACTAATAGATATAACCATACTTCCCAAGTAGTTCACTTCAAAATGAACATTTCCTGATGATTAACTCGCCCCATCTCATCCAAGATGTTCATGTCTTTCTTTCTTCAGTGGAAAAGAAATGAAGTTTTTAGAGGAAAACATTCCAGGATTTTTCTCCACATAATGGACTTCAATGGCAACCAACGGGTTATTGTTGAACATTTATACACTTTTTAACCTCAAATGCTCGACTTCGGTGTTGTGCTTCTTCACGGCGTATGATGTCATCACGTCGGAAAGGTCACATGACGTAGGTGGAAGCACCGACCCAGTGTTAAAACGAGCGTGCAAAGACTAAATCAAACGCCTTTTACAAAAATAAAGGTCAAACAACGACGTCAGACGATTTTTAGATTGGAGGAGAACATGAGATGGAGTTGTTCAGCAGTGGGTCGGTTCTTCCACCTACGCCATGTGACCTTTCCCACGTGATGACATCATACGCCGTGAAGAAGCACAACACCGAAGTCGAGCATTTGAGGTTAAAAAGTGTATAAATGTTTATTTTTATGGTTTGTCTAGATAAGAGCCTATTCCTCTGGGATCATCAGAGCCTCTGAAGCCCTTCCTCTGAAACTGCATTGATTTGGACCTTCAACCGTTGGTTCCCATTGAAGTCCATTATGTGGAGAAAAATCCTGGAATGTTTTCCTCAAAAAACGACTGAAGAAAGAAAGACATGAACATCTTGGATGAGATGGGGGCGAGGAAATTATCAGGAAATGTTCATTTTGAAGTGAGCTAATCCTTTTAATACAGTTGTCTTGTATTTTAATTAAGTTTTCTAAAACATTTAAATATGACAATGAGTCATTAAATATGCACTATTTTACTCACATTTGCAGAACATATATCTGAACATTGGATAAAGGCAGGTTCAAAATTCTTGATAAATTTTTTTGACTATATTCTGAAGGTTTGTTCATATATTGTCTAATTTATATAATGTTTTATTCCTATTATAAAAAAAGACTATAAAAGGAGATATCTTATCTTTGAGAAAAGCATATTTTAAAGATATTTGTATGTAGACTGAAATAAAATGAACACTTAAATGTGTATTTTAGATGTTTTCTTTCCACTATCTGAAAGAAGGCATGTTAAGGAAGCAAAATAGCACAAAAACATTGACCAATGCATGAAAAACAATGATTTTCATTAAAAATTGCTTAGTACACATTTAAAAATGAGATTTACATATTAATTTTTGGTTACACTTTATTTTAAGGTGTCATTGTTACAGTGTAATTATATATTTAAGTACTGAGTAATAATAATTAACTACATGTACTTAATATAGGGTTAGGGTTTGGTTGAGGGTTAGTTGCATGTAATTATTAAATGTAACATGTAACATGTGTAACAAGGACACTGTAAAATAAAGCGTTACCGAATTTCCTTTCACAAATTCACTGTGGAACAAAAAAAAAACCTGTTCCTAAATGAAGCCTCAGCATCTTGTTTTGGCTGTGAGCGGTTCATGTGTGCAGTGTGTTTGCCCTGCTTCCTGCAGACAGTTTCACAACAGGAAATCTGTTAGTGCAGCAGAATTTTTTAGATGTGAAAACCTATGTAACAGGAGGCAACTCCCTTCTCAAATACAGACAATTAAAAAAATATCTCAAAGAGGCTTAACGCTGAACGGCATCATATCGCGTTTTCCATTTTGAAGTTTCAGTTGCGGACTTGCGTTAGACTTCAAGAGCTCTCCGTTCTCTTATCCTTCACCTCCTCAGCACGACCCGTCTGAAGAAGAACAATCACTTTAAGTAATTCTCGGATCCACAGAGGAATGTAAAACAGGAAGACTCTCTCAGCTTCACACAAAGCCAGGATGGAGCTCCGAACTTCACTGACAACATCAGTTACATGCAAAGACATGCCGTTGAGCACATCAAGTCAAATTCCTCTGAATTTTGTGAACAGGTTAGATTCACCTAGATAGTAAAGGTGTTTTTTCTGAGACTCACAACCAAATTTAACACATTTCAAAACGACAAATACAGGGACACGATTCATCTCACAGAAGAGAGGACACTGTCTAAATACAGCACAGGCCCTCAGGGCGCAAAATGTGTTTGAGAGAAAGAGGGCGGACATGGCTGAGAAATCTCTGTATTCAGCTAAAGTTAAAGCGCCTGTCTCTTATATTCAAACACTTGCTTGCTGTTAGACCTGTTATGGAAATATTTACAAAAGCAAAGCCTGGATAAGCCTCCACCTGCCCTTCATTTACGGTGCCCAGTTTATATTCATGAGTGATTTGTATCTCCTGCCTTCCTACTTTGGAGATGCCGAACAGCAATATTTCTCAGACTTGTTCAATCCCGGTAAACACAATGAGTTTGACTACATCTTGCCAGGACTGATCTGGAAAAAGGTCAAGTTATTTAAGGAGTATCAGCCTGAAACACAGCAGAATGCACATGTGCTGTACAGTATATAAAAATAAAAAAGCATTTTTCTCACAAGCGTTTCCGTTACACAGAATGTCAGTCACGACACAGGAGGAACTCAGAAGTTAAAAGGGCATATGGCCTGAATTGAGTTAGCTATGCCACATGTGACAAACAGATGCTCATCAGGACAGTAATCCATCATTTCTCAGGCCAGAAGCATTAAACCTTACCGGCTCTGATCAGGGGTCAGTCCAGACGTCTCTGCGGGCATCACATAACTCTCGTTTCAGCAACACAATCTGCGGCTCTGGCTGGAAGGCACACACAGCACATATCCACAGCTGTACCTGGAGCCTGTGTGTGAGAGGAGGAGTCACTGTTTCCCTAGGCCGCACGCTTTAAGAAAGAGTCCTCTGTCCGCTCGCAACTCGTTTGCCTGACACACACTGCATTCTTGTGGTTACTTTATAAACTCAACTTCCCTGTGATGTCACAGGACGGAGGGAGGGGGAATTGTGTCACTGCGTGTGTTTACACAGTGCCCACAAAAAAGTTTTCAGCATGTATTTTGCAATGATATGATTTTGAAAGTGCACAGAGGAACTAGAGGAGTGAGATAATCGTCTCAAATGCTTTCTTATGATTTAAGAACTGATTATGCCTTTAGATTGAAGTGCAATAAAATCAAAATTAATCCTTCACATTAAATGAGGGCAAGAGTAATTTTTTCATAGGTTTCATTTAGACAGTGAACAG
Organism: Rhinogobio ventralis; assembly: GCA_039654625.1. NCBI lineage: Eukaryota > Metazoa > Chordata > Actinopteri > Cypriniformes > Gobionidae > Rhinogobio > Rhinogobio ventralis. Next base: position 40,579,661 of record CM077200.1, on the reverse strand, counting down.
GGTTTGGTTATTCAGACACACTCATGAATATCCACTGTCTAAAAGAAGGCATTGGATATAATTAGATTCGAAAAGGAAACTCTTGACTCAATTATTTATAAAACGTAAAAAATAAAATAAAAAAAAATGCAGTGGTGTGTCAGTTTAGCCTCATTTCCCTCGGTCTCATAACATACTATTTTAAAAATATGTATCAATTTAGTAATATAGTAATATTACACAACCTTTCAAACATTTGGTGTTGGTTGGTAAGATCTTTTATGACTGGAGCACAAAACCAGTCATAAGGGTCAATTTTTTTAAATTGAGATGTATAGATCATCTGAAAGCTGAATAAATAATCTTTCCATTGATGTATGGTTTGTTAGGACAAGAAAATCTCCTTTAAAGTTGTCCAAATGAAGTCCTTAGCAATGCATATGATGATACTAATAATACATTTATGATATATTTACAGTAGGACATTTACAGAATATCTTCATGGAACATGATCTTAATATCCTAATGATTTTTGGCATAAAGAAAAATGTATAATTTTGACCCATACAATGCATTGTTGGCTATTGCCACAGACACACCCGTGAGACACACGACTGCTGTTGAGCTCCAGGGTCACGTATAAGCCATCACTGGTGTTTTGCTTCATTTCCTGTTCTGCTGATCACCACCCATTTAATCGCAGTAAAATGCAAAAGCTTGTTGCTTCATTCTATACTTTAATAAACAGAATTTGTGCTTAAAGACCAAAGATTGCAAAGCTGTATTTATTATCATTACTCCAGTCTTCAGTGTCATATGATCCTTCAGAAATCATTCTCATATGAGGATTTGATGCTCGAGAAGCATTTCTTATTATTATCAATGTTGAAAACAGTTGTGCTGCTAAATATTGTTGTCGAAACTGTGATACAAAAAATAAATCAGGGTTTTTTGATGAACAGAATGTTCATAAGAACAGCATTTATTTCAAAAACAAACCTTTTGTAACATTATAAATGTCACTTTTGTTCAAGTTAATTAGAGTATTCAGTTCTTCTAAAAAGAAATAACCCATAACTTTTGAATGGTAGTGTATATTATTAATGTAATAATTATATCATCTACTATCCTATATGACTAAAATGAAGCAGCGCAAAGACTTTACTCTATCAAGCATGGAAATGCACAGCTGAGCGTTTATTTTGGGCAAGTTCAAGAGTTGAACTTCTCTTATTCAACTAAGTGATACAGGAAGATTTCCAACTCTGCTGATGTTCATTCCCAACTCTACTTTCACAATTAGGACTGTCCTGGCTGCTTTGTTGAACTTAAATAAAACCAAGAGAAGTCTTGTTTGGATTTAACATGTTTAAGGGGTTGTTGTACTTGATAAAGTAAAACCTGGACTCATCATCTTTGATGTCTCACAAGCTTGCGGTTAAGACTCTCGTTACTGTGGTTATTCACACACAACTTTAAGGCAGACCCAAAAATGATCTCTCTACCATCATCCTTCTGGCGTCCTGTCCTCTGGATCTTTCAGAAGCAGCACATCCCAAAGGCACAGAGTGTGCTTCGGAAACATAAGGGTGTTAAGTTTATGTGCAGTCCTTCTAATGAAAAATAAAGCAGGCTGCCTCTGAATCCAAATATAGCTCAGGCCGTTCCTAACCCGTCACAACTGCAGCTCATGAGTCATTCTAATGAAATGTATCAGAACTGTGCTATGAAAACAAGAGGACGCTCTGCCATACATGGACCGACTCCCTCCTAACCTCGGACTGAAGCTCATTTATACAGTTTTCAATTTCTCCTTTTGTACTGTAAACCCCCACAGTTTTACGGAAAATAACGCTACATTTTTTACAGTATTTTTTTGCAATTTTAAATGATGTATAAAAATATGTAAAATTACAAACAACTTGACCATTATTTTAAGGATTATATCATTAATGAAAATCACAGTAATTCTCATTTTATGCTAACATCGTTAAAAAATGGCCATGGCTGCCAAACAAAAACCATAACATTAACGTAAAATATCTTAATTCAAATAAAGTGCAAAAACAATAATTGTACAGACATTTTCATTTAAAGTTTTAGAGAAAAACGCTGTTATTTTACAGGTTTTTCCTTATTTAAATTTAGATATTTTACTTTAACTTTATGGTTTTTGTTTGGCAGCCGCTGCTGCCAGTCATTTGACCATTTTTGTATTATTATTATTTTTTTATTTTTATTTTTTTTTACAGTGTATGCTGTTTCATTTCAAACCAAGTATGAGGTAATATCTGAGTGTAGGATCCCATCCCCCATTTCATTCCTGTACTTTTGTAGGGGCAAATTTCTCAAAACAGGGAAGTCCTCATTTTAGAAATCATGCAAAGATACAGTCACATGAATTTGTGCTGAACCTTGAAATTAAGCTTCCTGTCCCACCCATCCCTCCCACCATCACATTTATATATAGATCAGTATACTATGAGAGGTGGAAAGTAATGAGTAAGAAATGGAACATTTATGAATCAAAATCGGTGTGCTTTTATAAACAGAATTTTAAAACTTTTTAAAATTTGATTGGATTATCCATATTTAAAGTTAGTCAAAGTACACTATGGCTGCACTTCACCTTCATTTCATATAAACAGTTATAAACACAGTTCGGCTAATAAACAATACTACTTCAGAGAAGAATTGTATCATATTTTTTTCTTTGAATATTTATGAAACATTGGTCTGTTTTTATCATATAAGCGATGGTGTTTTGCTTCATTTCCTGTTCTGCTGATCACCACCCATTTAATGCAAAAGTGGCTTATTGCTTTATTCTATACTTTAAAGGGGTGGTTGATTATTTCACTTTTTAAAATTTTGTTGGTGTTTAATGTTGCTGTTTGAGCATAAACAATATCTGCAAAGTAACAATGCTTAAAGTTCAAAGCAAAGGGAGATAATTTCTTTTTAAGGACTACAACAAACGGCTGGTAGAGACTACACAAGCTTACTCCCGGGTTAGTGACATCACTAACCCTGAAATTTACATAAACCCCGCCCCCTGGAAAACACAACAAAGGGGGTGAGATTATCATGGCAGAATATGCTAATCAATGACTTGAAGATAGTTAACTCATAAATTCATCAACTAACTATTCAGCAACGTCCTGTCTCATTCCACATGTTGTCACTTCTTCTTGAGTCTCTCCATCATTGTCCGACTCCGGTTTGAACACAAAAGGCTGAACAGTTTCATTGCGTATCTGCATGAGGTTATCAGAGCTGCTAACATGAGCTCTTGAAGCTCCGCCCCATGAGCAGCAGCTCATTTGCATTTAAAGGGACACAAAATACGGCACGTTTTTGCTCACCCTCAAAAAGTCACAGTTTTAACATGCTATAAAACATGATCTGTGGGGTATTTTGAGCTAAAACTTCACATACACACTCTGGGGACATCAGAGACTTATTTTACATCTTGTAAAAAGGGGCAATCAACCACCCCTTTAATAAACAGAATTTATGCTTAAAGACCAGTGAAAGAAAACCGAACAACATCATAAATAAACAAACTTAAAACAAGCATATTCTTTAAACATACATTTTCTTAATACATTTAAATTCATACATTTATTTTACAGTGTCCTTGTTACACATGTTACATGTACTTACCATAGTAATAACAGTAAATTTTGCATAATTACCAAACCCTAACCCTACCCTAACCCTATAGTAAGTACATGTAGTTAATATTACTTAGTACTTAAATATATAATTACACTGTAACAATGACACCTTAAAGTAAAGTGTAACCTACATTTGTTACTGTATTTGTTAATATTTGTTATGGTTACTTAATAAAATTCCAGATGTTGATTGTTTGTTCATGTTAGTTCAGTGCTTTAAAATAATGTTAACAAATACAACTTTTGATTTCCATAATGCATTAGTAAATGTTGAAATTAACATTAACAAAGATTAATAAATGCTGTAGATGTGCAGCTCATTACTAGATCATTAACTAATGTAGTTAACTTATTGTAAGGTGTTACCGATACTTTGCTAACAGTTTTCGTTTCACATTGACTTGTATGGACACAAATAAAATGGATGTCCATGGGAACTTGGTTATCAGCATTCTTCAATCTTTTGCGTTCAGCAGGTTTGGAACAACATGAGGGTGAGTAAATGATGATTCATTTTGGGGTGGACTATCCCTTTAACATTATCTAAGGCGTCTCAAATGCTCAGATTTTTATTTAGATTATTGCTTTAGTCTTGGTAACACCATATTATGATGATAATATCTCATGATGTTAAGTAGTCTAAACATGACAGTATTGTTGATATTCAGAAGCAGAGATGATCTCAGAGATTGTGGCTGAATGTGTGAATGTTTGCTTCCGCTTTTGAGAACATGAACTAAAACTAAAATGACAGTTATAACAAGGTCATGCAATTTTTTAAGTTTTGTTTCCAGCATTCAGTTTTACAATGTCCTTTCAGCTGACATCAGAAAGCTTAAAATAGAAAGATTCATTTGGACCAAACTCGCTCAAGGATTGGGCTCAGCCTGGACCATATTGAGGCCAAAAAGACAAAACAGTTTCAAATAATGCATCCCATAAAAGGCCTCGAGCACATGCTTATTATTGGGTTTCCAGCCCTAAAGGGCACTTCTGTGGTGTTCACACCGAATGTTTGCATTTTGATAAAAGGACAAAAGCTCGGGCATGCTCAATACAAGACAGTGGATGTTACCCGAGAGCATGAATTCCAACATGGCTGAGGAACTCAGAAAAGCCTGCTTTTGTGCTAAGAGCTCCTTTCTGGAAAGCTTTATTTCATCCATCAAGTTAAAGTGCGCACTAGAAATCAACCAGTGTTCCCACTCTTTTCCAGGACATTTTCAATTTTACTATGGTGGGAATAAAAGACAAGGATCACACCAAATATTGCTCTCTAAGTTTTTAAAAGGCGTACAGTTTATTGCCATGACAACTATAAAAACTGTTTTAATATGAGCTCATAATCATACATTAGGACTATGGACGCTTGTTTTCTGCCACAGAATAAAAAAGTAAAAAGGTAATTGCGACTTTTTATCCCGCCATTCTGACTTTTTCTCGCAATTGCGAGTTTATATAATTGTGATATATACTCACAGCAATTGAAAAAAACAAAAAAAAAAACAGTCTTTTTTAATTGCAATTGCAACTTTATATCTCACAATTGCGAGTTTATATCACGAAATTCTGACTACAACACCAGGACAACAACAATATTTTTCAGGACATTTTACATCTTCTCTAATTCTCCATGTATTTTCCAGGACTGGGAAATTTGTCATCAATTTTCAAGGTTTTCCAGGACAAGTGGAAACCTGTCAACAATCGTCACGCATGTCACAAAATGAGGTGTAATATAAATGTATTGTTTATTACTATCAAAACAATGACACATCATCATTGAAAGATGAAGAAAGCTAAAAAAAATTGCATGACTGATGAACCAACATACAAATATTTTATACTTCTAGCAGTAAATAACACTATTACAGTATGCCATGCTTTATTTCTCAGTCCTGCTGACCTGTCAAAGTTCAGGTACAAGAAACTTCAAATAAAGGCATCACTTCTTTTAGCAACCTATATGAATCCTTATGCGACTGCATGAACCTTACCTTCAGATGTACATTGATTTCCGGTGTTCCTCCACAACATGCATGCCTGAACGTACCTCCACTTGCTCTGTTGAAGCTGTTCCAGAGATTTGAACTTGGTTTCTGATTTAACCCCCGTATGTGTGTGTGCTGCCATTAGTGAGTCCTCCTACAGGCAGCCGCCCAGCCTCTTATTCTGGTGTCAGAAGTGATTAGTTTGCAGCGTTCAGTGACTTGTGAAGATTTGGGGGTGGTGTATTCTGCCTACTTAGATCAGACTCACCCTGGGCACGGAGCAAACAGGGACCTAGAGCTCTGATAATAGAGCGAAGAGGTTCTGAGGCCAGAGGGGTCAACCATTTCGAGAGCCCTTTCGGTCGGTGATCAGCTATAAAATGCATTATCAGGCCACTTTAAGTGTGCA